>JANAVB010006993.1:3429615-3870103 GCA_029216955.1 Iris pallida | reverse complement strand
CTGCTGAAATGTGAAGTGCGCCATCTAAGTGCTACTTTGCGTCCGAGTCCGAGTCGCTAAGCCCTACGGGACTTAGCACCTGTGGATTTCTAAAGTGAGTGACAAAACAAAGGTTGTTCTTTGGACTTAAATTATCTCTCTAGGAAAATCAACCCACATGGCCTACCTCACTTCGTGTGCATACTCCAACACAAGCATAGCTTTATATTAAGATATACATTATGGTGGTTTTCCAATGTGTGACTAAAGTTTCCAAAGCTAAGTAAAAATACCAACTATATATATATATATATATATAATATATATATATAATTATTATATATATATATATATATAAGGGATCAACTTTCCTCACTTTTGTATCCCCCATACATCCCCTCTTTAATATCCATTAGATCTTCTTTTAATCTTAACTGTTATTTTTCCGACAGTTAAGATTAGATAACTTAAACAAGATCCAGCGAGTGTTATCATGGAGATGCATGTGGGATACAAAATGAGGGGATATTGATCCCTCCTCACACACACACACACACACACACACACATATATATATATATATATATATATATATATATAATATATATATATATATATATATATATATATATTATATCTACTATATAATAGGAAAACTTGATGGTGAAACTTTTGAATTCCAAAAATATCCTTACATGTCTATACTAATTAAAAATGGTTCATCTATTCTACTATATAATAGAAAATTTGATGGTGAAACTTTTGAATTCTAAAAATATTCTTACATGTCTATACTAATTAAAAATGGTTCATTAATCTATTCTACTATATAATAGGAAAACTTGATGGTGAAACTTTTGAATTCCAAAAATATCCTTACATGTCTATACTAATTAAAAATGGTTCATCTGATCTACTATTATAGAAAAATTTGATGGTGAAACTTTTGAATTCTAAAATATTCTTACATGTCTATACTAGAAAACTTGATGGTGAAACTTTTGAATTCCAAAAATATCTTTACATGTCTATACTAATTAAAATGGTTCATTAATTTTAATAAGGACAACTTAGTATATTAGACTACCCCTTGATCTTCCTAAAGAGTTTTTCTAAATTAACTAAAAGAATATTAAAATACGTGCAATGCACGTGCACATATGCTAGTATATATATAATTGTATCTGGAATCGCTTCCACTGGGATTCGAACTCCTGACCACTCGGGCCACATGCATCTCTCTTAACCACTAGGCTAGAAGTCATCTGCACACACACACACACACACACACCACACACACACCACACACACACTATATATATATAAAAGTTGGGTCGGATATGGAATCAAATTCAATCCAAACCCAGTATATTAGTAGACCGAATTGGGCCGACCAGTTGACTGGATCTGAACGAACCAACACAGATTTGATCAGGCCAGATCCGAAATGGTTTGGTTTTCGGCAGGGGCAGCCCGGAGGAGGGGCAACAGGGCTTGCGCCCTGGGCCCCAAATTCCAAGGGGCCCCAAAAATTTTTAAATGTTAGTAATAATAACAAATAATGAAACATTGTTATTCTGATTTCTTTTTCAAAGTCCAAGGTCAGAAAAAAAAATTATTATAGCAATTCAACAAATAGGATATGGCTTATTGGAATTGGATAGCCGTTCGACTCTTCAATTTCAAAGAAAAAACTAGTCTTCCCATCACTTCAGATTTTTTTTTGCATTTCTGAGGGAAAAAGTTCTTCACGTCGCTTTTGATTCCAGCTGACCAACAATAAGTTTTTTTTTTTGAATTTTTCATTTTAATTCTCTCTTTTGCTTATAATCGAAACAGAAAAAGTTTCACGTCGTTGGTGTTGAATACTGATGAGCCGATGGCGATGAGTCTTTTGTTCATCTATGTGCTTAAGATTTCACACTTAAAATTATAGGTTCCTAGTATTGAATATCTTTTCGTAATCTTTGCACTTAGGATTTCACAATGATTTCATTTTCTAACTGAATATTTTGTAACTTTTGTTCCTCTTGTAACTTTTGTTCCTCCTGATTTTAGCTTTTTTTTTTATGTTTCTTGAGTTTCTCTGTTGTTGATAAATTAGGCAAAAAAGCCCATATATCTCAATCCTAGTATTGAAAAAGCATAAACAAAAAATGTTAAATAACATATTGTATCGGAATTTTTTTTCCGAAGTAGTATTGCCATTTGCCAAGATATATTCATGCAAAATTTAAGGTTAATTGGCATGTATCAGGCCCCAGTCCAAAGAGTTCACTTTGGCTTATTGTATCATGCAAAAAAAAAAAATTTTGATACTTTGTTTTCGATAATTTTTTAAAGAAGGGACATCATTTTGTATTTAGTCTTGGACATCAAAATGTTTCGGACCGGTCCTGTTTTCGGGCTGCCCGATCCAAACACACCTCGAGGTTAAAACCGGTCAGTAAAATTTGAAAAATCCTGATTGCATACAGAAGAACAATGAGAGGATGGTGGGAGTAATTTGTCATGTTCTTGATCTTATCCAATTCTTTATCCATATAATTTTTTAGTCAGCATTTAGTGAAGAGAGTTTTTTCTTTTTTTTTTCTTTTTTAAAAGGAATAGTATGCTGTCAACTAGATATTGGTCTGCACACGCAAGTCCAAGATTGGACGGTGAGGGCGAGCAGCCTAACCATCTGCCGGAAAGTATTGCACATGGATTGGTTGCCAAACACGCATTCTTATCAAAGTTTTGCTAATTTCTAGGGGTAAAGTGCATTTAAACCCTCCTTAGATGCACGAAAATGCAAATAAAGACTCGCTGATCCGAAAAACCCAACTAGATACGAAAATGCTCAAATCACCCCCTCCGCTAACTTTTCCGTTTACGGGTGTTAAAATGGGATTGTTTTGACCATTTTACCCCTGGGCTATCTAATATTAACTTGTTAAAAACGGTTAGTTCTAAATTATTTTGTTAAAAACGGTTACGCAAAAATACTTGTTAAAAAGTGGATAAATATTACAAAGGAAAAGTGGTCTTTGCTAGTAAAATTATTTATTAAATTATTTTAATTAGTATTAACTTGTTAAAAACGGTTAGTTTCGTCAAAAAAATGGATAAATATTATTTAAATTATTTTGTCATAAATTATTTTTTATTTAACAAATATATAAATATTTTGGGAAAAATAAAACTGATAAATAAAAAAAAATCAATTCTTAAAAAATAGAAATGATGAAAAACTGGAAAAAAAACCAAATAAAAAACAAAAAATACTATTAAAATATGGAAAAAATAAAAAAGACAAAATATTCCAAAAAACCAAAAAATGAGGATAAATCTTAAATAATGAAAAAAGACAAAAACAAAAACTATACAAATTTGAAAATAAAAGTCACTCTTAAAAAACTAGAAAAGATTATTAAAAAGATGAAAAAAAAAATATGAAATAAGAACTAAAAAAATGGAAACAAAAAACAAAATATTAAAAAGATTATTAAACAAAAATCAATTCTCATGCTTGACGTCATTTTCGAAAATAAATGTTTATAATCTAAATAGTAGATTTTCATCTTAAATTTTTTCTGGAAAAAAAAATCTTTTAACAAATGTCCGGTTAGTCCTGAACTTGTATCGTAATTATTTATTAGTCATGACTATTATCGTAATTATTTATTATTAATTCTAGAAAAGATTATTAAAAAGATGAAAAAAAATGAAATAAGAACTAAAAAAAATGGAAACAAAAAACAAAATATTAAAAAGATTATTAAACAAAAATCAATTCTCATGCTTGACGTCATTTTCGAAAATAAATGTTTATAATCTAAATAGTAGGTTTTCATCTTAAATTTTTTCTGGAAAAAAAAATCTTTTAACAAATGGCCGGTTAGTCCTGAACTTGTATCGTAATTATTTATTAGTCATGATTATTATCGTAATTATTTATTTATTAATTCTATAAAAGATTATTAAAAAGATGAAAAAAAAAATGAAATAAGAAATAAAAAATGGAAACAAAAAACAAAATATTAAAAAGATTATTAAACAAAAATCAATTCTCATGCTTGACGTCATTTTCGAAATAAATGTTTATAATCTAAATAGTAGGTTTTCATCTTAAATTTTTTCTGGAAAAAAAATCTTTTAACAAATGTCCGATTAGTCCTGAACTTGTATCGTAATTATTTATTAGTCATGACTATTATCGTAATTATTTATTTATTAATTCTAACTGAAATTGTAAATCTTGGTACAAATTTATTTTCATCACATGTATTACTTAAACAAATAACTTAATATTACTAAACGTGTCAAAAATCCAAAAATAAATTGCAAAACATGTATGTCGAAGCATGGTCCGGGTTCAGTGGCTGCCACCGCCTTTGTCGATTATCTACGAATAGGCTTCCATAATTTCTATTTGGACGTCTTGAAAAAAAAAGGAATAAGTAAAAAAAGCTTCAAACATTAAATGAGAGCAAATAAGTAAAAAAAAAAAGAGAATATAAAAAAATTGCAGTTGGATTTGAGATCTGTAGGTAAGAAAAAGTTTCAATATATTAAATGAGAGCAAATAAGTAAAAAAAAAAAGAAATATAAAAAAATATATTTTTCCTTCCAACCAACCGGTCAAAAATAGAAAATATAAAGTTTAGGTTTTATGTTTCAAACAAACATTGTCTTATACATAGATAATGAAAGAGAGCCAACAGCCAAATGTAAGCATTATGGGTATTTTGAGAAGTGCACTTTTTTTTTTAAATCCAAAAAATGGCCTCTAACGGCTGTTCTAACGTCAATTTGACGGAAAGGGGTATTCTGCGCAAAACAGGTTTGCGGGAGGTGCAAACTGCTTTAAGTTTTCTAAAAGGTCTTATTTTGCGAACGAGGCAACTCTAAGGAGGGTTTAAATGCACTTTACCCAATTTCTAGAGATAGTTTTCTTGCTCTTAAACATTATTTTTAGTAATTTTTCCAACAATAATTTTTAGAGATATTTAATAACAGAGACTCACATAATGGTCAAAATTAGAATTTGGACTTCCAACCATCTAACGTTAGCACTTGAATCTTAAAATCACTATTCAGTTCCCTATATGAACAGTAATTTAAAGAACTAAACACTAACGTCGGACATTTTGGATTCCGAAACCTTAATATCAACAATTATGGGACCCTATTACTAAATAACCCTAATTTCTATTCCAATTTCTATCCTACGTGGGCTTTGATGTAGGATATAGAATCCGAAAATCCTAGAGGAACTCTTGATTTCTTAATTTTTTAAACTCATGCACGACACAATCATTGAATTACATGACACCTCATAGTAGTCATATCCATGATCATTATATCTGCAAACCTGTTATTTGGCACCCGCGGGTGCACAACGGGTGCACAGCCGGTGCACAGCGGGTGCACAGCCGGTGCACCCGCGGGGCCGAGGACGACGCCGTCGCCATTGCAGCGGAGGGAGAGGCAAAGCGATAGGGGGGAGGGCTCGGCGGTGGAGGAGGCGGCGGCATGACGGCACCGACGCCGGACGATGTGGAGCAGCAGGAGGGGGGCGTCGTCGTTGTAGCCGGAGGAGGAGAAGGCGGCGGTGGAGAGGGGGTGGGGAAGACGGCGGCGGAGTGGTAGGGGTGGTGGCGTCGGCGTCGTCCTCGGCCCCCGGGTGCACCAGCTGTGCACCCGTATGTGCCAAATAGTTTTTCGAAACGCCGAGCCCTCCCCCTACCGCTTTGCCTTCCTCCGCCACGATGGCGGCGACGTCCTCGGCACCGCGGATGCGTCGGCTGTGCACCCGCGGTTGCCAAATAGCATATTTGTTTAGATTTTGTCGTTAACGGACGTCAAATTAGATATGAAATGACGATTATATCTTCTAAAACCTAAGGATAAGGTGCAAAAAATTTCCCCCTTTCTCTTTTCCTCTTCTTTATCCAGGAGCCCCTCTTCCTTCTACAACGACGGCGGCGGACACGAACAGCTCGGGGGAGGATTGGGTGCGGACCGTGCGGGTGGCGGTGCGGGGTGCGGGGGAGCACGGAGAGGAGAGGATGTGGGGGGCCAACAGGGCAGCAACGCAGGTGGGGGCGTGTCCAGTGCGAGGGCGGAGGGGGCACGGGAAGGGGGGGGGGGGGGGGGGGGGCACGACAAGCATGGGTGGGATGTGGGTGGTCTATGGGGGGAGCGTGGGGGAGAAGGGGGACTGGGGACGGCCAGCGCGGGTTGGTGTTGGGTGGGGCGGAAAGTGGTGGGAGGGGGCACCCAACGTTGGTGTAGAAGGGGAAAGAGTATTTTGGGTTTTTTTTATATTAATTTTTAATTAAAAAAATGTTACTAACATTTACTTCAAACAACCCATTGATGGGCGGAAACATTTTGATAAGTTATCTGCTACGAAAAGATACAATTGATGCAAACTTCTAAGGAATCTTACTTTATAAAAGTCGATAATGGAAGGATGAGTTTTTTGCACTTCGACAACGAAATATTAGTAGTAATAAGACAAGGTATGATTCTAATGAAGTACAACATGAAACAATTACGCTATGGAATGTGGCATACAAGTCAAAGTTAAGGAAAATGTATACATATGTGAACAATGTGTTAGAATACCGATCTTCTAGATGTGAATAACCATAGGATATTTGACCATTATGCATGTTGTGCATGGATGCTACTATTCATGATAAGTTAAATAAAGGGTTTATACAATTCACATGATCGCATGCGTACTTATTCGGGGTGTGCATATTTGAATCAAACCGACCAAATCGAACCAAACCAAATCGAATCGGTCGGTTTTTAACCGAATCGATGGTCCGGTCGGATTGGTTCGACTTGACCATTTAAAAAACCGACCGATTTGATTCGGTTCACGGTTTGGTCATTCCAAAAACCACTTAAACCGAACCAAACAGAACCTAGTTAGTAACAACCTAAAGTTAGGTTTATATCCGGTCCAACCTATCCATCTCATTGTTTGTTTATTTTTCATCTTCAATTCATAGATCTATTAGGATTATAGTTTATTTTTTAGAATCATTTTGGATTTGTGGAAGAAATTCATTATGCAAGTGATCTACTTAGAAGACTATTGTCCATTTCGGAATCTCATACAAACATCTTCCAAACAAAAGATGGTTAAAATTTATATTTGTGTGAATTTACTTTGTTTAACACTTTTATATACTTGAAATTTTCTGTCTGATCAAAACCGATTAGTCGAACCGATCCAAACCGAACCAAGTCGGTCGGTTTCAAAACCGAACCGACCAATTGGTTGGTTTGGTTCGGCTATGATTATTTTCAAACCGATTAACTTCGGTTCGACTTCGTTTGTGACCAAATAGGTCGACCACCGATCGATGCACACCCCTAGTACTTATCATATTTCTCCCCCAAACAACAACCAGTAAAGAATTAATCACTGTAAACTGGAATAAAACATATGATAATGTCACCGGATCGCTTGTGTGCAATAAGTAATTAGTGTATCTGAATACACTAACAGATAAAACGAAAAAAAAATTATTTGGCACCCGCGGGGTCGAGGACGACGCCGATGCCGTCGCCACACACCCTTCTCCACCGCTGCTTCTCCTCCTCCGACTACAACGACGACGACCACCCCCTTCTGCTGCTCCGTCATTCTCCGACGTCGGTGCCGTCGCGCCGCCGCCGAGCCCTCTCCCCTACCGCTTTGCCTCCCTCTGTTGCGACGGTGTTGTCCTCGCCCCGCGGGTGCACCGGCTGTGCACCCGCGGGTGCCAAATAGCAGAGTTTTTTTTTTTGTTTTTTGTTTTTTTTTTGTTGTGTGTGTGTGTGTGCGCGCACGCACAGTTTATCCATTAATATTTTTTTGTTTATCTTAGCATTATTATATTACTGTGTAAATCCTACGGCCCTACGAAAATACTGTACTTGACAACTATTGGTGATAAGGACCGATACCCTACTCACTATATTTTGTACTTTGTTCTATCCATATGGCCTGTTTGAGCACGATGTTGACCTCACTGCTGACACAAAGATATGCAAAATTTAGGAGACCTTTAGAGGGCGTACGAGGAATATTATATATCTGAAAATTCTATATTTTAGGGAATCAAATTTTTGGAATTAAATTTTTTTGAAAATTATATTCCCATGTTTGGTGAATATATAATTTTTCGGAAAAAAACTAAAAAAATAAAAATAGGATAAAAAATCTGAAAAAAATCCAAAAAGAAACCAAAAGACATGAACCTAAAATCCGAAAGGACATTTCTACAACACTTCATGGAAAATGAGAATCGAAAACTTTGCCGGTCATGATGAAAAGCATGTTGGATTTACTAGTCTGATGAACTCGAACTACTCCACCGTCTTAATTCCACCCTTAGCCAGGTGTGGTTGTCATCTCCACACCCATCGGCCATGGCAACCCAATCCAGCAGCTAGTCCTCCTTTGTTTTCTCTCTATATATCAAATTTATTTTACTTTACTAAGGGTCTGCTTGGCAATTATGGGGGTATCGGTTATAGGGTGTTTTTAGAGTAGCGGAAATGAACGGTAGTGAGCAGTCCGGTTTTTGGTGGTTTTAAGTAACGGTTTTTAAACTACCCCAATCCATGCTTGGTAATTCACTAACCAGCAGTTTCTGAAATTTTCTACAATAATAAAATTACCTTTATGTCCATATATAAATAAAAGTTATTCATGATAAAATATGGGTTTATGGACGTGAAGGTAACTCCTGCATCAAAAAGCATTTCCTGCATTCTTATCGCCAAATGTTTGTATAGTGAGGAAAGAAAGATGCATGTACATGAGTGCATTTGTATGTGGTCTGTTGGACATGTAGGAAAGAATTGTGTAATAACCATGAACATTGGGATGAAACTTTGGATAATTAATAACTAACCGGGAGTAGCAGCGGGGAGGAGCCGCGGGAAGGAGAAACACAGAGAAAAAATAGGGTTTAGTTATTATTAGTTATATTTATATTATTTTGGTGAGGATATAAACGGAATAAAATAATAACGCCACCCAAAATCCACCAATTTGGGAGGTTTTTGAGTCGACCATATCCAGTGGCTCAAAAAAATTACCAAGCATGTGTTTTCATAAACGATCGGTTTAAAAACACCCCAAAGGCGGTAAAACAGCATTACCAAGTAGGCCCTTAACTGATAAAAAGTGAACAAAAAAAATTATGATAGAATTGAGAAGTTAAAAGTAGAGGTCGAGCTTCTCCAGCGCGGGACAACAACCGGCGATCTTCGTGAGGCCCTGGTCGGTCACCGAATGGAGCTTCTACATGGAAAGAGTCCGAAGAGAATGACATCCTTGTGCGACAGTAAAGAGTCAGAGGTCGATGACCCCAAGAGCTGCGTGGCCTCCCTCGATTAGAATGTTGAGGCCCCGAGGCCGGTGAAGCCGACGACGACGGTGGCGAACCTGTCGTCGATGGCTTCTATGCCGACGGCGACGACACCGATCCTGTTGTTGGTGGCTTCCTTGCCGATGATCTTTGCGAATGGAGGAGAACGAAAAAGAAGAAGAAATTTTTTTTTTGGGAGAGCTAGAATCGGATGCTGTAAAAATATCGGTGGCAAATTATGTAATTCTTTACACTTTTTTGTTAATTTTATTCCCACGTATAAAAATATTACCACCTATTTATAGGGAATGGTTTTTCCATGTTTTATGGGAAAATAATTTACCTGGACATTTATATTCCTGGAAATAAATTTATATAAGGTGAATCAAACATGGGAATAACTTTCCCACCTTAGATTTGCCCGGGGATGAAAATAAATTTTGCGTACCAAACGCACCCTTAGAGGATAGTTGGTGGATATTTTACAATATCAGTAGTGCAGGTTTGGCCCAAGGATTTTATTGCACTATTACTTTTTTGTTCTTTTATTCGGTTCCTAATCGATTTTATGCAATTATCTATTCATGTTTCGGTTTTAGATTATCGTTATTGTGGACGAATTAATGTAGATATATATTTGAATTGTGTTATTTGTTGATCATGAGACTTCAGATATATAAATTGTGCTGCCGTCGACTATCTGACGTAGGCTTGAGGTACTCACGTACTCATATCTAATTATGTGGGATTGTGTCGTGACAATATTCAATACGAGGGAAAAGCCTATTGGTGTAGACATTAATGGTTACGACAATGCTAGGTGAGCCGCGGGTTTGGACCGCGGGCCACGTGTCGCCAAGCAATTGGAGGAGGGGGTCGGATTTTGTGGGCGTGGGCCTGGGGCTAACAAGGGGGTGACACGTGCGCGAGCGGTCATGCGCGGTCACCCACCCTGTGGGCAAAAAAGGATTCTCGTAATGGTTATGAGAGGATGGGTCACTACAAGAAAAATGACCTTTCTTGACGGTCAATTTATTGACGTATGGTCAAAACCGTCAAGGAAAGCAGTTATCTTGACGGTTTTAGACATACGTCAACAAAACACCATTTTTCTGTTATATATTAAAATTTGACCATATTACTTGACGGTTTTATACAAAGCGTCAAGAAAACCCATTGCATTACTTGACGGTTTGCTGATAACCGTCAAGTAATGCATGTGCAAAAAAAAACGCGCACATTTCAGATGCCATTTTCGTAATTTTTTCAAAAAAAAATTTTCTTGACGGTTTTAACAAAATTTGGGAATCGAGGGTTTCTTATATATTTCACATCCACATACTTCTTTTCCTCCTTCCCCCATCCCTCTCCCTCTCGAGCTCCCCCTCGGTGGAAGTCTTCCCCCGGCCGGCGAACCCCGACCGGCGACCGAGCCTGTAAGTCTCCCCCTCTCCTCCGCCCTCTTCCCTAGCTTCTTTTCCGACCATCTCGTCAGCCACCCGACTTCCACAGCCCTCCCGACCGTGCCCTAACCCTGTTCTCCGGCAATCCGCCGTCTCCCTCTCATCCCCGCAGCCGACTTCAAGCGTTCCCTCTTCCCCCTTCCTTTCCGACCCCGATTTTCTCCACAGCCCTAAACCCCTCTCCCATGTTCTTCATCCCGACCCCCCCGGAAACCCTAGCTCCGGCGAGCTCTTCGGCTCAGTCCCGACCCGTCGGCTTTTCCCGTGCTTCCCCAGAGCCGACCTTGCTGCCCGTGCTTCCCGTGGACGCTTCCCGTTCCGTGCGTGCTTCCCGTAGCCGACCCGATGATCGCAGCCGCGACACGGCGAGGCGACGTCCGTGTCCGCACACGTAGCACGAGTCCGAGGCGTCCCTTCGGATTCCGACTTGCCCTTCGGTATATTTCTGAAACTCTTGGGTTGGTTTTGCTATTTCATATATGCGTGTCGATGATGATTGGTCTGTGTCTCCTACAATTAGGAGACACACGTTCTGATGCTATCGTTTGGGTTCTGCAAATTGGTTGGAACGATCCTCATATCCATGTATTTTCTGGAATAGAGTTTTTAGTGCTTGTGAGAACGTTCTCAGCTTGTTATCATTTGTGATTCATTTTCTTTGGGGAAGTAGGATAAGAAATTTTAATATAATATAAGTTTTATGAATCAGTGAAATGTAATAGAACTATACGTTAGCTAGGATTTTTTTTAGAAAAGTCAATGTTTTGAGAATAAATTGGGGAATCACACACCTAAAGAACACAAGTAGGGTTGAAAATATCAGCAAGTTGGAGGGCCATATGATTTTGCCTTTTTAGACTCTTGTTCCATTTGTAGTCAACAAAAGTATGTGTTGTTCTTGTACTAATGCTAGATGAGTAATTTTCAAGGAACTGCAAGAGAACAATTTAGAAGGAACCCACTTTACTGATATGTGCCAACTGACAAGGCTATGGTTTTTGTGAGTTCCATGATTCCTTTCAATGTGGTGACTTACATGTGTATTTACCTTCATTGCTTGTTCCTTACCAACTTTGTTTCTTCAGTTATATGAGAAACAATATCTTAACAGGAAACATACTTGACAACATTGGAAACTGTACCAAGTATTTAGATGAGCTTTAATTCATATTGATCTTGTTTTAGTTAAACAACTAACTATTATCTATGTCAATAGAAGCAAGTTATATCATTTATCTAAGAAATTTTCCTAAGAAGGCCCAGTATTTAGAAGGATATTTGGAAGGTGATATCCATGTTTAAAATAAGGTTGAGGATATTATGCGGGACTGGTAATTAAATTGATATGGCTTCTTCATCAAAACAAGTTAAATACTAGTGATGTTCTTCTTAAAAAGTATATTAATTGTGGTAACATATGTTTAGTCCTAGCATCATGAGGTGGTACGTCTTCTACAACAATTTAGTCCTAACTCAGAAGGAAAAAAAGTAGCAGGAAAGGGAGCAAGACCAACAGCAACAACATACCCTTGAAATATTATGTGCATATTCTAGAACTGTTTGGTTTGTTTCATGAGTGAAGGTAACAACAAAAAATTCTTAAAAATAAGCCCTTGGGTAGGACATAAATATTGTATATAGGCATTCCTCGATAAAATTAAGAACAATTGGCTCCAAGTACTCGTTATGCACATGAAGTAGGACATAATAGAGATGCAAGGTTAGGCCTTAGGTGCAAGGTCAGCCTTGACATTCTAAATGGTCGAGACATCAGTCTTGAAGGACTTGGCGAGGATAACATCATTGATGCCTTTAGCAAAGACAACTCCATAAACTTGAAACAACTATACATCAGCTATCCCATATAAAGGATTCTCTATTTGGCTCGATAAACTATTTTCTGTTCATCATAATTTTAGATTTCAAACAACTTTATAGTTATAGTTTCATAATCCACATATAGTACTCATACTACACACATCATGAGATTGTTTGATGTATTTTAAACTTACATAGTGCTTTATTATGTGTTTTCCCACATAATTAATGTCCTGTAGGAGGATACTACCAATACCACCCAATTTGTATTGTTCTTTCTATTAGTTAATATTTTATTCAGACACATTTCTAAACTAGGAAGTTGTTTATTGTCTTTCACGTAGCAATTTTAAGGGCTCCATTTGCATCTTAATTGGAATCTATTCATTTTCCCTTTCTTCTTACATATGCCAACTAGAGTTATATGATTGGTACTTGAAATTTGTTGCAAGATTTATGTGCAGGGTGCATTGGGCCATCAGACCATCACCTTACCTTTTGCTTTCTTCTAATGATGTGATAAATATACTTCCCCAACTTGCTAGTTTTCTTGATATGTCCATAAGACTAGATGCAATATTCATTTATGAAAATATTGAACTAGAACTATATAGTTTTATAATGTTACAGGTGGATGTGGCAATGAAGCTATCTAAAATGGAAGAATTCATAGGTGGATCTTCATTAATCTTTACCAATATTAGAGAATCCTCTAATATGTATCTGGTTAGCCTAATGCTTCGATAATACATAAATCTTTATCAATTATGTCACACAGGCTGTTGGGCTTGAAGGCGATCTGTGCAAGCAGGAGGATGTGGCAAGAAGTGTAGAAACAACCATCAAACATTTTCGTAAGCTAGATATTCATGTTAACGGAGCATCAGGCAATGGAGGATTTGTCACCTTGGCTTTCGAACATGTGAGTATACTTTGTTGCATGTTGATATGGTATAACATATTATACTTTCTGGCTCAATTTACTTTTGAAGTACATCAGTATAATTCTCTCCACTATACTTCAGTCACGAAGCACTTGTGAGTTGTCTTTTTGTGCAACATTAGTTGGTGGCTTATCCTCTAGAAAATAATATGTGGCTTTTTTCAAATTGCAAGCTGGTGACTAAGATGGGGAAGCCTACTGGCTAAGGCCTTTGGCGTGTTAGGGAGATGTCAAGGTTCAAGGCTGCAATAGTTTTTAGAAATTTCCCATAAAAATTAAAATAATGTAAAATGGGAAGTGACTCATAAAACTGAGTCCATTTGTGAAGCCAGTCATTTTTGGGGAACTAATTATGATATTAGGGTCAATGGAATTACATCATGACCTATTGAAGGCACTCCTGGACTTATAAAACTTGACCATTCTTCTTGGTCATGCATGCTACCTTTCATGCTTAATAAAATAATACCGGTATCTATGTCATGGACAACTGAAGATTAAAGTTTCAACTCATCCTTACATGCTGATTTCATTCTCAAATATCCCTTTTTGCCAAATTGGAAAGCTTAGAGCACAAGAGAAATATTGAGCACTCTAATCTTAGTTATGTCATGTATGCATCCATGCATGTTAGTTTGCATTATGTATTGTATATGTTGAGTCATACATAAATTTTCTTTAAGCCCTTAGTATGTGATTCTTTGTTTGTTCTTGACAATAACCAGGTTGTTCTCCTTCGTCCACAATCCTGAGAAGACTCTTGAAGGAAATCAAGCTCATATTATCACCTTGAGGATCATCATCATAATTATGGTCATGCTTGTGATTCTTTGTACTCTTCTTCCTCCAATCTTGAGAAGAATTTTTGTATACTTTGTATATATCATTCTTGGATGTTTGTGATGTACAAACTTTGTATTTGTGATCAATAAAAAGATTGTGTATTATAATTATGTGTGTGTTGTAACTGGCATATATTGATATTATGTGTGTTTGGTAATTGGATTCTGGAATATATTGATATTATTGTAAACATGTTTATCTTGACGATTGCAAAACGTCAAAAAAAATTCATTTCTTGACGGTTTTTAAACATCAAAAAATATTTTCCTTGACGGTTTTTTCCCGTCAAGAAAGACTTTTCTTGACGGTCATTACCCGTCATCTAGGCCCCGTCAAGAAGAGTCGACACTTTTCTTGACGGTTTTTTGTTTGTTTTCTTGACGGTTTAAAACCGTCAAGACAAGCTTGTTTCTTGACGGTTTAAAACCGTCAAGAAAACAAATAAAAAACCGTCAAGAAAAGCGTCGACTTTTCTTGACGGGGGCCTAGATGACGGATCCAAAACCGTCAAAAAAAGTCTTTCTTGACGGGAAAAAACCGTCAAGAAAAGCCATTTTTCTTGTAGTGGGTTAGTAGCCACTCATCGATCTGTATATGAGAAATATTGAGACACAAGTGACTGGACTTTGCTGGTTTCCTCTAGAAGCTAAATAAGTATACTAACGTTGCTTCTTCTTATCTCCGTGTATTTAGAGGTGATTTGAGAATATATAGGAGATCTAATATGAAGTGGAACTTCAAAGAGAGGTTGATATGTTCGTCGTTGAGTCGTCAGTGGGTAGTCGATTGAACCGACGACAACGACGCACTACAAGAAAAATATCCTGTTATAACGCTTGAAAATATTACAACGGTTCGTATATAAGTGTTACATAATTTCAGCAACAGTACATATTACGATAGTTTGGAGAAATTTTTGGCCTATTATAACATTTTTAACTTATATACGTTATATAGTATATACGTTTATAACGATATATATTAGAACGTTATAAAAGGTTCCAAAAATTTATTTTAGAATAGACTTGCTAGCTTTCTTTCCTACCAAAGCCCGATGGATGGCGCTCACTTTCACCATTCCCCCCAAATTGTTTTTGCCAAACCCTATTCTCCTCCTCCTCTCTTCCTCCCCAAAACCCATACTCCTCTTCCTCCTTGTCTCCTCCAGAGAGAGAGAGAGAGAGTGTGGGCGAGTATAGAGAGAAGCTCATGTTCTACTCTCTCCACCGACCACTCATATTTCCCACTTTTTCGCTCCGTCTAGTGTTTTCTAGTGTTCCGATGGGGGTCCCATCATGGCGGCGAGGCCATGCTATGCTACGGAGGATACGACCCTCCTAAGACGTGGAGGGCCATGGTGGTTGGAAGCACTGACGATGGATTTTATGTAGATCAGATCGATCGATGAATTTTTCCAGAGGCGTTCATAAAATTTTCAGGTGAATTTTTGTTTGATTTATCTAAGAATTTGATTTTTTAAAAATATAGATTTTCGTCCAAAACCCTAGAACTTTGGGGGTTTTCGTTGGGAGTTTCTGTAGGATTAGGGTTTGTACGTGTCCGATGAGGATGATATGTTTCAATTTGGTCATATGTATGCTTAGTTGATATTAGGGTTTTGCTCCTTTTGTCTCGTTTCGTCCAGACATGTGTCGGACATGACATGGACACTACAAAATATACCAGGTCACGCGACGATCGGTGTTGTCTCCGTACAACATATACGCAACTAATAGTGCATCACGAAAATTTTAATATTCCCATTTGTTAGAAGATTTTGTTACTTGAAATGAATGAGTTCTTTGTGCTTCCACTTTCGCAAATTTTGTTACTTTTAGAATTTTTGGTTGGCTTTGATGGTTCTCTGAGATGACAGAAACGACTTTTTGCTTGTGCACAACTCGTCGATGGACCTAATATGTTAATTTAAATTATGTACCAACAAAATTAACCCTTGATATTTTAGTCATAGAACAACATACAAAAGTTGTTAACAATGACACTTTATAGATGACACTCATAAAAAAATGTCATTAGTGATAGCCACTTTGAAAACTATGTATCAGTCATGTTTTTGTTTTAATTACAGACATAAAAGGTTGCAAAGGAAATCTAGATAGTCACTTGACATGTTGGAGTTTGCTATAGACTTTTTTTGTACAATGTGGCTACATAGCAGCTGCAGGTGCCTTGCAGACACTAGCATTATTTGGGAATTTTTGTATCATGGGTATTTGAGTATCTATGGGGGTATGTGTATATCCTATTGAGTATCCATGGTGAATGTTCGGTCAAGTGTCATATATATATATATGGTGTATCTATGCACTTGTGTGTATTACTGAGCTGCAAGTAGCAGCAAGATACCTATGTGTGTAACATAGAGGCTCTGTATATTTTTCAATTTTGTTTTTGTTTAAACTGAGATATCGAGTAAGAAAACCCATAAAAGTTTGCTACAACCACTAATGGACTGGAGATATCCTCTATCAGTCATGTTTTGGTTTTTGTTACAGACATAAATGGTTGCAAAGGAAATCTAGATAGCCACTTGACATGTTGGAGTTTGCTATAGACTTGTTTGTACAATGTGGCTACATAGCAGCTGCGGTGCCTTGCGAACACTGGCATTTAAAATGATGAGAACAAGAACCAAGTTACTGTTGCCTTTCTCATAAATAAGCATAGCTATCTACTTTAGCATCCTCAAAAAATCGGTGCATATTGGTGTCACTAGATTCTGATTGCACTTTAGTTATCTACTTTAACATCCTCAAGAAATCAACGAATATTATATGAGACTAGGAAGAGAATTTCTGTTAGATGTGTACAATCTGTACATCATGGAATTTTGATGTTTGCACTGTTTTCTCTCATTCGCCATATTCTTTTGTTGTTGTGTGTATCAAGTGATTTTAGTAAATGAGTTGAGTATCATAGTGAATGATGTTTGCATCTGTCCATATGATTCAATTGTTCATTTCATGCAATGTAGATTAGTTGTGAATAATTTGTATGTGATACATTATTGGAAGTTTTGTATCATGCGTATTTGAGGATCAGGTTGCCTGCAGTGGACATGTATCCACTACTTGGTTTGTTCTGTAAACTTCTCTCATATTTCTCTCTATTTTTCGGTAAGCTCATTAATTATGGATGTTTGTTCTGTAAGCTTCCCTCACATTGCTAACAAACATTGGAATCTCTGGATGGGCTCAAATTGCTAACATACATTGGAATTTTTGTAAGCTCTTTCATTATGGATGTTTGTTATGCAATTATATACATGGCTATTTGTATATGAAGTGTAATTGCTACCTACTTGGTTTATTGATGTTTTGGAAATTTACTTGTTTTAAGGCCAGCTTCTAAAGGCAAGCTACTTGGTTTATCCAGGTTTAGAGATTTCTTGTTAAAACCCGAGCTTCTCTGGGCCAATATTGTAGATTCTACGTTTGAGCATCCTTCTAAAGGCAAGCAGCTTTACATATTGATATGAAGTTGATTTTGTGATAATATCATTCAGGGGTTATGTTGATTTTCTTATCATATCATTGAGGGGCTATGTTGGAATCCACATTTTTGGTTTGCCATAATTATGCTAGCTTACGTGGAAAGGTGGTATTTTGTTTACAATAATGAAATCATTGTTGATTTTGTGATGTATATATGTTCCAAATCTGGAGTTTATTTCTTTCCAAAGAAATCCATCTATATTAATGCTTTATTACAAGGTTTATTTTATTCTTTTGCTGGGTTCAGGAAAATACTATGTTCTTACCAGGAAAATTGGGAGGCAGGTTGAGCTATTTTTCTGAATATTAGCTTGTTCTTTTGCTAGGTTCAGGAAACATACATTTATCTTTTTTTTAAGGAAAACATACATTCGTGAATGCCATACGAGTATAGAACATGTAAATAGAGATTAGAATGCATACAACAGTGTAATAGGTAAACACATACCTGGAGCATATTATACAAAAAAAAATTAAAATTAAATTAAATTATCAGTTGATGCAAGAGGATCATTGATTCAAATATATGAATAAATCAGAGCTGACTGTAGTTTCTAAACTGGAAAGAACCAATGGCTCACTGAAGTTATATGTTGTATAGGCTTGAAGATAATATATGTTGTATAGGATTTCATTCTGCAATGAAGGCTTAAAGGAATAGATGTTGTATAGGTTTGAAGATAATACTTTAACCAAAGAAATTACAAATGCCTAACACTACTAAAATATTGGTATTTAGCAACGGACCAATCCGTCGCTAAATACGTATATTCTGTCGCTAAATTAGATTACCGACTAATTACTGACGGATAACTGACGTCGATAAACATAACGTCGCTATAGAAAATACGTCGGTAATCCGTCGCTATAGCGACGAATTACCGAC
Organism: Iris pallida; assembly: GCA_029216955.1. NCBI lineage: Eukaryota > Viridiplantae > Streptophyta > Magnoliopsida > Asparagales > Iridaceae > Iris > Iris pallida. The sequence continues at coordinate 3,851,291 of JANAVB010006993.1, read as the reverse complement.
GGAACTACCGACGCAAATATTGCGACGGATTAGCAACGAATTCGAAACGTCGACAACCACAACGACATATTAGCGACGGATTAGCGACAGTTTCTAGTGAGCCAAAATATCAAATTTTCCAGAAGCTCAGCGACGGAAATTTTCGCGATGACTCGTCTGATACGGTTTTGATATCAGACAGAAGCTCAGCGACTGATATTTCCGTCGCTAACCCATCGCTAACCTGAAAATATTTCAGGATTCCATCGCTAATCCGTCGCTGGTTAGTCGCTAGCTTGCAAATTTCCAGTCTTACGTCGCTAATCCGTCGTTGGTTAGTCGCTAATCATTTTATTTATACCACATTAAATTATTCCATTTGCTCAAACCTGGGAATACATACATAAACTCATTCCAAAAGTCAAATATGTCCAACAGTCATTCCAAAAGTCATACATAAACTCTATAACCCCAAATATGTCTAACAGTCATACATAAACTCTATAACCCCAATATACAAAATAAACCCAAGCATGTCGATCAAACACATCCAACAATCAAATATGTTCACCAGTCAAATATAGTACATATACAAACACTTCCAACAGTCAAATGATAAAAACACGTCCAACAGTCGCAATAGTACATATATACAAACTCATCGTCAAATACAATCATCGTCAAATACAACCAAAAAATAAACAAATCTCAAACTATGGTGGTGGAGGTGGAGGAGTGGCGGAGGCATAACCGGCCGTCTGTATGAATATAACTGTCCTAGGACCAAAGTGAGGATCCGCTATACGTCCTCGACAGGAACGACGTCTGGAAGAGTCGACGGCACGACAAGCGGCACTGTGGTCGGAGGAGCAGTCGTTGGCGGAGGCGATGTGGTCGAAGCTGGAGCCGGTACAGTAGGCGCTGTGGTCGTTGGCGGAGGCGCTGTGGTCGAAGCTGGAGCCGGTACAGTAGGGGCAGGCATCAGACCTGCTGTGATCAGAGCTCACTCATCTGCCCCACATGACCCTGGAGGGCCACCAGAATCTGTGTAATTTGCCGCAAGGTGTAGGCGTCGGCAGTATCGTCGGTCTGTGGAGGTGGAGGTGGTGGAGATAGAGGAGCTCTGGAATAAACGGACGGCTGGGATGCCAACGATCCGGTACCGTACACGTTGCCCCCTTTCCCTCTACCACGGCTTGTATCCACAAGTCGTTCCTCATAGCCACGATGGTGGCTGACTAGTCCCTGCTCCCCCTCGGTAGTCCCTCCCTCACCGACTCGACTCTCTAAAGTCTCGTAAGTCTCCTATATTTATATAGGTGAATAGATTTAGAGTTAATATTGGTATTTTATTTTCGATGTAAGTATTGTTATGGTTACGTTCTCATACGTCTCTTAAACTATTCTTTGATTTATAATGCTACTTAGGGTTATGATTTAGAGTTAATATTTATATTAGAGTTCAGACTAACTATTTCGCTAAAGTAAATATAGTTAAGTACATAAAGACAAGAAAAAATGTAATTAGATATAGGACTCGGAAAACTTACATAGGCTTTGGTCGCCCGATCATCTACGAGCTTTCCATCCTTCTTTCCTTATGGGTACGCTCAAAACTTTAGGAAGTCCACGGTGTTCGGATCTCCGCCTGCCTTGGCGACCTCCTCGTACTGTAACAATTAAACATCAATTTATAATTAAACATTAAACTTAAACAATTAAAGAAATAACAAATAAGAATACTCACTAGCCGTCGATAATGCTCTGTAATTGGGATGGATCCACCCGTGTGGTGACCACCCTTAGCACGGGCAGCCTTTGCCTTCTCACACTTGGCCTTATAGGCCGGAGTGTCCATCTTCTTCTTCTTCATCTCCTCCCAGAATTCCTCCTTCAACCACTCCTTGCGAAGAGTGCTATTTAGTGTAGCCAACGCCTTCTGGTCGTTGACCATATCCCTCAACCTCTTGCTGGCGACGGACTTGTAGCACTTCCGATCGCCTATCTCTATGCGCCGGCCACCAATTCGACTTCTGCAATAATACAAATAAAACAAATGAGCAAATATTTAAGAAATTTGTAAACAAAGACGATATTATTTAGACATACCTCAAGCATCTCAGCCAAATGAATCGTCTATCAACTGGGATGTCCCCGAAGTTCAGATAGGACCATGGAATTGTCGACGCATCAACTCCCCCAAATCTCTACCAGCCTGGACCGGAAAGAACCTGGAATAAACAAAACAATGTACGATTAGATAATAAATAGAGTATGAATAAATGTCTACTAACACTAGTATACTACGTCGTTCCATCGGCCTACAGCTCGGTACGAGTGAATTGGCTGGCCGCTCTGGCAGGATAGGAGGGTCTGCAAATCCTGGTCGACGTATGTACACTCCACGGTCGACCAAAAGGCCAGGATATGGGTTCGTCGCAGTAGGAGCGACAGGTGTAGTCTCCGACGTTGAAGACGGGGCACCAGCACCGGTAGAGTAGATGCTGAAGGAATATCAGGGCTAGCTCCGCCGACTGAAGAAAGAGTGAACGGCGGAGATAAGCCATCCTCCTCATCAACCAAATTGTCCTCGCTAACTCCTCTGCAATCTGCAACCGGAGTACTAGGAGGAGCAGAATAGGAGGACGGGTCGACCCAGATCCTCGAAGTCGACGTGGACACCTCGTCCCGCCATATGTAAATCTGAAAGAAATAAAAAATGATGTGATGATACAAATAATCAATGCAAATCTAATAGAAATTAAATAAAGGTGTGTTGATACAAATAATCATGCAAATCTAATAGGTAATACGTACTAATCTTCTTCATCTTCTTCGTAATCCGAATCTTCTCATCTTCATCTTCTTCATTTTCACTATTACTTCTACTTTCACCTTCATCTTCAAATTCTTCCTCCTCATCTGATACGTCCATTTCAGACTCCTCATCTACATGAGGTAAGTCCTCTATGTCAAGCTCTTCATCAACTATATCATCCTCTACAGTAACGTCAACCTCCATGTCATCAATGCCGACTAAACTTATATATGTTGGTTGAGGCATGACTACCTTATCCTCCTGGTATGCTTGATCTCCAATATTATATGTATTTCTTGCTTTAGTTTTGCATACAGTCCCCAATCACGAGTCGTGCGTCGACTAGGATAATTCGTGTAGTACACTTGGACGTTTGACTAGCCAACACAAACGGTTCGAAACCTATATATCTTTTTCTGTTTTTATCAATAAATCCAAACTGTTTGTCAATTCTCTATCCTTGCTTGGGTGTGTCGAACCAATCACATTTGAACAGCACAATTTGGGTATCAAAAGAGTAATCCAACTCTACAATATCTCTTAGAACACGTAATAGTCAAATTCTGGATCGACGTCGTAGACTGAACCCCTTACACAAACTCCAGAATTTTTGTGGAATTAGCCTCCTCATCGACAAATGAGTGATTGATAGGCTTATCAGTGGTTCTAAATTTGAAGCCATTGATGGTATATCCATCCCAACATTTTGCCCTCTTGCTTGGTCCGATAGCTTGTGCTCGAAGTCTTTCGTCGGTCAATTGTGTGCCAGGACAAAAACCTAAAACATCGCGTATCATAACGTCATTAGGACAAAAGCCCTTTCATCGGTCAATGAATTTGAATAGTTAAATGATTAATCCTTACATAGTTATGGAACCACGACGAAATTTTCTGTCAACCACTCTATTAAGATCATCATCATCAACGTTAGGTCTCTCCATTTTTATCTCAGCTCTAAAAATACTGTGATAAAAACGAGAAAAGTTAGTGAAATTTTTACAAGTATATCGCAAAATTGGAGTATAACATAGCAAATTATGTCTCTTACTCTCTATATCTTCCATCTCCTCTATACCACTATTTAGGTAGATATACCGATGAGCGGCTTCAAACTCATCGTCCTCCAACCACCGTGACTTAGAAGCACTTGTAGGCTTGCCACCAACATAAAAGATAGTACGGATTCTACGATTCGGTTCATCGACCTCACCTTCATCATTTCTTGGTGCTAATTCCAGTTTGTTCTGACATGAGTATCGAAGTAGATTGAGTAGAAGTTTGAGACCTCCTCAAAATATATGATTCGCATATCGAAGCTTCTACATGGGCCTTATTGCCCACCTTCTTCTTCAGGTGATGTAGATATCTATAAATAATATATTCAATATTAGATCTGTTTGAATAAAATAATTATTAGTACTAGATAAATAAATTTTATACCTCTCAAATGGATACATCCAACGATAATGGACGGGAGCACCGATACGTGCTTCGTATGCAAGATGAATCGGCAAATATTCATACTATCAAAAAAGCCGGGAGGAAATACCTATTCTAACTTACACAATATCAATACATTCTCCTCAAGTTCAAACATATGTTGCACCGTTGACTTACTTGAACACAAGTCTCTAAAGAATATAGATAACTTGGCCAACGGACCCCATACTTGAGAAGGCAACATCTCTCTTAGAGCGATAGGAAGTAAACGCTCCATGAACACGTGGCAATCATGACTCTTCATCCCTATCAGCTTGCGTTCGTTGAGATCGACACATCTTGCCAGATTCGACACGTAACCATCAGGGAATCGCAAGTTTCTAATCCAATTGCATATTATCAATTTATCATCCCTACTTAGTGTAAATGGTGCTGAGGGCTTGACCCAGTTACCATTGGATAGATGCAACTCTAGACGCCTGTAAATAATTTCCAAGTCCATTCTTGCTTTGGGATTGTCTTTCGTTTTTCCTTTGATATCCATCACCGTATTGAAGATGTTGCGAATACATTTTTCAATATGCATGACATCAAGATTGTGTCTTATGAGATTGTCATTCCAATAAGGTAAGTTCCAAAAGATACTCTGCTTCATCCAAATATGGCTATGTCCGAAACCTTCTAAGTGATGGCCCGAACTCGAATCTTTCATTACAGTCGACAAATTCTCTACCTCTGCCCAAACGATATCTCCAGTCAATCTCAACGAAGGAGTTAGTTCCTGTTTACCAGCTCTAAAGGCGTCCCTATTCCTTCTTCATGGATGCGACATAGGAAGGAACTGACGATGGCAATCAAAAAATAAGCTTTTCTCCATTATAAGGCGAAATGCCTTACTCTTTTCCATACATATCGGACAAGACATAATACCATGAGTACTCCACCCAGATAATTTCGTATGCTGGGAAATCATTGATGGTCTACATCAACATTGCTCTCATCTGAAAGTTCTGCTCCATTGATATATCATACGTCTGAACACTGAACTCCCATAATTGTTTCAACTTGTCCACCAATGGCTGCAAGTAGATATCGATGTTCTTCTTTGAATTTTTTGGACCTGGTACGATAAGTGTCAAGAACATATAAGGTCTTCATACACATCCACGGTGATAGATTGTAAGGGGTCAAAATTATCGGCCAACAAGAGTACTGAGCCCTCGACTGTCCGAAGGAGTGAATCCATCAGAACATAAGCCAGCCGAACATTCCTAGGCTCTACAGCAAATTCAGGATGACATCGATCAAATGCTTCCATGCCTCTCCATCGGATGGATGAGATAATTCTCCTTCATCCATCTTTCGCTCTTTGCTATGCCATGCCATGTATTCTGTAGTATTCGAGGACATATACATCCTCTGTAGCCTTTTTGTGAGCGATAAAAATTGTATGTATTTGTATGGACACAACCTTGCTCGTGTAGTTGATTTTTTTGCCCCGAATAGGCTTGTACTGATCCTCGTGATAGAAAATGCATCTGTCTTTATCACTGTTCTCCTTATAGTACAACATGCAGCCATTTGGCAACAATCTATCTTTTTGTAGCCTAATCCGAGTTTCCGTATCAACATCTTCGACTTGTAAAAGGTTTCCGGCAAGTCCTTTGCTCCTTTTGGAAGCAACTCTCTAAGAAACTGAATTATTCGGTCGTAACATTCTTGCGGTAAGTTAAAATCAGACTTGAGGTTCAACAACCTCATCACCACCGACAGGACAGAATGAGAATCACAACCCGAATATAACAGAGTATCGACATGTCTAAACATATCATAGAACTCCTTTGCAGCAGGATTCGGATCCTCTGGATCATGACTTAGGCCGACACAAGCCGCATCAAATACCAACTCATGTGCCAAGTTTCGATGCCGATATTGGAAGTGGTCTCCAAGAGTGGACTCTCCCACATCCGTATTGAAGGAGGACTGATATTATGGAACCAATGGTTCTCCTTGAGCTGTCCACTCGTTGTAGTTCGGTACAAAACCCTTCTTGTAAAGGTGCTTTCATGAGATCTACCTCTCTGAATGGTATATTACGACAATTGACACAAGGGCACTTTATGAGCCTTTCGTCCATGAAATAAGGTTGGCTACTGGCGTATCTCAGAAATTCTTCGACGTCCGCCTTAAAATCATCCGTCAAACCAATTTTGCTCTCATGTCGCCGATTGTTAGGGGTGTAAAATGGACAAAGTAGTCCGTTGTTCGTACGTGTCCGGCTCGATAAATGGTTCGACCGCGGACCGTCCGATTCGTTAACGAACAAAACTTGGACATTTTTTTGGTCCGATTAAAAATCAGATCCGGACACGATCATATCCATGTCCGGTCCGAATTCGTCCGCGAACAGTCCGATAGTGGAGACTCATTTTGGTTTTGTATCAATTATGTCAAAATATTTTGGTTTTGCATCAAATTTTTGTTGTCCCATCTTGATTTTTGTTATCCTTTTACTATTGTTGTTGTATTCTATAACCTTCAATTGTATTTTCTTTCAACTAAATTTTTTGATCCAACTATTAAGGTATCTTGATAAAATAATAACTTTTGATAATATATTTAACGGATTTTTTGACTTTCATCCCACTTATTAATATGCATTTGTACTTACATCCCACTTTTTAATTTTATTTGACTTACATCCCACTTTTGTCATGAAAAATATTTTTGTGACAAAACGAATACTTTTCGTGACAATATAAATATTTTTAGTGACAAAAAGTGGGATGTAAGTCTAAAAAAATTAAAAAGTGGGATGTAAGTACAAATGCATATTAATAAGTGGGATGAAAGACAAAAAATCCCTATATTTAATTTGTCCGCGGACCGTCCGATTGAATTAACAAACAGTGGTTGTCCGTGTTCGTCCGGTCCGAACTTGAACAATGAACTATCCGTGTCCATCCGTCCGAACTCATTTTCATTAACGGACCAAACACGGACAGTGGACTGTCCGTGTCCGTCCGGTCCGTTTACACCCCTACCGATTGTACATCCATGAATGGTTAACTAAGTATCGACTCATTGTTCAAACTAATTTTGCACCATGTACAATATATTAGGTAATTACAAGTAAAAAATAATTTAGTACCTAATTGTATCAACCAAAGTTAACAGTATCAGTATCGAAATCGGTATCTCACCATTTCTATGAGTATCGATATCGAAGTCGGTAATATCGACCATTCCTATGAGTATCGATATTGAAATCGGTATCAGACCATTCATAGGAGTATCAATATCGAAATCGGTAATATCAAAATCGGAATAGTATCGGCCTTATCGAAATCAAATTCAATATCTTAATATCCGTATCGGGTTAGTATCAGCCTATCGGAATAGTATCGGCCTATCGAATTGGAATTGGATATCCTTATATCATAATCGAATATCGGATATCGAAACTGGTATCATACCATTCCTATGAGTATCGATATCGAAATCGGTAATATCGAAATCGGGTTAGTATTAGCCTTATCGAAATCGGATTCAAAAACCCTAGCTACTACATTAAAGAATTTTGGGTTAGCTATCGAAATTGGGTTAATATCGGCCTAAACGAATTTCGAATAATTTACGAATACCAAAAACCCTAGCTACTACATTGTGTCCGTGTCCGTGTCCGTGTCCGTATCCGTGTCCAAAACCTTAGCTACTATATTGTGTAATAATTGTCGTGTCCGAAAAGCATATCGTGTCCGTGTCAAAAAAATTATTAGAGAAAAAATTAGGTCATTACCTGAGGAGTGGGGGTTGCCCTGTCGCCGGAGAGGAGCCGAGGAGGGGGGCGGATGGAGGGGGCAGAGGAGGGGCGGCGAGGGGGGGAAAGGGGGACAGAGGTGGGAGGGGGCGAAGAGGGAAAAGGGGGGCAGAGGGGGGCAGAAGGGGAGGCCAGAGGGGGTCGAGGAGGGCGGAGATGGGGGCAGAGGGAAGGCGGAGAGGGGGGCACAGGAAGGGGGCAGAGAGGGGGTCTAGGAGGGGGTCTGAGAGAGGGGCGGAGGGAGGCAAAGGCGGAGGGGGTCGCCGAAGAGGGGTCGGAGATGGGGGCGAAGATGGGGGCGGAGCTGGGGGTCGGAGAGAGGGGCGGAGATGGGGGTCGCCGTGGAGGGGTCGCCGGAGATGAGTGAGGGAGTCGAGGGAGCGGAAGGAGGGAAGTTCGGGGGAAATTAAAATTTTGGGTAACATTTTTAGAATGAGTATGAGGGGTTACTTTTACAGAAGCTCAGCGACGAAAACGTCCGTCGCTGAGGCGTCGGAAGAAAACTAGCGACGGATTCAGTAACGTCCAATTGAATTATTTTTTACGTAAATTGTCCGTCACAAGTCAGTCGCAAGTACGTCGCTAATTAGCGACGGATTTACTTCCGTCGCTGACATCCATCAGTAATTAACAATATTTTTGTAGTGTATATTTAAGGTACAACCTTTAATATTTATAAGAACTTTGTGCTAAATTTTGGTCTACTGTAAATAACCTGGATGCCGAGCTCCAACTGGACCCAAATAAGCAAAATTCGATTTGTTCGCAAGCTATGATTTAGTATAATGGTTTGTAATACGTATTCCTGGTGTATTTGAGTGTCTGTGTCGTGTGCAAGACGATACAGACATTGGTCCCATACCATCCAAGCCTAAATCTCTAGTGTTGATGAGTCCTTTATGAGATGTGAACATCAACCTTAAGGGATTTCACCTATAGTCTCTTCCTTTAGTATGATGGCAGAGGTAACTTCTCTACCCAAATAAGCATCATTTCGTATACTAGCCAAATATAGCCATTTGGCGACGGACCATTAGCGACGGATAACGTCCGTCGCTAATAGCGACGGACTACCGATTAAGTGCAGACTGATTGTCGTCGGAAAGCTGACATTTTTTATTTATTTTAAGGGCTAGCAAAGGTCGCCAGTCCGTCGTTAAGTCGTCGGAGATATAGCGACGGATCATGAAGCCATCGCTATGACGTCATTTATTTGTCAAAAGTTGGCGGAAAAATGTTGAAAAAATTTGGCGTAAAATTTAACGACCAAATAACGACAGATATTCCGTCGGCCATCTAAGGGGATATAGCGATGTACTAGCAACGGATATTTCTGTCGCTAGTCCGTCGCTATATGTCAGCCCTAACTTAAATTTAAACGACGGGGGGGGGGGGGGGGGGGGGGGGGGGGGGGGGGAGGGGGGCACTTTTCATTCCCCCCAAATTTCTCACACTCTCTCTCACTCTCTCTCTCCGACGCACGCAGAGCTCTCTCTCTCTCCAGGTAATCCCATCTCTCTCTCTCTCTCTCGGTGGTCGGAGAGGCGGGCGCCGTGGTGGTTGGGGTGGGGGTCTCTAGGGGGGGTAGGGAAGCAGAGGGGGGTTTCGGGGTGGGGGTTGGTAGAGGTGGGGGGTCGACGCGGGGGGAGGGGAGGGGGGTAGGGCAGGCGGGGGCCGGGGGTTTCGGGGTGGGGGTGTTGGGGGTCGGCGGTGGGGGGGGTAGGGCTGCGGAGGGCGCGGGGGGTGGGGGTGGTGGTGGTCGGCTGTGGTGGGGGTGGGGGTCGGGGGGGATGTAGGGCAGCGGATGGGGCCCGGGGGGGGGGGAATGGGGGCCGGGGGTGGAGTTGGGGTCGGCGGTGGTGGGGGGTGGGGATCGGCGGTGGTGGGAGTGGGAGTTGGGGATCGGCGGTAGTAACATACACACACACAGACACACACACACCCCGAAACAAATTTTTTTTAAAACTGAACCGAATCTCTTAGTGTATATATATATATATATATATATATATATATATATATATATATATATATATATATATATATATATATATATATATATATATATATATATATATATATATATATGTATATGTATATATATATATAAACTTTGGACCGAAATCCCTTAGTATATAAATTAGTATATATATATATATAAGATTCTTCTCTTGCGAAGTAGAATACCATTGCAAGGTGATTATATGATCTGACATAGAATACCATTGCAAGAGAAGTATCTTAATGTTCTATAGCTCTTGAATACAGATTGATATGACATAGAACATTAAGATACTTCTCTTGCGAAGTAGGTTATGAACTCGATACTTGTTCTGTATTCTCTATAGCTTGCTTTGTGAACAAAGAGTTTACAAGAGTTCTTCTCCCGAAATACAACTCTATATATTGTTGCTTTCAATCTGGTGTCCAACGATACTAATCCGATATTGCCGATACATACCCTATACGGCTGATACCTATCGGATATGGCCGATACCGAATCGATACATCAAATACGAATTCTAGCTATACGGCCGATACATATCGGATAGGACGATACCAATTCGCTAAGGCCAATACCAATTTGATACGGCCTATACTAAACCTATAGGCCGATACTAAACTGATACGATCGATACTAAGTACATCCGGCCTATACCAACGGATCCACCAGTTACTATACGGTGGGCACTGGAGTACCCCCGGACTTAGTTACATCTAGTTACTGGTGAGTACATGATTATATACTATCTCTGTTTAGTTTGTCTTACTATACAGATTTTTACGTCCAATCTGTGATGGATCGTTACTTCGTTGATCGTACATGGATGTACAAACGACAACATAAGAGCAGAATATGTGTGAGTGACGATTTTCAGGCAGGCATGGAAGTGTTTCTTAAGTATGCCATGAGCAAAGCTCAGTACATGGACGATAACAAAATCAAGTGTCCATGTGGCAATTGTCGTAATAGATGTTACGAAGAAGTGGTGACTGTGAGAGATCATTTAACCCGTAAGGGTTTCGTACGTGATTACGGCCTGTGGTCATCGCAAGGTGAACTATATGCAGAAGACAGGTTGTGAATGCTGCTACTTATGCGTTTTATGATAATGCTGCAACGGATTTAGTCATCGAAGACGACGGATGCTCTGTTGATTATGGAGACCTGCAGAACCTTGTACGAGATATGGTGTACGATACGACAAGGCCTAATTTTGATCCGGGGGATCCTAATCCCGAGGCGAAGGAGTTATATGATATATTTCAGGATGCAGATACTCCTCTATATCCTGGTTGTGAGACTCATTCCGTACTGTCAGTGACGATGTGGTTGTTGAACATAAAGTCTGATTTTAACTTGCCATAAGCTTGCTATGATCGGATTATACAACTAATCAAGGAGGTGTTACCGAAGAAATCAAAAGAGATCCTAAAAAACTTCTACAAGTCAAAGATGATGGTCCGACAACTGGGATTGGAGTATGAGAAGATAGATTGTTGTCGCAACGGATGCATGTTGTACTACAACAGATGCATATTGTACATGCAAATGATGTATATATCTCTGAATATAGTAGAACACATGACGTGGCACAACGAAGAACGCACAAAGGACGATGGAGAATTGTCACATCCTTCGGATGGAGAAGCGTAGAAATATTTTGATTTGTGTCATCCAGATTTTGCTGTAGAACCTAGAAATGTACGTCTGGCGCCATGTTCTGATGGCTTCGCCCCTTTGGGCAGTCGGGATCTCAATACTCCTATTGGTCGATCATTCTTACCCTTTAGAATCTGCCACCATGAATGTGTATGAAGACTCCTTATATGTTCTTGACAGCTATCATACCAGGTCCCAAAAATCTAACGAAAAACATCGATATATATTTATAGCCGTTGGTGGATGAGCTGAAACAGCTGTGGGAGATTGACGTCGTGACCTATGATATTTTTAGGAAACAGAACTTTCAGATGAGAGCTTCACTGATGTGGACAATCAGTAATTTTTTTAGCATACGGTATGCTGTCGGGATGGAGTACTCACGGCACCATGTCTTATCCGATATGCATGGAAAATAGTAAGGCGTTCCACCTTAAGTATGGCGGAAAACTTCTTTCTTTGACTGTCACCGTCAATTTCTGTGCGAGTCATCCTTGGAGAAAGAACAAGGACGTGTTCAAAGCTGGAAAATAAAAATTTTCTCATCCGTCTGCCAGATTGTCGGGATACGATATTTGGGAGAGATGTAAAGGATTTGCCCACCGTAATTGAAGATCCATCGAACAATCGTGTCAAGGGGTTCGAACAAAGCCATAACTGGACCAAACGGAGTATCTTCTGGGACCTGCCTTATTGGAAAGATAATCTTATAAGACATAATCTTGATGTCATGCATATCGAAAAAATGTGTTCGATAATGTCTTCAATACCGTCATGGATATTAAAGGAAAGACGAAGGACAATCCAAAAGCAAGACAAGACATTGCCGAGATATGCAAGTGTCCTTATCTAAACTTGATACAAAGGGGAGCTGGTGGACAATTAACTAAGCCGATAGCACAATACACATTGGGCAAAGAAGATAGATTAATAATCTGCAAGTGGATATCTACTTTAAGATTTACCGACGGCTATGTGTCGAATTTGGCTAGATGCGTTGACCTCAATAAACACAAGCTAACGGGAATGAAGAGTCACGACTGCCACGTATTTATGGAAAGATTACTGCCTATTGCTTTGAGAGATTTGTTGCCTACTGCTGTATGGGTTCCGTTGGCCGAGCTATCTATATTCTTCAGGGATATTTGTTCAACTAAGTTGGCGGTGCAACACATGGTTGAACTTGAGGAGAAGATTGTCTTAACAATTTGTAAGTTAGATAAAATATTTCCTCCGGGCTTCTTCGACAGTATGGAGCATCTATCGATTCATCTAGCATACGAAGCCCGTGTCGGTACATCTGTTCATTATCGATGGATGTACCCATTTGAAAGATAAATGAAAATCGATATAATTTAAGTTGAATTTAAGTGGAATTTAAAATTCATTGTTAATTCTCAAGATAATTTGTCTCTCTAGATACCTACACCATGTAAAGAAGAAAGTTGACAACAAGGCTCATATAGAGGCTTCGATATATGAAGCATATCTTATCAAGGAGGTAATAAACTTCTGCTCCATTTATTTCGATACTCATGTTCAGACAAATCGAAATAGACCTCAAAAGAATGACGAGGACGTTGAGGATGGAGGTATATTCAATATAAGGGACAAGCCTATTGGGGCTAGTAAGAAACGGTGATTGACTGACGATGAGTATGATGCCGCTCACCGATATGTCTTGTTAAATTGTGACATACAAGAAGTGAGAGATTTGGAGAAGTAAGTGACTACACTTACACTCATTATAATCCCTAATTTGGTGAAGTAAGTGATTACACTTATTTTTATTCTCTCTAACAGTATATTTAGAGATGAAGTCAAAATGAGGACATCTAATATTACCGATGAGGGACTTCAAAGAGAGATTGATTGTACCTTTCCGTCCTGGTTTCGTAAATACGTAAGTAACTAAGATAATATGTTATGCGGCTACCATTAAAATATATGCAGCTAAAATATTTAAATTATCAATATTTGTGTATAGGTTTTATTGCCTGAAACAACACTCACAAATTAGAGTATTCATTATTTGGCATTGGGACCGAAGAAGCATGCAAAGACTGGGCCAGGCTATGTCGTTAATGGCCTCAAGTTAAGGCAACTCAGAATGCTATAAATGTCAAATTTCTCAATGACGGCTTCAGTACCAAGGATTCTGGTGTTTGCATAAGAGGCACCATCTATGATGACGAGCCGAACTTTGACTATTATGGAGTGCTTCGAGATATTATAGATTTATAATATACTGCCCCATATGATATGTATATTATGATGTTCAAATGTCAGTGGTTCGATACGACACCAAATATCGGTTGGAGAATCGCTAAACAATTTGGATTCGTCGATATAAATCATCGCAGGAGGTATAGAAGGTTCGACACGTTTGCGATAGCAAGTCAGGCTATTCAAGTCTACTATACAAGCTATCTAAGACATCGTAGAGATCGATTTGACTGGTGGGCAGTATGCAAGATTAAATCTAGAAATACATTCAACGTTAGAGACCCAGCATACCAAGAGGACCAGATCGAAAAGCCCCAATACTTGGGACAACAGTCGGATACCATGAATGTTGAAGATATTGTTGAGGAAAATAGAAGGGAGAAAGAGGTTGATACACAAGACTTAGTTGTCAACCAGGGGAGAAAGAGGCGTCTTGTCCCAAGTATTGAGGCTGAAGAAGAAGAAGAAGAAGAAGAAGAAGAAGAAGAAGAAGAAGAAGAAGAAGAAGAAGAACTTGATGAGGATGATGATACAGATGAAGTCGACGATGAGGATAAGGATGAGAATGAGGATGAGGATGAAGACGAGGCCGAGGACGAGGACGAAGACGATGACGATGATTAGATTAAATATCGGTATATATTAAAAACATTTCCAAATACGTGAATTTAGTTTGACCCTATAAAAGCACTTACAACTAACTTAGTGAATTCAGTTTAAACTTCTGCATTCTTGTTTAAATTTACGGTTTTGTCGTTCGATTATCTACTTATTGTATGATTTTTTTTTGCAGATGGCACTCCTATTTCTTCTCGTCTCGGCGGCACTCGTCGCCCTGCTGGTGGTATATATATATTTTAGTTTAGTTTTATATTCATTTATACTTCTATATTGTTAATTATGTTTATGTATTCTATTTACAGGTAATGATGGCTAACACTAGTCGTAGTGGTGTTGGTCGTAGTGGTGGTGGTGGTGCTGGTGCTGGTGGCCCTGGTTGTGGGCGTGGTCGTAGTGGTGCTGCTGGTGGTAGTGGTCGGGGTCGCCTTCCGCAGTCCCGGGATATGACCCTATCTAGAGATCCCAACCCGGAGAGTACCCCAGGCACGGACTCATCCCGCAGGCGATCTACCCTAGGGCTATCGTACCCTTCGGCGAGGCATGCGTCTCCATCCGTTGACGGTTCTGTTCCGCCAGCGGATCCACCAGCGGATCCACCAGTTACTGTTCAGTGGGCCCCGGAGTACCCCCGAACTCAGTTACATCAAATTGTAGACACAAAATCATAGTCAACCAAATATTGATAAAATTAACAATATGATACTTGTCATAATTCAATATGACACATCAAGATCGAACTCAGTACAAGACGGACGACGGCTCGTACCTGTAGCATACTATGTTTCGAGTCTGTATTTTTACTTTTTTTAAGTCTATCGCACTGAGTAGTTTGGGCCTATACCTATGTCACGCCCCGCTCCCGTAGGAGCGATCGTCCTCGCTAAGGCGTGATGCCGCACGAGCCTAGATTGCGCTCGTGCAAGGCGGGTTCCATAACGGCCGATTACAGCGGCTGCGACGGGGTCGTCGCACAGAAGTCCCGTGCAGAGACATTGAATATATTGCAGCGGAATTTAAAGAACACATAAACACAAGTATTTCAAAGAAAGCTCTCTTTTATTGATATTGAATACAAGAATTACATTGTGGGCGCAAGGCCAATTACAAGTCTCTCAAGTCTCACTTTTCTCTCATTTTACAAGTCACTCTACTCTCTCTCATCTCTCGATACAATACTTGATTCCAGCGGAAGCTTCGGAAGGCGATGTCCATACATTACGTCCTATATAGGTCTTCAGATCACGCGACCGCACGCTTCGACTCGCCAAGGAACTCCGTGCCTCGACGCATCCAAGCGAGCTCCGCGCCACGAGCTTCTACCTGTGCCTGCACATGAAATACTGTGTGGGTGTCAGTACCACTGTACTGGTGGAGTGAGCTTCTCGCCCACCCATACAAAACCTACACGTTTCATTTACTTTGTGCATCTTAAACCCTTTCGATTGTCTTTCTAGTCTTGCCTTAGGATCAGTTTTAGGACCGGCGCCTTAGCGCAACTTGTGTATCAGAACCATCCCGTGCTTGTAATGTCAACGTTAACTCATACTTGGTCGCTAGACTACTTCTCGTGCCAACAACGTAACCTATCAAGTCGTGTTTGCCTTACGGCCATAATCAGAGACGCAGCTACACGAAGGACTCCATTTCCTTGCCTCTAGACCTTTCTCGTGCTTGCATTGTCGACGCACCGACTTATACCTGTCTTTCTAGCCAAACTTTGGGACGTAACGACTCGGTCGTGCCATAACTCAATTCGTGTTTCAATATCTCCGAGGCAGCGCCTCCTTGTTTAGTCTTGCTTATACTTGTGTTGTGACAACGCGACCGTGCCTCATAACTCAACGTAACTCCACACAACATGCCCTACGGCCCTTTTTGACTTAACTCGCAACTTAAAAGTCGACGCCACATCTCGTGCCGAAGCACGTCGCCTTCGCTGTAGCCAAATCTTAGGCTCCGACATTGTGTCTATTTAACTCATACATATTCAACTCAATCCACCGTCACACACACGGATTGCCGCCCGTGCCAACACCAAACTTACCATATTAGTTGAAAACAACAATTATTATTAAATGTTTGTTATGGGATTGGCCTAACCAGCCGCCTTGGACGTAGCCTGGTAATACGGGACCCCTGCAACGCAGGTAGCGAGCCCCGATGCAAGTCCCCGTCTTACCGATGCCTTTACCAGCGTTGCCTAACCAGCGCGGCTACAACCAGTTTCTTCCTAGGCCGAGACGGTCCCGTGGCCCCGGGTTTCCGCTCGAAGAAACCACCCCTTGTCGACAAGTTGCCCAAGTTCATAAGGGTTACATGGAGTGTTTTAGAATACAGTTTGGGGCTTTAATTTCTTATGTGATCAATTCATTTACTTGGTTGTTTTACTCTTTCCATTTTTCATACTTCCTTTGCAGAGCCCCCTAACCAGGGTTGCCTCGGCGACTAACCATCGCTTATTTTAACATTCTTTGAACTCCGGGAACGGCTACTGCATAGCCTTCCAACTTAACTTGAACATTTCGTGTTTCCTTAAGTGTCGACCGA
Source organism: Iris pallida (assembly GCA_029216955.1). NCBI lineage: Eukaryota > Viridiplantae > Streptophyta > Magnoliopsida > Asparagales > Iridaceae > Iris > Iris pallida. Next base: position 3,834,176 of record JANAVB010006993.1, on the reverse strand, counting down.
CCGTGGATAACTTTCCACTGAACCAACCGTGGCTCGTGGCTCTAAACCGACTCGTGTTCGACGCAACGCTGTCGCCCAAGTCATACTTCATATGACGGGCCTTGGGGTCGTGGGACTATTTATCTTGACAACCGCAGAATGAGCGAGACAACACGTAGAATAACTTAGGTCGACCGGCATAACATTTGCCTAACTCACTCAGCCTACAACTTAACCCAAGGGACGAGCAAAGGCTATGCCAAGCCTTGCGGGACAGGACCGTGCATGCTTTAGCAAGCATTTGTGCGGGCGACGCCTATGACTTAGGCTAACTCTCAACTTTTGCATCGAAGACCAACTTTCCTTCTCCCAAGCCACGGGACGAAGGACCGAGTGTCATTTTCAAAGCACGCCGTGCACCAACTCTAAGCCGACCGTGGGACGTTTTCCATGTTCTAACTCGATTCAAACCATCGGGATTATTCCCTTAGCTATGTGGATGCGTAGCTTTTATTATCAAGCCTAACTTGTGCAAGTTGAAAACACGATTTATTATGTGAAGGCAAAGATGAGAAGAGTTCACCGAAACTACCCCACCTGAGCGACGTCTCCGAGCAAGCCGTTGCAAGGCTAAGGCCGAACGCCATCGGCGTTTCGATTCCTCCGATTGACTTTGCGGGACGGGGCACTACATCATACACCACTCAGAACAAGTCTCGTCCTCGAGACTTTCCTGAAGGCAAGCTATCCTACCATTTCTATGGCCAAGACTTAATCGTACACGTTTCGCCTACGCGTTCCTTCGATTCCGAGCCACACTCGCACTATTATCAATCTTTACTTCAACACGATTTCAAGATCTCGACACACTCCCACATTTCAAGCCTTGCTTGAACTCGCCGCATCACTTGGCTGGATCATGCACGCATTCCAAGCGTCCCTAAAATACATGCATTCAGCCAAGCCGCATGATAGAAAATTTGTCATTCTCACTCGAGTCGCATCGTGCACATACCCAGGCGTCCCTGAAATATATGCATGTCAGCCGAATCTCGTGAGCAGGGTTTCCTATATTCGTGATCCATGCCATCCATCCATGCCAATCCTCAGATCAATCATTCCGATTGCTAACACTTGAAACAGGGCGTCTCGCCTAACCGCTAGGCTAATCTTTACGAGGCTAAGTCAATGTCAGGATTGGAATCATAGTTCCCCAACAATAATGCCAACACTGACCCCAATCCTAGGGTCAAACCAAAGTCGGTAGTACGGGTCTTCTACCCAAGCTCGCATCACTCAGATTTCTAAACATCAAGCACGATTACCTAATTCGTATTATGGCACGCATTGTGTATATTCAAATTCCTTCAATTCACCAATTCTAACCAATTCATGTATTCGATCACGAGGTCGTCTCGCTCGACAATACGTTGCGCCCCAATCTCACGCGAGTCCGATTATCCACGGCGGTTCATGAATCACCACGCAACGCTCCCGCGGAATAATCATTCTCATCGGGGCGTAACTCTTGTTTGAGTTTAGACTAACTCATTTTCGATACGCGGATTGGACCTACTCAATCCTCAAGTTCAATCGACAAGCACACCAATTCAATTCACGAGTCACCTTCGCGTCAAACCACAAATCGAGGCACAAATTGTCGCACCGTGCAAGTTCGACCACTCCCGCTGTATGAATCACCATACCAGCGCTCACGCAGAGTGATCGCCCTAATCGGCGTGACGCATATGCGAGGTCGGAGTAGCGCTCGCATAAGACAAGAACATCAACGTTGTGGTTATCGACAAAGCAAATCCGAACATTACAGTTTTCACCCAAGCCAAGTTTGATAGTTCGATCGTCATTCGTTCAACTAAGAAAGTCCTCGAGCCAAGTCTATCCTTTCCTCGACACATTTTTAATATTTCAAGTATAGCGTCCAACGGAACAATGACATTTGCACGACCGTCATTCGCCGAGTCAGAGGGCCCCCGAGTTATCGCATATCGATCTTTGATACGCCTCAATACCATCGACGATATGCGTAACCTGACGATCTTCCTTTGCAACCAATTTCGAGTCGTGCGTTGATGCTGTTGTCCGAGTTGGATATTCCTCAATTTTCTCAATACTCAAGATCAAGTTCAGTCGCTTTTCCTCAAGCTCGTTTCAAGATCATTATTCAAAACTCAAGTCGCATTTCAGTTGTAACAATCCGATATCGCACGCGCGATCCTCTAAGTTTCCTCGATCAAGACCATTCATTTTCATTCTTCGTTCCGAATCGTTTCCTAACTCGCGTTGCTCATACATAAGTTGTCCGAACGAAATGCTCGTTCGGGACATTCGAAGTCACGACCAACTAAGCGTGACGCATTCTAACGCTTTGCACGATCGCATCGCCTTGCCGACATACTCGTAATCCTCAATATTCACTCGAACAATTTCCAAGACAAACCATACACCACTCGGACTCGAGCCACTCGACTAATCGTCGACACTCATTCTTATTCTTCTTCGAACCTATCACATACACCACTCGGATTCAAGCCATAAGATCTAGTCCTCAATCACGTTCGCGTCATGCGCTAAGATATCCTTCAGATTCGTTTGACGAATCGCTAACGTAGTCGCTCGCGTCGTATCGACGCACTAAGTCGTTCGCACTATTTCCTCAAAATCCAAATCAATCTTCCGTGTACGCCTAAGCGTTAGTCCGATAGCGTTCCTATCGATAGACACTCTAAGTGCATCTCCGTTCCCGACCGTACGATACTTGATATCGCTCGCAACTCGTTTGCACCAAGGGTCAAGGTGCGCGACGCGAAACACAACTTAGCCGAAAGGCCGTGTGCATAGCCATCCTGTGCGGACTACATTCCGAGTTTGCACGCTCAATTGCTAGGGTCAACGTTGGACTAATTAGGCATGCACGCGACTTGTTAACAGCAGCACATATTTTCTATCGCGTCAAGTTTGCAACGTTCGGCACAAAGGCCCTATCGACGTATTTGGCAACAGCCTACCGATGCGTTAGATTGAACGCTTGTACGAGCTTTCGAAAATATTTAGACTTATTGTATGGACATGCCGAGGAACATTTGAGAGAGAGCGCACCAATGATAACAACTTGCGGAAGCAACAGAGTTTTGTGGAAACATCAAAGTTAAAGAATTCAATCGACGGTCCAAGGACGTAAAGCCGTGCTCTGATACCACTATGTCACGCCCCGCTCCCGTAGGAGCGATCGTCCTCGCTAAGGCGTGATGCCGCACGAGCCTAGATTGCGCTCGTGCAAGGCGGGTTCCATAACGGCCGATTACAGCGGCTGCGACGGGGTCGTCGCACAGAAGTCCCGTGCAGAGACATTGAATATATTGCAGCGGAATTTAAAGAACACATAAACACAAGTATTTCAAAGAAAGCTCTCTTTTATTGATATTGAATACAAGAATTACATTGTGGGCGCAAGGCCAATTACAAGTCTCTCAAGTCTCACTTTTCTCTCATTTTACAAGTCACTCTACTCTCTCTCATCTCTCGATACAATACTTGATTCCAGCGGAAGCTTCGGAAGGCGATGTCCATACATTACGTCCTATATAGGTCTTCAGATCACGCGACCGCACGCTTCGACTCGCCAAGGAACTCCGTGCCTCGACGCATCCAAGCGAGCTCCGCGCCACGAGCTTCTACCTGTGCCTGCACATGAAATACTGTGTGGGTGTCAGTACCACTGTACTGGTGGAGTGAGCTTCTCGCCCACCCATACAAAACCTACACGTTTCATTTACTTTGTGCATCTTAAACCCTTTCGATTGTCTTTCTAGTCTTGCCTTAGGATCAGTTTTAGGACCGGCGCCTTAGCGCAACTTGTGTATCAGAACCATCCCGTGCTTGTAATGTCAACGTTAACTCATACTTGGTCGCTAGACTACTTCTCGTGCCAACAACGTAACCTATCAAGTCGTGTTTGCCTTACGGCCATAATCAGAGACGCAGCTACACGAAGGACTCCATTTCCTTGCCTCTAGACCTTTCTCGTGCTTGCATTGTCGACGCACCGACTTATACCTGTCTTTCTAGCCAAACTTTGGGACGTAACGACTCGGTCGTGCCATAACTCAATTCGTGTTTCAATATCTCCGAGGCAGCGCCTCCTTGTTTAGTCTTGCTTATACTTGTGTTGTGACAACGCGACCGTGCCTCATAACTCAACGTAACTCCACACAACATGCCCTACGGCCCTTTTTGACTTAACTCGCAACTTAAAAGTCGACGCCACATCTCGTGCCGAAGCACGTCGCCTTCGCTGTAGCCAAATCTTAGGCTCCGACATTGTGTCTATTTAACTCATACATATTCAACTCAATCCACCGTCACACACACGGATTGCCGCCCGTGCCAACACCAAACTTACCATATTAGTTGAAAACAACAATTATTATTAAATGTTTGTTATGGGATTGGCCTAACCAGCCGCCTTGGACGTAGCCTGGTAATACGGGACCCCTGCAACGCAGGTAGCGAGCCCCGATGCAAGTCCCCGTCTTACCGATGCCTTTACCAGCGTTGCCTAACCAGCGCGGCTACAACCAGTTTCTTCCTAGGCCGAGACGGTCCCGTGGCCCCGGGTTTCCGCTCGAAGAAACCACCCCTTGTCGACAAGTTGCCCAAGTTCATAAGGGTTACATGGAGTGTTTTAGAATACAGTTTGGGGCTTTAATTTCTTATGTGATCAATTCATTTACTTGGTTGTTTTACTCTTTCCATTTTTCATACTTCCTTTGCAGAGCCCCCTAACCAGGGTTGCCTCGGCGACTAACCATCGCTTATTTTAACATTCTTTGAACTCCGGGAACGGCTACTGCATAGCCTTCCAACTTAACTTGAACATTTCGTGTTTCCTTAAGTGTCGACCGACCGTGGATAACTTTCCACTGAACCAACCGTGGCTCGTGGCTCTAAACCGACTCGTGTTCGACGCAACGCTGTCGCCCAAGTCATACTTCATATGACGGGCCTTGGGGTCGTGGGACTATTTATCTTGACAACCGCAGAATGAGCGAGACAACACGTAGAATAACTTAGGTCGACCGGCATAACATTTGCCTAACTCACTCAGCCTACAACTTAACCCAAGGGACGAGCAAAGGCTATGCCAAGCCTTGCGGGACAGGACCGTGCATGCTTTAGCAAGCATTTGTGCGGGCGACGCCTATGACTTAGGCTAACTCTCAACTTTTGCATCGAAGACCAACTTTCCTTCTCCCAAGCCACGGGACGAAGGACCGAGTGTCATTTTCAAAGCACGCCGTGCACCAACTCTAAGCCGACCGTGGGACGTTTTCCATGTTCTAACTCGATTCAAACCATCGGGATTATTCCCTTAGCTATGTGGATGCGTAGCTTTTATTATCAAGCCTAACTTGTGCAAGTTGAAAACACGATTTATTATGTGAAGGCAAAGATGAGAAGAGTTCACCGAAACTACCCCACCTGAGCGACGTCTCCGAGCAAGCCGTTGCAAGGCTAAGGCCGAACGCCATCGGCGTTTCGATTCCTCCGATTGACTTTGCGGGACGGGGCACTACAACCTATATCCAAACCACAAACCAAAAGCTCCACCAAACCAAACTAGCCCAATTAGCCCATTAGAACAATTCTGTCTTCTGGAGACAGAGTTCGGGCCGAATTCTGTCCCCTAAATTATAGGACCCTAATTTTTAGGGTTTGTTGTGTGCTAGTTGTCCAACGGTCAAAAATTTGAATTTTTGACCCAGAATTCTGGCCGAATTCTGCCTATTGCTACTAGTATAAATACACATTGAATTCTCACTTTTTCAATCATCCAATCTTCTCTTCTCTTCTCTCTAAAGTCTTATACAAGCCTTACCCTTCTCATCTACTAGCCACAAGCTCCCTAAGCCTCAAAGTGCTCAGTGCTCTTCAGTTAGGAGTTTGTGCAAGAGTTCAAAAAGTCGCTTGAAAAATTTCAAGCATCGTCACTGCGATCTCTATAAGAAGTTGACGTGCTCTTCTGAAGAAAAGGCACGGGGTGTAACTACTATTTCACAAATAGTGAATTTAATCCTGAGCTAGAGTTCTCAGGCCTGGACTAGTCCTCCACGAGGGAAACCAGGTTAAAATCGGCTGTGTTTGTGTATGCTTTCTCGCTCTTTATAATTTCCGCATTTACTCTGATTATTTACAGTTGGTGAAAGAGTTTATTTTTAATTGGATATTATTGTCATAAACTCTATTCACCCCCTCTAGAGTTGCCTACTTGTTCTTCAATTGGTATCAGAGCTCTGTTCTCTCAACAAGGACTAACATCCTAGAGCTGATCCATGGCAACCACACAATCCATGTTTTCCAATCACGGTGAAGGGCAGTCCACTCATAGGACACCCCTATTTGATGGAACAAACTACACCTATTGGAAAACAAGATTGAGTTTTTATCTCAAGTCTCTAGACTTCGACCTGTGGACCATTATTACCGATGGTTACAAAAAGCCCGCCAGGATAGTTGTCAATGGTGATCTCGTCGAGAAATCCAACGACAAATATTCTGACGAGGAAAAGAAACAGGCGAGTCAAGACGCTATAGCTATTAATGCTTTATTTTGTGCAAAAGACTGGAATGAGTTTAACAGGGTTTCGACATGCACCACCTCGCACGAAGTATGGAGACTTCTAGAAGTGACGCATAAAGGAACCACCCAAGTCAAGGAGTCGAAAATCAATCGTCTCACTCAAGAATATGAGGCGTTCAAGATGAAGCCAAATAAGACGATCACACAAATGTTTACAAGATTCCTCGACGTCATCAATCCCTTGTCATCTCTCGGCAAATAATATACAAATTACGAAAAGATCCGCAAGTTACTTAGGGGGCTACCGAAGATTTGGAACCCTAAGGTAACAGCTATCATAGACGGCAATGATCTCACCACAATGTCTATAGAGACTTTGATGGGAAAGCTGATGACTCACGAGCTTGACCTCAAAGACTTTAAAGAACCTACTCCAAAGGCAAAAGAGATTGCCCTAAAAGCTCATCGTCGAAGGGATGATCTTGAAAAAATCGATGATGACAATTCTGAAGATGATGATCAAGCTCTTCTAGTCCAAAATTTTAACAAATTCTTTCGCTTCAAACGAAGAAAGAAGGAACAACAAGAAGATGATGAAAAAGAACCAACATGCTACGGCTGTAAGAAGACTGGACACGTCCGAAAAGACTGTCCATTCACAAAGAAAAGTAACCGAGATGATAAGCCCTACAAGAAGTCTCCCTCAAGAAAATATGCCAACACTAGCATTTGACATAAAAGTGAAGCAAATGACTCCGAGGAGAAAAGGACTCCCCTCAAGACACCGCCAATGTATGCCTAATGGCAACATCCGATAAGGTAACTAGCGATACTCTTGATGATTTCACTTTTGATGAACTTGGCGATGCATTCAATGATTTACTAAATGACCACAAAAAATTCATTAGTGAATATAAGCATGCCAAGGAGAAGATCAAAAGCTATGAAGTCGAGATTCACAAACTCTCTTCTTTGCTTGATAATGTTAGAGACACTCCACCCACGAAATTCACTAATGAGGTGTCTAAGCTTAAGTTAAGTCTACATGATGTCAAAGCACGTATTGAAAAGCAAACACGTGAGATCACAGCACTCAACACTGAGCTTGCTGAAGAAAAGAATAGACACAAGATCTCTATTGCTAAAATTGATGGTTTGAATGCTAAGTGTAATGAATGCATGCTGCCTCTAAGAAATTAAAAATTAGATTAGGAAAACAGGTTGCTCAACCTCAAACTCAATCACATAAGACACACACAAAGCACAAGACTACTCAAAATAGTCAAATACGTCATCCACATGCAGCACGTAAACATGCTTACATGTACACGCACTTCCATACAGCACACAAACCACATGCACATAGAAATTATTCTCATAACTATCATTCTACTGCTACACACAATCACCATGTAGCACATAGACATAACCATCACTATGCTGAATATAGACATAACTATCATCCTGCTACCATGTATAGTCATTATCCTGCTATTCCTCACAACTCTCACCATGCTACATATAGACATCATCAAAGGTGGACCTTCAAGAACTTCTCACCGTAATGTAGAATTAGTAGATTTATAGATATAAATCTATATGCATAGGTGCCAAAGACTAACATTTCAGGACCCACAAGAACTTGGGTACCAAAGGTCACATCTAATCTTGATGTAGGTGGACCTTCCCTCCTCAACTAAAAGCAAGTGGATTCTCGATAGTGGATGCTCGCGAAATATGACGGGAGACACATATCTTTTATCATCACTATCGATGAAGAGGGAAGGGTATGTATCCTTCGGCAACAACTTAAAAGGATATATCATAGGTAATGGTACTATTGGTCATCCTTCTTCTCCTGTAATAAAGGATGTCTGTCTAGTGACCGAGTTAAAGCATAACCTGCTCAGCATAAGTCACCTTGCTGATCATGGATATGATATTAACTTTGGACAAAATAAATGTTATATTTATGATAGGTCAACTGGAGACATCATTTTTGAAAGGATAAGAGAGGATAATATTTACATTTTTTATCTATCTAGAGATACTAACAGTACAGGAAGATGCCACTACGCCCATAAGGATGAGAGATTGTTGTGGCACCAGCGTCTTGTTCATGCCAATATGGATACTATATCCAGGCTATCGACAAAGAAGCTAGTAAGAGGCTTGCCCGACATAACATTCAAAAAGGACACGGTATGTGCCGAATGTGAGTTGAATAAGGCAACCAAGTCTTCGTTTTATTCAATAAACCCTGTAAGTACTACTAGACCCTTGTAATTACTTCATATGAACTTATTTGGTCCTAGTAGAGTAGCCAATCTTGGTGGAAAACTCTATGCTTTTGTTATAGTAGATGATTTTTCTAGATTCACTTGGGTTTTCTTTCTTTCAAACAAAGGCGATGCGATTTCTGTTTTCAAAATTTTTGCTAAAAAGGTTTAAAACGAAAAAGGCTACATGATCACTCGAATCTGAAGTGATCATGGAGGCGAATTCGAAAATACTGATTTTGAAAAGTTTTGTGACTCAAATGGTTTTGATCATAAATTTTCTTGTCCTAGAATTCCTCAACAAAATGGTGTTGTGGAGCGGAAGAATAGGACTCTTGACGATATGGCTAGAGTCATGTTGAATAAATTTTCACTTCCGAAATATTTTTGGACTGAAGCTGTCAGTACAGCGTGCCATATTTTAAATAGGGTGCTCATTCAACGTATTACGAAGAAAACATCCTATGAGCTTTGGTTTGGAAGAACTCCAAATATTTTATATTTTAGAGTTTTCGGTTGTCGATGTTTTATCCTTAACACCAAAGACAACTTAGGCAAATTTGATGCCAAAGCTGACGATAGAATTTTCCTTGGCTATACTGCCAAGAGCAAGGGATATAGAGTGTTCAACAAACGCTTATTAATTGTAGAAGAGTCTACCAATGTGACTTTTGATCAGGATAACAGTACAGCATCTACTCCTGACGATGATGTTGAGCCATCAACTTCTATGCCGATAAATACCATCACTGAAACCAATTCTCTGGAGGGCTTGTCGAAGAAATTCTCTTTCAAGCCGTCACATCCAGAAAACTTGGTAATATGTGAGATTTCACGCGGAGTAAGTACTCGATCATCGTTAAGAGACTCCATTGCTAGCCCTGCCTTCATTTCACAAATTGAGCCTAAAACTATTTTAGAAGCTTTTAATGATGAGTTTTGGATTTCTGTCATGCAAGAAGAACTCAATCAATTCGAGAAGAGCCAGGTCTGGAACTTGTTCCTAGGTCAGCTAATCATTCGATTATTGGTATGAAATAGGTTTTTCGCAACAAAGTAAATAAAGATGGATCAGTTACACGCAACAAAGCTCGTCTAGTAGCTCAAGGATACAACCAAGAGAAAGGTATCGACTACGATGAGACGTATGCTCCAGTTACAAGACTGGAATCCATTCAGATGCTTTGTGCATTTGCTAATTTTCAAAATTTTAAATTATTTCAAATGGATGTTAAAAGTGCTTTTCTGAATAGATTTATTAAGGAGGAAGTTTTTGTAAAACAACCCCCTAGTTTTGAAAATTATAAATTTCCCGACCACGTTTTCAAACTCAAGAAAGCGCTATATGGCCTCAAACAAGCCCCTAGAGCTTGGTATGTGTAATGCCTGTGGTTCGTATTACGTATCTTAGTATATATGTATGTATTTTGACTCGTATTGCATGTCTCCCTGCTTGGTTTATTTGGTATTTTCATTGCTTGGTTCACCTTGGGATTGGTTCGGTTAGGTTCGGCTTGATTTGGTTCGGTTTGGGTTGGAGTGCAAACTCCCACCTACCACCCCACTCCTTCCTTTATTAGCCGCCTAACTCTCTCTCTTCATTACTCTTCTTCATTTACTTCTTCTTCTTCTCCAACAACACTTCCTCACCTACCAGATAGAGAGCTAGGCAAGTGTAACTTGCTTCATGAAGGAACTCCCATTTTGTTGTTTCATTTTCTTCTCCTCAAGATCTTAAGCCTCTTTAGTCCTTAGTGTTTTCAAATTCCATGGCTCATTCTACATAGATCTGAGTTTTTAGTATTTTCGTTCTTGGTTTTGATCTCCTAAAATAGCTTATTTTCGAAAACTAAGAGTTCTTTGCAGTAGGCCTCATGATTTTATACAAGTTTGATTTTGGGATGGCCGAATTTCACCAAGTCCTGGCCGAGATGGAGTTCCTGAGCTTTTACGCATGTTTGCTTTGGCCATGGGGAGAAGATGAAGTTTTATGCACACGTTCTAATGTGTTAGCGTAGTGTTTAGCCCTTACGCCCACATTTTACGTGTTAGCATAGTTTTCTTTTTACGCACACGCATCGGCATACTTCGTTTTACGCTGAGCTGTTCGATTTTACGCTCGGGACTCTCCCGCTCGCGTGAAATTAAGCTTGCGTAAAATCCCTAGCTCGCATAAGATTTTCACGAGCGTAAAGTTTGCCCGAGTTTTCCTCGCGTAAAGTTTAACTCGCGTAAAGTCTGCTCGAGGGTTCGCGCGCGTAAAATTTTACGCGCGTAAAATCTCGCTAGCGTAAAGCCTGGCTAGCATAAATCCCATCCGTATGCTCCCTTGCTCGCGTAGAGCTTGCTAGCCTAAAGCTCACGCGTAAAGTTTCACTAGCGTAATCGATGGTACGTGCATAGAAACTTGAGTTCCTATGGCGTACACCTTTACCTTTTATATATATTTTACGCCCATTTTATATCCTTATGTCTTCTGTCATGAACTTGAAAATCACGAATTTATCTAATATGTTTGGAAATGATAATTGAACATGGCATGGTATGACAAGTATACCTGGCATGATTATCTCGAATTGCTGTTGCGACGGCTAACACGATATGACACGACCTGACAAGAATGACTAACCTGGACACCGTGGACGATTGTGTTTGTACATATAAACCGGTACTGTCTTGCATCATGTCTAGGATAGGGATCTCTGAGTACCACGATCAGGGATACCTACTGAAATTGACTAAGGCTAATTAACTAGAATAATTCAGTAGACATGAAGAGATTCCCCGCTAAAGGCAATCCCGTTATCTGGGCGCATTCAGTGGACTTGTAGCCTACCGACGAGTAGGGCACATTTCCAGCACACAGTCATGTGGTGCACCATTAATAAACGGACATTCGACCTGGATAACCGGATGGTCTGCAGGGCTTGTGGCTGTTGGGATAATCTCATTGCATCTTGCTAGTAACTAGGCTTGTGATAACCCTAGTTAGTTAAAAGTATCAAGCCGTACTCATTGCTTGGCTGTGATTGATTGGATGAAATTTAGCCCAGCTTAGTCTTGCCCTGATCCTGTGCAAGATTATTACATGACGGGATTATTTATGCTTGCCTTGACAATAATGATCAGGGGCCAGTTCTGTTCAGGCGAAGGGTTACAACTCCGGTCCTTGTTTGGTTTAAGGGTTGTAACCTGGCTCCCGGAGCAGTTCTGTGTCCTCTCTTCGTTTATTGTCTTATCGCAACCCCATGCCACGTTCGTCATGTTTTACCTCACCTTAATACCATGACTGTTTGTGCTTACCTTGACAATAATGATCAGGGGCCAGTTCTGTTCAGGCGAAGGGTTACAACTCCGGTCCTTGTTTGGTTTAAGAGTTGTAACCTGGCTCCCAGAGCAGTTCTGTGTCTTCTCCTCGTTATTGTCCTGTTTGCATTCTATGTCATGCTCGTCCTATTTTACAAGAATATGACATGACATGGTTTCCTATGATTGCCTTAACAATAAAGATCAGGGGCAAGGTTCTGTTCAGGCGAAGGGTTACAACTCCGGTCCTTGTTTGGTTTAAGAGTTGTAACCTGGCTTCCGAAGCAGTTCCTTATCCTCTCTTCGTTTATTGTTTTATTTTACCCTATGCCAAGACTAATCATGTTTTACTTACAATAGTATTTGAGACGAGTTTCTATTCAGGTGAAGGGCTGCAACCCCGGTCCTTGTTTGGTTTAAGGGTTGTGACCTGGCTACTTGAATGGTTTTCTCGTACTCGGTTTACTGTTGTTATCTCTATTATTATCAGTTCTTTATTATTATTTATCTTTAATACTCTATTGTGATATGCTGGTTTTAGTCCCTAAGTGAAGTCTCCTTTGTGGCACTTGCTCTTTCTGGGGTCTGACCCAGCTGGTTTTGTGTAGCCAGATATCGGAGCAGCTCCAGAGGTTCTACCTACCTTCCAGCCAGATGGTGGCCACCAGGCGTAACCCTGGCAACGAGTGAATTTTTTTTGTTCTCCCACTTTATTGTAAATTATTCTTTTGAGGCGTTTAGCCGACGAGCACGTGTTAGCTCGGTTGTACCTTTATTTACTGTCTGCATACGGGCTATAACATGATTGACAAATCCTAGGGTTGATCATGTATGACTAAACTCTTGCTAGTCTTCACATTTTGTACGACTAGCTTCATGATCATCCAATATGTAATGTATGGGATGCCTTACTATTGTATATTTGATGTTCTAATATCTTGTGACTGCTACTACTTGCTTGTGATTGAGACACTAGGCTTGTTCTTGACCATAGGAGACTGATGGATTGTAGTTAAACCCTCATGTATCTAGACAGCCGTGACCGTATAGCGAGGTGGGTTGCACTTCAATATACGTAGCTGGCTATGTACGCCCCCGCTCTCCAGTATTCTGGTTCTGTGGCGTTACAGAATGAACGCCTAAGCAATTCCTTGATAGATAAAGGTTTTTTAAAAGAAAAAATTGACACTACACTGTTTATCAAAAGTTTTTAAAATACTATTCTTTTAGTACAAATTTATGTAGATGATATCATATTCGGTTCTACTAATGAAAATCTTTGCCAAGATTTCGCTAAGTTTATACAGAACGAATTTGAGATAAGCATGATGGGAGAGCTCACCTACTTCCTTGGATTGCAAGTCAAACAAACTTCGCAAGGAACTTTCATCAGCCAGTCAAAATACACAAAGGATATGCTGAAGAAGTTTGATCTTGACAATGTCAAACCAATCAGCACCCCTATGGCTACTTCGACCAAGCTGAAACCTGATGAAAGCGGCAAATCTGTCGACCAACGTAAGTATCGAGGTATGGTTGGTAGTTTACTTTATTTAACGGATAGTCGTCCCGATATCATGTTTAGTGTTTGTCTGTGTGCTCGCTATCAAGCTAGTCCTAAGGAATCACACATGTTCGCCGTTAAGCATATCTTTCGATACCTTAAGGGTACCGTTACAGTGGGCTTATGGTATCCCAAATTCATATCCTTTGACCTTATTGGTTATTCGGATGCTGATTTCGCAGGATGCAAAGTCGACCGTAAAAGTACAAGCGGTACGTGTCATTTATTAGGCAAGGCTCTAGTCTCTTGGTTTAGCAAGAAGCAGAATTCTGTCGCACTATCCACAACAGAAGCTGAATATATCGCAGCTGGTCGTTGTTGTGCACAAATTATGTGGATGAAGCAAATCCTTGCAGACTACAACCTTTCTTTTATGCACATTCATATATTCTGTGATAACACTAGTGCCATCAACCTTACTAAGAACCCTATATGTCACTCACGCACGATACACATTGAAATACATCACCACTTTTTGTGTGATCACCAGCAAAACGGTACTATAAACTTAGAATTTATTGACACTGATCATCAGCTAGCAAATTTCTTTACAAAACCACTATCCGAAGAGCGTTTCAAGTTTTTTTGTCGTGAACAAGGAATTTTGGACGAAGCGGTTATTCATTAAAGTAACCTGCGTAAATATCGATTATGTCTTGGTTCTTTATGACGAATTTGCTATGGGTACAAGCCGAAAGGGTCCTTCTGACAACAAGGCGTAAAAGCCTAAGCGACACGGTGCACTAGTCCTCTGGACTACCGCTAGTTGGGATCCGGCCCCTGCAGCTATCCCATGGCAGTTTCACCATACTGAATTGTGGCATAACTCCTTGTTTATTACATGGTATACTTTTATCAATAACTTGCTTAATTCAAATGTTCGAACTTCATGTTATTCTTTTGTTTCAGCTTTCACTTTTTGCAAATTTTTTACTTGGATCTCTTATTTTTGCATATTCATATTTTCTTTCCTTCATTCTTATTTATCTATCATTATTTTCAACCTCATTTCAGCCTGATTTCTATTCTGGCCCTAGAACCCAGAATTCGGGCCGAACTCTGCCTAACACAGAGTTCGGGCCGAATTCGGTCTGGTCATTCCAGAACTGCAGTCGGGCTCAGCCGCTGATCTGAGATTGATCTAATGGTCCAGCTTTCTTCCGACCATTCGAACCCTTCATATTATAACCGGGTTCTCCCTCCATCTCTCTCCTCCATTGCCTCCTCCAAAACTTCTCCAAACCCTTTCTCTTCAAACCCTAACCCTAGTTCTCTCATTCTATGCATATTTCTTCTCCAAATTCAAGGAAAGGGTTTCTTGCATCATTCTCTTCCATCCTTCATTATCCTTTTGAGGTATAATTTTACTCTTCTATCCATCTAAATTTCATTATTTTTTTTATTACTCATGGCTTCCAAGTTGTTTAATAGAGGAAAGAGGTTTTGAACCGAGGGTGCGTCCTCTTCGAATCCTCCTCCTCGTGATGAACAACCGGTTCAACAACCTATTCCGGTTCACCAACCTATTCAACAACCCATTCACCGTTGTTCAATCTACCTCGTCCCATTGACCCCAACACGTATGATGATCAAATATTTGTATCATTGGAAGCCTCAAACGAGTGGTTCAATAATTTTTGATCTCGTCCCGTGTGTGCGGGTCATCCTATTAACTTCACCAAATTTTCTCGGTATGACTCCCTCTTTCATGATTTGTGTCTTGATGAACTTGTCACTACTAATTCACTTATCTATTTGAATGTAATTCAAATGTTTTATTGCAATCTTACTCATGATGATACACGTCTATATTCACGTGTTGCTGGCATTGACATATCATTTGATGACTTTGACCTTACGAAATATCTTCAAATTCTGGAGCCTAACTCATGGGAGAAACTTGTTGTTGCTCGCAAGCTTCAATTCCCCGATGGATCTTCCCTAGAAAGCTTCAAGGACGATTTGTGTACCCCAAACACACGTCCACGCAAGCTTCTTGCCAAATTTCTAAACCCCTACTTCTATGAGCTTCATCGTATTGTCTTTTCCACGATCCTACCCAAAGCGGGATCGACTGATGAGGTTTCATATTTTGATATTTCTGCTATGTATCACCTATACTTCCATGTCCCATTCAATCTTCCACGTACCATGATGGACTGGATGATCAATGCTAGGAAGAGGTCACGTTCTTTGGTCTATGCTCTCTATCTTCCTATGATTTTTTGTGCTTTTCATGTCCCACTTGATGAGTGCCAATTCCTCTCTGCCCCTGCCTTCCTATCTAAGGCACGGCGGTTTCAGGCAGCTGTCGGTTCACCTGCTGAGTTCGAGCACTCTGATGCTCAGGATGACACACCTCCTCTTGGGCAGCCTGCGCCCCCTCCACCTGCTACTCTTGAGTCGATTCAGACTATGCTTCACGATCGATTTATGTTAGAGGATGATCGTTGGACCCAGCTTGACTACCATACCACCCTGCAGATGAGTGCCATCAGCAACTCACTGCATGACGTACGGTACTTTATGTCTCGGCATCATTCTATGCCTATTCCTATGGAGCGGGACCCTGCTCGCGATGGATACTGTATCGATGACCCTTGGGTTATACGCTATCTGGATCCGG
Organism: Iris pallida; assembly: GCA_029216955.1. Lineage (NCBI taxonomy): Eukaryota > Viridiplantae > Streptophyta > Magnoliopsida > Asparagales > Iridaceae > Iris > Iris pallida. The sequence continues at coordinate 3,817,824 of JANAVB010006993.1, read as the reverse complement.
ATGCGACTTTCGTGGATCCTCGTCGTTCATTCACTGATCCATCTGACGACGCTGGACCTTCACGAGCTCCGTGATGGATGTGGTCTCCTACTTATTGTTGCTGCTGAGGATCTTATGTTTATTTTTTCTGCACTATGGCTTTCTAGTTTATGTAGTTGCTTTTTATTGTATTAGACCTCTCTATTATCTGTGACCCTTGAGACACTTTATGCAGTTTATGATTACTTTGGTGTGCTTGCCAGTTATTTTCCTTTATAAATTCTCTGGTTGTTTGTGTTTGATAAATGACAAAAGGGGGAGAATTATTTGATATTCACATTATCATATCATATTATGTATCTGTGCTTTGGAAAAGATTGTATTTATCAGGACAAAAGGAACGTTGGCTTACAACGAAGCCATGTTTACAGGGGAGCTATTGCTAGCTCTGCACCGATTACAGGGGAGCTACTGCTTTTATAAATGTGTCCAGGTATGAATATTGAATATACAAATATCATTTTGTCAATTATCAATATGGGGGAGATTGTTGACACAAAATCACAGTCAACCAAATATTGATAAAATTGACAATATGATACTTGTCATAATTCAATATGACACATCAAGATTGAACTCTGTACAAGACGAACGACGGCTCATACCTGCAGCATACTATGTTTCGAGTCTGTATTTTTACTTTTCTTGAGTCTAGATAAATGTAAACTGAGTTGCACTGAGTAGTTTGGACCTATACCTATATCCAAACCACAAACCAAAAGCTCCACCAAACTAAACTAGCCCAATTAGCCTATTAGAACAATTTTGTCTTCTGGAGACAGAGTTCGGGCCGAACTCTGTCGTCACACAGAGTTCGGGCCGAATTCTGTCCCCTAAATTATAGGACCCAAATTTTAGGGTTTGTTGTATGCTAGTTGTCCAATGGCAAAAAATTTGAATTCTTGACCCAGAATTCTGGCCGAATTCTGCCTATTGCTACTAGTATAAATAGACCTTGAATTCTCACTTTTTCAATCATCCAATCTTCTCTTCTCTTCTCTCTAAAGCCTTATACAAGCCTTACCCTTCTCATCTACTAGCCACAAGCTCCCTAAGCCTCAAAGTGCTCAGTGCTCTTGAGTTAGGAGTTTGTACAAGAGTTCAAAAAGTCGCTTGGAAAATTCCAAGCATCGCCACTGCGATCTCTGTAAGAAGTTGACGTGCTCTTCTGAAGAAAAGGCACGGAGTGTAACTACTATTTAACAAATAGTAGATTTAATCCTGAGCTAGAGTTCTCAGGCCTGGACTAGTCCTCTACGAGGAAAACCAGGTTAAAATCGGCTGTGTTTGCGTATGCTTTCTCGCTCTTTATAATTTCCGTATTTACTCTGATTATTTACTGTTGGTGAAAGAGTTCATTTTTTTAATTGGATATTATTGTCATAAACTCTATTCACCCCCCTCTAGAGTTGCCTACTTGTTCTTTACCGATTACTGGTGAGTACATACGCGGTGCCGCATATCCTCCGTCGCCACCAGAGAGGCCGATGGATGAGTTACGACGAGAGCTATGGCCTGCGGGTGAATCGTAAGTAAATTTATTAAATTTGTTTCGTTTATTTAAGTTAATAATACAATCATTGCTTCTTTGTAGGTTTTTTTTCCGTAGGATGCTGCCAGGCTTCTAGGGCAGATTATCCGGTCAAACTACCATGGCCACTACCTCAATTTTTCTAAGGTGCGCCCCTAGACTTACAGTACGTGTGGCTCGACGAGATGAGGGTATATATATATATTTTGTGGTTAATTATTAATTACTCTTTAATCAACCATTGTTTTAATAACGTGATAATTGAATTTGTATTTCAGAGGGCGTTCTGGTGGCCCCCCTATCGCGAAGAGGCAATCCGCAAGACCTACAGAAGCGTCGTCGGGAAGAAGATACGGGACGCGGTGTATGACCTTCGAACGGCGCATCCGAATGAGTGGATCCGGCTGGACTATTATGAGCAGATCTTGGAGAAGATGGATGCTCCTGCGTACAAGCAAAAATCAGAAAAAGCGAAGGCGAACCGATGGGCCACGGGGCTACATACGGGGGAATCAAGGTCCCACATAGCAACGCTTGTAGATCTGGTGAAATACCGCACATTCATTACACTATATAATTCGGTACTATTAATATACTTAATTAATTAAATTCTACAAATATTTCGTATACAGACCCAACGGGCGTTGAAGGAGGGAAAAAAGGCAGAATCGGTCACTATGTACGATGTATTCCAGTATACCCATAAGAGGTGGAAGGACGGGAGCTTCTTCGACGAGAAGGCCAAGGAGACTGATGTAAGTACTTACGTTTATGAGATTTATATTAGAATTATAAGTATTCATACTATAACTTAGGTAAACTTAGGATTCAGACTATAACTTAGGTAAACTTAGGATTCAGACTATAACTTAGGAAAACATAGGATTTAGATTAAAACTTAGGTAAACTTATAGTATAAATACATTTATTTGATAGGCTGCGTATCGTGAGACCCTTAGTCGGGTTCAGCCATCTGCTGTCGAGGATGTTTGCGAAATGACGCCCGCCCGGACGCCCTCTTCTATGGTCGCTCGCTACGACGACATGTTCGTAGATACCGTCGACGGCTTTAGGAAAGGGCGCCTGTACGGAGTCGGCTCCCTGGCGCCGTTGCACGCGACGATTTCGAGATTTCCACCGCCCCCGCCTCCTTCCGCGGCCCCGACAGACGTTGATGTGAGGACACAACTTGCGCATCTGAACGAGGCAGTGTCGGACTTGCGGACGCAATTGGCCACGTACTTTTTGCGTCCTTCTACTGCTTTCGGTCCATCTGCTGCTGGTCCGTCTACTGCTGCTGTCGGTCCGTCTACTGCTGCTGTCGGTCCTTCTTCCGTCGAACGTCTTTCTTTTGACCTTGCTGCCCCTATAGTACCGCCTCCTGCGGTGACGGCCCTCCTTGACCTGATGTCGCCAGAGCAGCTACGCAAACTTCCAAACCATATCTTCGACGGATTGCCGCCATATATGGTGGACGTGTATATACGTTGGACGCAGCAGGGAGTACCACCAGTGGACGATCGAACTCCTCCTCCTTGATGGATTGTATTTGGATAGTTTGACATCTTTTTAAATATTGAATATTTGTGTGTTTTATGTGTGGATAATTTTAAATATTGGATAATGCTGAATGTTTGGATAATTGGTGTGTGATTTATGTTGGTTTGTGTGATGTATTTGTGATGGATTGTATATTGGTGTGTGATGTATATTGGTTTGTTGGTTTCCGTGATGTGTGATGCAAATTATGATTTTCTGATGTTTCGGATGTGTGAACATGGAATGCTCTTTTTATGCAATTTTTTTCAAAAATTTCCTATTTAGCGACGGGCTAGCGACTACTTGTCGACAAAATATCCGTCGCTAACTGAAGAATTTTCAGTTAGTGACGGATGGGGACTACCTGTCTACGGAATATCCATTCAGTTAGCGACGGGTTGGCGACTACTGATCGATGAAATATCCGTCGGCAAGGTACTGAAAATATGAAAGATTCACAGAATCTTAGCGACAGATTTTTCGTCGCTATTTAGTCGCTCATAGTCGATAATGGTTTAGCGACGGACTTTCTGTCACCATTTCTGCGACTGATTGCCGACGGCGTAGCGGCGGAATATCCGTCGCCAAGGTTCTGGAAATATGAAAGACTTCAAGAACTGGATCGACGGATGAACCGCCGCTGTTCCGTCGCTAGTCCGTCGAAACGTAGCGACGAAAAGCGACGATTTAGCGACGGAGTTTGCGTATCAGAAACTCTCTGATACGCGTTTACCGACAAGTTGCCGACGGATTGGCGACGGATATTGTGTATCAGATACTCTCTGATACGCTTTTACCGACAAGTTTTCGACGAATTGCCGACGGATTAACCCGTCGGTAGGACGATGTATTACTTATTTTCTGATACTTGATTTGACGAAAACCCGTAGGCCAGTCGTCGCTAATTGTATGAATGTGGCTACCGAAAATTCGTCGCTCAGTCGTCGCTTGGCGACAACTTGGCGACGGATTGTTTTTAGTGATGAGTCATATCCCGACGGATGTATTTGACCCAAATCCGTCGGCAAACCGTCAGTAATCTGATTTACCGACAGGTGGGCAACGGATATGGCCATCGCTAAAACGTTGAATGTTGGTAGTGAATATACATATTCTTCGAAAAAATTCCTACTTTCCTGAATAAGACATAACCTTTCTAGGTACTTCAAATATGTATTTTCCTGTTTGGAATCATACTCTCCAGCTTATGCTTTTATTTTTGTTCATTCTTTTATTTTTGTTCATTCTTTTATTTATTTATTATGAAATGATCAGTCCCAATAAAGTTTTTATCTGTCATCTTTATAAAGAAACTTCTTTAATTGATGTCTTCTAAGGAAACAAGAATTAGTGGGATGAGTTGGTTTAATCTTGGCTGTTTACTGTGGTACATCCTAAACTTCACATATTTGTCATCTAATTTTTCTTTAGTATCTGATATGCGCTGTCTGTTTTTAAACGAGGCGGTGATGATCCTTGTTAGATTGCTAATTTTCATTTAAGAATAAGGTTTGGCTTTCTTTTTCCTCTCTTCCGATGACGTGGTGGCTCAGCTGCAGCCAATTTGGTAAGATGTACGTGATTTGAAAACAATATTCACATTCTGATGGAATCTTTCTTTATTCATTCATTCATTCCTTTTTTTATCAATATATCTATAGATGGGATAATGATAACAATGAGAATTCTCATTGAGTGAATCTCTACCTCCTGTGATGGCGAGGTATATTCCTGGAGCTATTTGTCGATCATCATGCTAGATCAAAAATTGAATCTAAGCCTCTTATCAGTCTTCTTTCTTTTGGCTTGTGCTTTGGTGTATTGGGTAAGTGCCTTGCATTTGTTGGTAGTATCTTAATACGATAACGGTTTTTTGATGTGTATCTTCAGAGGGTACTCACTTGGGTTCATTTTGTGGGATCATTGAAAATTTTGTACGTGCTTCAGCCAATGCACAGTTTGTCAGGTATAAGATTCACTTCGTAAAAATAGTTGAAGAAACTGAAGTTTGTCATTTTTTATAATATTACAGTTTGTCTTCTTATTTGTTTGAAAAATCAATAATTTTATTTGTACTACCTTTATTTGTAGGGTACAATGTTGACTTTTGAAGGGATGTCACAATTTTGTGTTGGTGAATGCAAAAAAAATATTTCAATGTTTTGAGGCATGGCACCCTAAAAGGGAAAAATGTATATATTTTGGATATTTTCAAATGTAATTGTGATATGTTGGTGAAACAAAAGTTGAAAAAAGAGTGATATTTTGAAATGTAATTAAGATGGTGTGATATTTGAATATTTTATGAAATGTTTCAAATGTTAGTTAAATTTTATATTTCTGTTGTCTCATGTGTTCTGAAAATTAATATGCTTTTTATAACGCATTGAGTTATAAACATTGACAGGTGATATATATATATGTGTGTGTGAATAACTAGAACAGAATGTTAGAAAGCGTTTTGTATATATGTATATACAACCTAGTCATAACGCTTCAGGATAAATATGTTATATATAATGATAATATTAATGTCGCTTAAAAGTTTAGTGTTATATATAATTGAATTATTATAACATAATGATAATATTAATGTCGCTTAAAAGTTTAGTGTTATATATAATTGAATTATTTATCTCGTTTTTAATAAAAAAAATGTCATATAAGTGTACATCATATATAACGGTTTTTCTAAACTTTTATAACACCCGTGTTCATGACGGTTGATGACTAAAAAAAAAATCATTAATATAAATTGTCATATATGACAGTTTTTACCCGTCATAAAAATGTATTTTTCTTGTAGTGACGGAAAACTTATCGACTGCTATGATACAAGCTATTCCATCTATATACTAGGACATGTTAGAATTGGTTTCGTGTCCGGGCCATTGTGTCCCGTGTCATGTTGTAATCTTGTTCGAGCAAAATAGATTTGGATAATGGATAAGTATTATCCCAACCACCAATGAGTTTGTTTCCATACCAAAAAAAAACAACAACAATGTTGCACCTGGTTCTAAAAAAAACAGTACAAAACTGAAAAGTTTGTTAACTAACAGTAAATAAGTAACAGGTGACTGGTACATCAGTTCTGCAACAAAAATAATTCTGGTTTATATCCATGGACCAAAAATGGGCCATACTGACAACAACGTAGCCGTTCACTTCCTCAACAAAAATTATCCACATTCTGCCACAAACCCTAACACAATCCAACAGCACTTCTCGTGTCCTATAAATCCGTTACATGCACTTCTCGTGTCAAACAAACAATGGAGGCCGGCAATGGGCAGAGCTACCGGCGCATGCTCGTCGTGCGAGCTGTCGCAGAAGCGAACGCAGGGCGCGGGAGCAGGAGTAGTAGTAGCAGCCAGTACTTCTCGGACGACGTCCAGCTGGCGATCACTTTGCTTGGAGCGCTCTTGCAGTGCCTCCTCGTGTTCTTCGCATTCTATTTGGTGACCAAGATCATGGATCGCTTCCTACAGCCAGAAGATGACGGGGAAGACGACGAGGAGGAGGAAGAAGAAGCGGCAGCGCTTCGATCGATCGACGTGGTCATATACGAGCCCGAGCACGAAGACGAAGCTTGCGCTATATGTCTGGAACAATATGGGAAAGGAGAGGAGCTGAGGGTTATGCCGAGGTGCAAGCACGCGTTCCACCGGGAATGCGTCGACCGCTGGCTCGTGTGCAGGTCGTCGTTCTGCCCCATCTGCAGGGATCGTGTCATCGAGAGGTCGGAGGAGCCGGGTCTTCGCAGGTTGTGATCGATCAAAGTACCCATGTTAACAGGGCTGGGTACCGGAGGGTCGGATTGTCCTATTCGAAGCTAGTTTTGGTTGCCTCTCGACTCTTATTGTTGTAGGCAGTTCCTGGAGGGTTGTCCACGACCCTGACCTCTATTGGGATCACGCATGCTGAGCCTTAGGGTTGCCCTAAGCAGAGGGATTGCTCAAGCCAGAAGTCTTGTCTGGCTCGGCCCTAACCATTAATAGCAATCTGCTGCAACAAACTACATCACGTAAAGAACGAAAATGCTAAAGAGCCCGCGGTCTCTGTCCGCCGTACGTGTTCTAAACCCATTGGCTCCTCCCAATTTGTGTGGGGTCCGCCATCAGGTTCCTGCCAATGAAGAAGTGCCACGTGGGCCACGGGTCAAAACTACGGGCCAAAAATGCGATCCATGTAGCATCACTCAGTAATGGATGTGGAGGTGTCCAGTTGTCATTAGTCTCAGGCTTAGGTTACAAAGGGATGTTGTCGGGATGAATGCTGCTACAGGTCTGCAGTTGAAGCATCAAATGACATGTGTATGTTGTAGTATTGATCAATTACTTTTTTTATAGCGCAGCTACAATTCGTTTTTCAAAATTTCTTTCTGCTTCATGCATGATCTTTCTATGTATGATCGAATTGTCTAATCCTTTTGATGAATTTATGCGTCGCGAGCTTCAACTGATCAGTTTGAGGATGCTATATAGATCACATTTGGGAGAGCCAAAAGTTGGAATCATTTTTTACACAACAAAAGAAGCTTATAATTTCCATGACACTTATGCAAGGAAGATCGTACTTTTCATAATTTGTGCAGTTGCAACCGTAGAAAGCCACGTGGCCATGCATGTAGTCGTCCACGTGAAAACGTGCCTAAATTCCCGTGTGACCGCTGCCGTGCGGCAAAATCTCCTTGCAACTCGCATCAACATGGAGCCACATGACGGTCTCTCCTTGAGCCTTTCATGAAAGTAGGCGAACTGGATCCCTACGAAGCCTACAATTGCCGAACTGTGATTCCTACGAGTAGTCTTCTCTTGGGGAACAGTGCCTCGCGTGACTTTTGTTATAAATAGTCTCAAATTTTGTGCTTACAGACACACAACATATGCTTAAATAACAATGGAGCCTAAGCATCATTTTGAGATGTGCACTTTGGCTAACAGTGTTTGTGAGCATTGAGAGCTTTCGAAAGTTTGTCATAGTATTGTCAACGGAGCAAAGAAATCACGCATCGATTCGACCTCCACCGTTACACTCTCTAGAAACTTAAACTTGTACTTATAATTTTCTTGTATTTACATTCATTGTAACAAAAATTCTTTGTAAAAAATAAGTTGTAATATTTTCCTTAAAAGAATTTACATATTTCATTTCTATCCGAAAACACATGCTCCTGATGCAACAATATAGAGAGCGAAAATTCACCAAGCTTTTTATGATGATTACTCTCATGTTACTCGTAAAAATACCAACTAATTATTGATAAAGAACCACCAGGACGGACCTATTGGCATGAATGTTCATCCCGTTGCTTAAAGCCAATGCATGGTATTCCAGAAGTCAAAACCGACGAGGTCGAAATCAGGGTCACCAAAGAGAAAACTATTGCAACAAGCATGTCCGGTTGGCTCTCAGGAGCAACAAATTTAAGAAAGAAAAAAAAGAATGATCATGCTTCTACTTATTCTACCCCGACATGTTCTAACATTATGGCAGATAAACAATTGGCCTCACACCTATTGTGCCCTTGCCCAGATAGTAAATGTAATGTCCCGTCCCACTCAGTTCAACATGATGAATCGAAACACAATAACATTTGAACTTGGCAATGAAATGACTTGTTCGAAGTCTTGCTCGGTCGATGCGACTCCTCGCTCAGGTGGGTGGAGAGTGAAATTGAGTTGGTCGGAATTAAAACAATATTATCGTGATTAAGATTATTATGTGAAGAGCGAAATCGAGTTGTACATAATATGAAAATTCGGATTTTAACTAGTTGTTTCATAAAGTTTGGAAGGTTTCAGAAGATAGAACGTAGACGGTGCTATCCGTCGCTATATCTCCGACGCCCTAGCGACGGATGTGCGACCTTTTCTCCCCCTAAAAATAAAATAAAAATTGTAACGGCTTGTCGTCGGTAATCCGTCGCCTAGCTGCCACAAAGCCGTCGCTAACGCCGACGAAAAATTTCCGTCGCTAATTTTCGGTCGCTAATTTACTGTATTTTGGTAGTGGAGGCCAACCGTATTGGGTGGTAAAGTTGGTTAATGGATACGAACCTGATGCTTTGTATTTACGTACGCATTTTTGAGTGTGCAACTTATATGCCTGTTGTCCGCTACAATGTACCAAAATGATCCCTCGGAGAAAGATGGTAATCTATGTAGGTTACGGCTTGTCATCAATAATATTTACAATTTTGAGCCCTTAACATGAGATCTCTTTACTGTAAGATTTGTGGATTGTCACTTTGATAAGACTATCTTCTTGCGAATGGGAGATCACAATATCAATATTCTTGAATAACAATGCGAATGGATGTGCCATGTACCTAAACTATCTCATCTCTATCCCCATGCACACTCAAGAGGGAGTGTTGTAATCAGTTATAACTACTTGTTAATTGTGCCCGATAGATGTGGATCTTTTATCCCTTAAAGATCTCTATATAATTAGTTGTAGCAAATTATGACTTTTTATATAAGGCTAGCAATATAATAATTCTAGGATCATTTACTCATATTTATAGATAGATATTACGATCTCTTCATCTTCTTCTATCAGAGTTTAGGAAGAACCTCTTAAGATCTACTTGGCAATGATATTTTGACTGGTTTTGAAGATTTTTGAGCCGTTCATTTATGAATTTGTTTAAAAAAACCTGCTTAGTATTTTTTTGAGGCATTGGTCTTGGTCGGCTCAAAACTCCTTCAAAATTAGTGTAGTATAATTTTTTGTGTCTTTATAAGCGCCCAAAATCGGTAGATTTGGAAAATTTTATTATTATCTTCCATTTATACCCTCATAAAAATATAACTACAACCACTATATAAATAATATAATAATCTATTTTCTCGTCTTTATTTTCTTCATCTTTTCTTTGACAGGATAATATAAGAACAATTTAGGTTGGTCACACATTCCTAACCAGATAACATCAAATTGATAGCGATAATCTTTTGTTGTTGTGACCTGATAACATGCATTGGTATAATCTTCTTACTTTGGAAGGACTTTTGTTTATATATTGACATATATGTAATTTTATTATTTAAAATTTTTTCAGATGGACTAATCTAAAAGTTTTGCTACTTAAAATCACTCAAAATTGGACCTTTCATAATCGTTCATGGTACTTTAAAAATAACTCACAACCGTCATCCTAACGATTGCTAAGCAGACCCAAACGGCCCGCTCAAAACCCTCCAAACCAACGAAATTGCATCATTTGTGAGACCCTTAGGTACTGTTTGGGAAGGGTGGAAGGAGGAAGGAAAAAGTTGAGGGAAAAGTGAGAGGAAAATTTTAAATGATGGTGTTTGGAAAGGAGGAGAGAACATGGGGGAGAAAAATTTGAGAGAAGAAAGTAGGTGGGTCCCACCAAAAAATTTTCCTCCCAAATGTGGGAGGAAAATGGAGAGAGATGAGAGGAATTTGAGTGAATTTACCCCACCACCCCTCAAAAAGTTAATATTAATCATCATTTGAGAATACCAAGGAGGAAATAGTAATTATACATATATCCATAAACAAAAAAAAAATTGTTTTTAAACTTTTCCTTCTCCTACTTTTTGTCCATCCAAACAAAGGAAGGAAAAATTAACTTTACTTTCATTTTACTCTCCTCCATTTTCCTTTCCCTCAAATGTTCCTCTCCCTCCCCACAAATGTTCCCAAACACAATGTTAGTCTTCTAGACTACAATAACACATTATCTAGAGGAATTATATATCTTTGCTAATTGAAGGTGACAAAGGTTTCTAGTTTTAAGAAAGTGGGGAAGGCGCCCAGTAGGACAGAAAACCCGAACAAATAGATTAAATGAACGAACGTACAAAAGATAACAGGGACCGGATCAGCTGTTTCTGATCCCGTGCTCCAACCATATTCCTTCTTCTAATATGTTGGCCACATCGATAAAAATTAACAAAAAAATTCACGTGCCATAGAGGAGAGATATGGTTGGAACAATGGATCAGAAACAACTGATCCGGTATCAGAGAAATCATAGACATAATAGTATCTCTTGTTAGCTGATGGAGCTAACAAGAGAGCTGCGTCCGTCCGAGGGAGTCCTACAGGTGGTGGTGGCGGCGGCGGTCGAGGAGGAGATACTCCGGAGTCATAGGACGGAATATGTTGTCGAAGTCGAGCGCCTTGACGACGTCGCTAAGGAGGTGCACGTAGACTACCCAGTCCCCGTTGGCCCTGGCGCTCGGCATCGGCATCACGTAGCCGGCGTCATCGCCCCACGGGAAGTGGTACGAGCCGAACACGGGACGACCCCAGCCGAAATCTACCTCCGCGACCGGGATCCCCCTCCCCGAAGACACGACGAAGGCCATCCCCTCCTCCTCCTCCTCCTCCTCGGCTGTACTCCCGTTGCAGTATATCCTGGCCACCGCAGTCTTGGGCCGGTGCGCCTCGACCCAATCTATCAGCCCCAGGAAATGCTCCTCCGTCGTCGCGCACTGCACAAACCGATGCACCCGGTCCGCCACCTCGCCCAAGCCCATCCTTTCGAGATCCTCCGCCCGGAGGGTCCCGTACGATATCGACAGCACGTTCCCGAAGTAATTCGCCATCAGTTCGGGCTTCAGCCTGCGCCGGCCGTCCACCACGATCCCCATCTTGCACACCCGATACCGCCTAGCGACTGCGGCGGCCGCCAGACGCCAGAGGTAGGCGCTGAACGCCTCCAGCTTGCTCCTCCTCCTCGTCCTCCCCCCATTGTCCGCACCCGTCGCCTCCGTCTGCATCTTCTCGATGTCGGCTGCAGTGATGTAGTAGATGCGGTTGAGCATCACGGAGCGCCGACGAGGATCAGCAGGCGGGCGCGGATGCATGGACGATACCAGCATGTAGAGCCTGTCTAGAGCGGACGTATCGTGGCACCCCGACCGCCGGGGGCACAGCAGAGACCTCCTGAAGGTTGGAGCAGCCGCCGGCTTCTTCCTCTCTGCTGCCGCCGCCGACGAAGCGCCAATGAAACTATTGGCAGCAGTCTCTGCCCATGCCACCAGAAACATGTTGGCCGAGTAGGCATCGGCGATTCGGTGGTCGAATGCGCATGCCAACACCATCCCGCCACACTTGAGCTCGGTAGCCTAATTAAGCACACATGCACGGATATAAACACACGAAGTAGAAAATTTTGAAATATAGTTAAATTATAAATAAAATAATAAGTTGAGCAAAATTTAAATAGGATTTTTTTTTGAAGCAACAAATTTAAACAGGATAACATGTCCCCACAAGCATTGGCTTCATGCATGCATCTGTTGGGGATTTTTTTTTTTTAAAATTGGACGAATTGTGACGAAATATTTTAGTGACGAATTGGACATTTAGTGATGAATTTCAGTGCCAAATTGGACTTTTAGTGACGAATTTGCTTTGAAAAAAATTCATCCATGTAGCTTTTTATATTGGTTTTAGTGACAAAATTATATTATAATGACGAAATTAAAATTTTAGTGACGAAATTAAACTTTACTGGGGATTTTATTTTATTTTTTCCTTAAGAAGCTCTATATATGCATGCTTGCAGCTAGCTAGCTCACCTGGATGCAAAGAACTCCATCCTTCTTGTTTGGGACGAGCTTGTTGTGAACAGTCTCGTCCGGGCTATGGAGCTGCAGGTCCCGAAGCTCGACATCAGCATAAGCCGTGACGAAATCCACGCCCCGGTTGTCGCATAGGATCTCTGGCTCCCCGGTGGTGGAGTTGGTCACCACCTCGCCGGCGAAGGGGTAGTAGGTGACTAAGGTTTGCGCCAGCGACGCCTTGAGGCAACCAACTGCGGCGACAAAGCCGCTGCCGCCTTCGTCGTTGTTGCTGTAGCAGAAGAAGACTCCGACGTCCAAGGGTGGCAAGAGGAGGTCGAGGTTGGAGAGGGGCAGCCAGTGCTCCTGCAGTGGAAGCACCGCCGCAACTCTGTCCTTCCCCTTAACCTTCACCTGCACCTGCGCTCCTTTACATCCACCCATATTTATCAATCGATCCTTGCTTAGTTAGCAGCTTAGCCGTCAATTTATAGAAGTTTTCTTCCTCTAAGGATCCCCTAAACTTTCTAAATAACAGTTAGAAGCAGTGTTGTCAGAACCGGACCGGACCGGCGGTCCGACCAGTTTTGACAAAAATTTCGGTCCGATTTGATGTAAACCGAAATTTTTAAAGAACCGTCGGTTTTTTTTACAGAACCGGATTTAACCGGTGAACCGGCCGAACCGGTTCACAATTAAATCAGAAATGTTGGTTTTTAAAAAAAAAAATATTTTATTGTGTGAGATTTGGACCATTTGATTCTTGGTTTGATTTTGAGAGACCTTATAGTTGTAAATTAAACCAAACCAAACATGCTAAGAACCAATACAAGAAGTAAATGTGGATATGTTATCTGTTTGAACCAAACCAAACCAAGTCTATTTGAACTCCGGTTAAACTCCGGTTGAACCCGATTGAAACCTGGTCCGACCTATACAAAAAAAATCGGTTCAATCATCAGTCCGGTTTTTAAAACATTGGTTAGAAGTCCCCGCGACTTTGTTTTAGAAAAAAAATAAAAAAAATCTGCATTGCAAGCCTTTTGGGGGCCCACTACCCCAAACTTCTACCATTATTATAAATGGAAGCAATAATACGCCCCCGTGGTTTGATTCAATGATCTTCTGCCATCCAGCCAGGTTCTTATACTAACAAGAGTCACTCGATTTTGGTGAAAAAAATAATACTATTAATCTATTCTTCTTATGCTGCAGTTGACGTGTGACATCTGTAATTGTAGCTTACATAACAAATTTTAACATTAAAATTAATACTAAAACTAAATAGCATTAAGGTGCTATTAGTCACACTATTAAAATTTCATCATTCACTCCTCTTTAATTTTTGTTTATTCAAATTGTAAATCTTTTTCTGCATTAAATTTGACATTAATTTGTGTATGCATAGAGGGAGGAGTGCAAGCTGACATTTTAGTAATGCCAATAATGTTAATGCAGGAGTGCAAGCTGACATTTTAGTAATGCCAATAATGTTAATGCATGAACATTTTTGAAATTTAAATAACAAAAAAATTAAAGAGGGGTGCATGATGATAATTTAGGAGTGCCAACAACGGCATACTAACATTAACATTAACATTAAATAAAATTGGACGATAAATTTTTTGGGTTAAAAATTTGTCATATTAACTGCTATGTCAGATGTCACGTCTACTGTCACATAAAGAGAAATAGTTTAGAGAGATAATTTGAAGGGATAATTAGCATTATTCTTTGTTTTAAGACCACCAAGGTTCCATATAGTATTGGTATGATACTAACTTGGGGAGATGGAAGTTCTTGTATCTAGCTACAAAATTTGGAGTAAGTTGCAATAGTATGTTAATTTGTAGTATTTAGTTACAAATCAACCTATAAAATATATATTGGCGTGTACTTTCTGAGTGGCCTTTCTCAAAATGCATTACTTGGCGTATCTAATTGTTTTTCCTTCTCCATTTTAAGTTGCACTTTGTATTACTAATTCTTGTTCGAAATGCAATACAGTTTGCAGAAGTTGGTGTATTCATTTGGGGTTTCATGCATTGTTTAACAATGTCTGATACTTTTTCTTTTCAGTGGTTGACGAAGGCGCTCTTGATCCATTCTAAGTTTTTTTTGATCGGATGGTTGTGTTTGGAGATTTGTTCTAAATGCATCTATTAGTTAGTTATAATTGATGTCTGCTTCTTGTTTTGGCTTTTTTTTTTTTTTGAAAACAAATTAACTTCATAAACTTAATGAGAAAGGAAACTCATATCATGAAGGATATGAGAAAGCATACAAGCTGGTATCTTTTCAAACAGAGACACAGAAATACTGGAAGGAAAAGATAGAGCAGTAGTTGCTAACGAGTGTGCACATTGGTTAGCATTCCTGTGTACATATGAGAAAGACATTATAGATGCAGATTTTGAAGCCTTCCTTACATCTGCAATAGTGTGGCGAGCACGCCAGAGTGGAATGGAAGACGGAATGTTGATTGCATCAATTAGTGGCTTACAGTCTCCTTCAACGATCACATTTTGTAAGTTCTTCATACCACAAATTTCAAGAGCTAAACGAATGCCCATTGCTTCAGCTTCTAAGGGTGATCCACCATCTTCTGTTTTTGACATTGCCATCATGAAATCTCCAGATGAATTGCGTAGAACAGCACCCGCTGCCATCTTCTCATCCAAGTAAGCTCCATCGAAATTAATCTTCCAGTTTTGTTGTTGTGGAGGCTGCCATTTGTAAACTTGTTGAGTCCTGAGCGTTGTAGTGAGGGAAGAAGAAAGATCATTGCTGAAAGTTTCTGTCCTCTCCTTTAACCTTGTAGCATCTTCATAAATCCGAGTTGCATTGATTGATTGTTGATTGAAAATAGCTTTGTTTCTCGACTTCCAGATACTCCACATTTGGTAGAATAGAGATGAAATTAAGGATGGGTCACCATTCTTCAGGACAGTGGTGATGATTGAAGAAACAGAGGAGTCTTCATGAATCATATTTGCTATCTCAGCAATATCATCCCAAGATTTACCTGTGATAGGACAAAGAAATAATAAATGGTTAGTTGTTTCAGGAGTCACCTTACACAGAAGGCAGATGGCGTCAATGTGGTTGATTCTAAGGTGGATGTTGGCTTGAGTAGGGAGGGAGTTTGTAATGGCACGCCAAGCAAAAAGCACCACCTTCGGACTGATATGTGTTAGGGACCAGAGTCTCTTCCAGTCTTTGAAGTCATCATCATTGCTGCTGATATAATTAGGAAATAGCTTCTCATGTATTACTCTGTAAGCTGATTTGGAAGTGAACACGCCATCGACAGTATGTATCCACATGAGTTTGTCACATGAGCAATTAGCAGATAAGGGTATTTTCAGAATTGCATTAGCTTCAATAGGAGGAAATAGGAGGTGAATGAGATTGGCCTTCCATGATAGGTTATGAGGATTAATCAGGTCACTGACTTTATTCACCCATTGATTACTGAAACTAAAGCCCTGCACCCTAAAATCTGGTAAAGAAGGAACCCATGGATCTTTCTATATATTGATTGCTGAACCATCTCCCACCGACCAGAGGATATTACCCATAAGAAATAATCTGCTACGAAGAATACTAGATCAAATGCAGGAGGAGGCATTGGATGGCACTGCTGTCCAGAAGGAGGCTGAAGTTAAATATTTACTGGTAAGGAGAGATGCCCAAACTGAATTCGGTTGTGAAATAAACTTCCATGCTACTTTGAGAACCAGTGAAAGATTTGCAATGTATGGATCCCGAATTCCAAGTCCCCCTTGATATTTCGGTTGAGTGAACCGAGACCAAGCTGACAAATGTATCTTTCTTTTATCATGAGAGTCCCACCAAAAATTACGTTGATGTTTGGACAGAGTGTTGGACACTGATTTTGGAATGAGGTATGCAGAAAGAAAATAGGTAGGAAGAGAGGCCAAAGTGGATTTGATTAAAGTGGTTCTTCCAGCATGAGATAAGCATTTCCTCTTCCATCCCAAGAGTTTAAATAGACTAGTATCCAGGAGAGTGCGGAAAGTAGACACTCTTTTCTTAGATTGGAGAAGCAAGTGACCAAGATATTTATCATTGGAACGCATCAGTTGTACCCCCAATAGATTACGAAACAATTCTCTCATTATAGGATCAGTTTTTCTACTGAAAAAATGGAAGATTTTTCGAAATTTACTCGTTGGCCTGACCACCTTTCAAAAGTTTGAAGAATAATCTTCACTTGAGTAATGTTATGTAAGGAACATTTATCAAAAATGAACAAATCATCAGCAAAAGCAAGATGGGAATATTTGTGGTGGGAATTTCGAATAGAAACACATTCGTAAAGTGAGTTTCGAACCATTGTGTTGATCAATACAGTTAGAATTTCCATAGACAAGATGAATAAATATGGAGAAAGTGGGCATCCTTGTCGGATTCCACGACCAGGAACAAATGTATTAGAGGGAACACAATTGATTAATATAGCAAAGGAAGGTGTCGTGACACACTGCATGATTAAATCATGAGATTTTCCTTTAATACCAACACCACCTAAAACTTGACTGACAGTACCCTATCCTAATCGATCATAAGCTTTAGACATATCTACTTTGAAAGCAAAAGCACAATGATGAGGATGGAAGGTAGAGATTGAGTGAATAAGCTCTTGTGCAATAACATTGTTGTCACCAATATTACGGTCAGGAACAAATGCATTTTGATAAGGACTGATCAATTTGTGCATGATTGGACGTAATCTAATAGCCATGATTTTAGAAATGACCTTGTAAAGGACATTACATAGGGCTATAGGTCTGTAGTCCATTGGTTTTGAAGGGAATTTAATCTTGGGAATGAGGGCTATATGAGTATGATTAATTTATGGTGGCATGATACCATTTCGAAAAAAAGTTTTGGATGAGATTAGATACCTCTGAACCAACTTGGTCCCAACATTTTTGATAGAATAAAGCAGGAAACCCATCTGGGCCAGGAGACTTGTGTGGGCTCATACTCTTGATTGTTGCCAAGATTTCATCTTCATGAGGAATAGAACAAAGAGAATCATTCTCAGTACTGGAAATAACATGGAGCTCCGTCAGGATATGTTCAGGAATAGGATGTGTATCCACAGCTTGAAAAAGAGGCCTAAAATGACCACAAAGATATTTGAGATCTCATCATGCTCTGAAACTGATACTCCTTCTTGATTAATAACACTATGTATAACATTACGTTGATTCCTCATAGTTGCCGAGAGATGGAAAAATCGAGTATTTCTGTCCCCTTCCTTAAGCAAGCTATATTGGAACGTTGCTTCCAGTAAAGTTCCCTTTGAAGATGAAGCTTATTAAGAAGAATTTGTACACTTCGTTCCTCCATGTAACGTGTATCAGTTTGAGTTTGGGACTGAAGAGCTAATAATTTGCTCTCTTGAAACCTGATATCTTGATCAATATTGCCAATTCTGAATTTTCCCCATCGATACAAACGGTATAATAAACCTTTTAGTTTTACCTGAGTATCAGTAATGTGGAGATTGTTCCATGTCTCAGATAGGAATTGAGAGAAATCCTTTTCGACCAACCAAGCAGCTTCAAACCGTGGCAAAGTCCTTCTTCTTCTATAAGAAATATTCATTAGCAAGAGAATTGGATTATGGTCACTGTTAATACAAGGGAGATGTAACAGTCCTGCTTTCGGATAGAGAGAACGCCATTGAGTGTCAACCATGGCTCTATCTAATCTCTCCGCGATATAGTGATGAGGTCTTCATCGATTACTCCACGTAAAAGCAGGACCAGTAAAACCAATATCCATAGCTGCAACTCTATTATACCATTTAATAAAACTCTTGTGATGATTATAGTTGAAACTGTTACCTCCCCTCTTCTCCTCTGCGGACAGGATTCCGTTAAAATCCGCAATATGGCTTTTTCTTTTTTATCTTTATATTGTTACCATCTTATAAAACTGGGTCAACAGCCAGAGGTGGAAAATAATCAGCATCATGCCATTTGTGACAATTCTTATCAAACCCATAGCTCAATAGCTCAAAATTCGACCACCCAGAGGATCGTGGCGAGAACTGGGGATCAGAAAAGGACTCGCACTATCTCGAGAGGCTCTTCTTTTCAGTCATCAGCACGAGTACCAGCAATAAGTGCGTTGGAGATTGGATCTCTATATTGGATTCTATCTCGTTTTCGGGTAAACTCTCAAAAGGAGGTAACAATGGAGTTGGTAATTTAGTCTCACATCTGATAGAATGTGGGATCATATAGTATAAATAATTGAGATTGGTTCAGGCCTAATTATATGGAAATTTCTTTTATGGCATATGGGTCCGGTCCATTATCGTACCTCATGGGCCAACTCCAGTTCGGACCACACCGCGTTCCCAACAAGTGATTTAAGAGCCCATGGTTACGGGGCTGGTTTGGACGGCATTGGTTCGAGACAGATGGTGCTAAATGTTCATGCATGTAACAGGATTATACGGTATTTTCTCAAGGTAGAGTAGGAGCATCATCTATAAGGTGGCTCGGCTAGCGGAAACGAGCAACGGTAGCCAGGGTGTGCTTGGTTGCTCAGTCAGCGAAAACGAGCTAAGATTGAGATTTTTGGATTATATCTCATTTCCGGTTGAGCCATCAAAAGTGGGTGACAATGGAGTTGATAATTTAGACCTACATCGAGTAGGAGGTGAGATCATAATGTGTAGATAATTGGAACTAGTTTTAGGTCTTACATGAATTTTTTTTTTAAGACATATGAGCCTAGTCCAATATCGCGCCTCATGGGCCAACTCTGATTCGGGTCAAACCGCGTTCCCATCCGAGGATAGAGGCCCAATATCATCCTGTCAGCAATCGACTCAAATGCGACCCCAGCAACAGTGCCCGTCGTCATCATATGGATGTTCCAATTGTAGGAAGTTAGGGCATGTCCTTTCACTACCAAATTACAGTACTTTAGCGACGGCCATTTAGCGACGGACATTTTCCGTCGCTATCACCGTCGGATCCCCGACGGAGTTGTGACGGAATACCGATGGAAAGCAGTGGACAATTTTTTTTATTTTTTTATGTCCATATCCGTCGCTATGCCGTCGATAGGTAGTCGGCCATGTAGCGACGGTTTTATATCCGTCGCTAGAACGTCGGACATTTTGGCGGCAAAAGCCTAAAATATTGGCGCGAGATTTACTGACGACTTAGCGACGGAATAATCCGTCGCTACTCGCGCGAGATTTACTGACGCATTAGCGACGGAATAATTCGTCGCTACTCCGTCGCTAAATTTACGTTCCAGACTTAAGTTGAAACGACGGGGGGAACTTTTTCATTCCCCCCAAATTTCACTCTCTCTCCTCTCTCTCTCTCTCTCGCGCGGTGATCGATCGGCGACCCCCTCTCCTCTCTCTCCCGCGGCGGTGATCGGCGACCCCCTCTCCTCTCTCTCTCCCAAAGGTATTCCCCTCTCCCTCTCCCTCTCCCTCTCTCTCTCTCTCTCTCTCTCTCTCTCTCTCTCGCGCGTGCGGTGGTCGTGGGTGCAGCGGGCCGGGGGCTGCGGGGGCGGCGTCGACTGCGGGGGGCGGCGGTGGCGGCGGTGGCGGGGGGTGTGGAGGGGGCGGTGGGAGGGGGCGGGAAGCGTTGGAGGGATGGGGGCGCGCGGGGGCTGGCCGCGGGGTGCGGGGGGTTGCGGAGGGGGGCTGGCCGTGCGCGGGGGGCGGGGGGTGTGGAGGGGGCGGTGGGATCGAGGGGGCGGGCAGCGTTGGGGGGGGGTACGATGGGGGCGGGGGCTGGCCGCGGGGTGCGGGGGGGGGTATGTGTGGAGGGGGGCTGGCCGCGGGTGGCGGAGGGTGTGGAGGGGCGGCGGTGGGAGGGGGCGGGGGGTGTGGAGGGGGCGATGGGAGGGGGCGGGCAGCTGCCTCCTCCTCTCCCACAGACACACACACACACGGACAAACACACACACACGGACACACACACACACGGACACACACACACATACGGACACACGGACACACAGACACACACACACGGACACACGGACACACAGACACACGGACACACAAACTGAGAATTAGTACATTGTTTGTGTTTACTGATTTAAGGATGATTAAATCATTAGGTTTAATCCTATGTCATGTCTGGGTTTAAGTTATATGTTATGATTCATGTTGGCATGGGGATTTTGGTTTTTGAATTTGAGCTGTTACATTATTTTACATTCTGTTACATATACTTACCAGATGGCACCCATGACCCGAGGAGCAGCACGTCGTTTGAAGAAAACAGTGAATGCTGAGGTGGCTCCTCCTACAGTTGAGGAGGAAGTGGCACCGGTTGCTAGTGAGACCGGGAGTTCTAGTCATCCAGCACCGGTAGCTAGTAATGCCGAGAGTGCTTTTGATGCAGTCTTGGCAAGGGACGACGTCTCTCCTCGCACCAAAAATCTCGCTTTTCGGAGGTGGTTGCGTGAAAGTATCACTGAGCGTTTGCGTGAGCAGCGTGGCAAGCATTAGCTATTAGTACTTATTTGTATTAGACTATTTTTATTGGGTTGTTTTTGTTTTAGACTATTTGTATTGGACTACATATATGAATTAGAACTGTGTCAATCTCTGGATTATATTGGACTACGACACCGCGGTAACATAGTTCCTGCAGCCATTCGACTGGCGAGGCAGAAACTATGTATCCGTAGATAAAGTGGACTGTCCTCCGACCCTCATCCCTCGGCAATGATGATACGACAACCAACCGGAGAGGATACTCCGAGAGATCCATCTGGGTAGGACGTATACTCTGAGAGATCACCCTTACAGAAATGATATCTGTAGTGGGATCGAATGTTGGAGAAGATATTATCACAGTATACGTCCTCTCCTCCACGATGGCTCTAGACCCATCTGCTCGTCCCTGCTTCCATTCTTCTTATTTGACTCTCTCAGCCACGCATTATATATTGGTTTGGTTTATGCATATTTTTTCAGCTCCATTTGTATTAGTCCCTGCAGCCATTCGACTGGCGAGACAGAAACTATGTAGCCGTAGATAAAGTTGCCTGTCCTCCGACCCTCATCCCTCGGCAATGATGATACGACAACCTATCACTATATCTTATATAGTAGTAGATGATGTCTTAGTATTACATTAGTGAGTTCATCTTGATTCTGTTACGTCCTTCAGATACTATATACGATAAGAACATAGATGATTCACACTAATGTATGCTAGAATGAATCTTGACTTGTGTTCTGAGCCATCCGTTCTGATCAAGCATCTTCCTTCTCCTCTCCTCCACCATGGCTCTGAACCAATCTGCTCCTCCCTACTTCCCTTCTTCTTATTTGACTCTCTCAGCCACATATGACATCCAGCTCAAGTGTAGAGTCGGGGGAGAAGAAGTGGGCAGGAAGATGAGGGGGAAGCAGCACAGCCTGCAGCATGACCCGAAGAAAGTACAGAGGTTTTCTTCAACAGCCGTAGGAGAAATAGTCCTCCTACGGCTGTTGAAGAAAACCTATGTACTTCCTCCGGGTCATGCCGCCGGCTGTGCTGCTTCCCCCTCATCTTCCTGCCCACTTCTTCTCCCCCGACTCTACACTTGAGCTGGATGTCATATGTGGCTGAGAGAGTTAAATAAGAAGAAGGGAAGTAGGGAGGAGCAGATTGGTTCAGAGCCATGGTGGAGAGGAGAAGGAAGATGCTTGATCAGAACGGATGGCTCAGAACACAAGCCAAGATTTATTCTAGCATACATTAGTGTGAATCATCTATGTTCTTATCGTATATAGTATCTGAAGGACGTAACAGAATCAAGATGAACTCACTAATGTATGCTAGAATGAATCTTTGGTTGTGTTCTGAGCCATTCGTTCCGATACTTGGCAATTAAGTCATTCGACTGGGGAGGCAGCAACTATATATAAGGCTACTTGCATGTTCTTCCAACTTTAAATTACAAGATTACTACATTTGGTTACATAAATCACTAACCTCATCGCGGCCAATGTTTACAGTCTTGGTCTCAACTGTCTTCGATTCTATGATCCCATGCTTTCGAAAAATAGACAACGCAGACTCCATGCAATAGAATGGCCTTACATGCAAATCGTCTGTGATTATGTATCCTTTCCCTCCTTTCACAAACACGCCATCCTTGTTGCCTCAATCTGCAACCCCCTCCCACGCAATATCCTCATCCATTGCCTTACCACAGGGACATCGAGCGCCAATAACCGAACTATACAGACGGTGAGCCTTGGTGTAGCACTCAAATGTGGGGCATCCATAAATTCGTCGAGGTTTTAAATCATCGACTTTGAGTTTTAAACCCTCACGTAGCCTTTCTGCTTCACTTCTAGGGTCGAGCAGCATCTTCTTGCAAGCTTCGGTCTCCAGATACTTAGTGTCAAGATTCTGGACGCTTTCGTAGAGCATGTCAACGCATCCTAGCGTCAATTTCCTGTCGAGTAAATTGGCGCTAGGATGCGTTGACATGCTCTACGAAAGCGTCCAGAATCTTGACACTAAGTATCTGAAGACCGAAGCTTGCAAGAAGATGCTGCTCGACCCTAGAAGTGAAGCAGAAAGGCTACGTGAGGGTTTAAAACTCAATGTCGATGATTTAAAAACTCGACAAATTTACGGGTGCCCCACATTTGAGTGCTACACCAAGACCCACCGTGATGAGGTTAGTGATTTATTTAACCTAAGACATGGGATCATAGAATCGAAGACAGTTGAGACCAAGACTGTAAACATTATGTGAGTTCATGTAGAATGAATTTTGGGTTGTGTTCTGAGCTATTCGTTTCCATACTTGACAATTAAGCATGTGAAATAGAACTGATTATGTTTAGTTTGGCTTACGATACAGATTTTCACATCCAAATTGAAATTCAAGTACAATTGTTACTAAACCTTCCACGATACTAATTCGAAATAGTCTATACTAATCCAGCACGTCCTTATAGTTCTCCTACGTATGTTGAAGAAAACCTCTGTACTTTCTCCGGTTGGGTTGTCTTCTGAGCCATCCGTTCTCACACTTAAAATACAGGGATTGGATTCTGTGTTTTGTATTTTCGGCGAACCCAGGAATTGGATTCTGTATTTTGTTTTTTGGTTTCTGTATTTTGTTTCCAGCTCCATTTGCATTAATCTACGGTACGACATGGTGATCAGGACATATATAGTCCCTGCAGCCATTCGACTGGCGAGGCAGAAACTATGTAGCCGTAGATAAGTTGACTGTCCTCCGACCCTCATCCCTCGGCAATGATGATACGACAACCAACCGGAGAGGATACTCCGAGAGATCCATCTGGGTAGGACGTATACTCTGAGAGATCATCCTTACAGAAATGATATCAGTAGTGGTATCGAATGTTGGAGAAGATATTATCACAGTATACGTCCTCTCCTCCACGATGGCTCTAGACCCATCTGCTCGTCCCTGCTTCCATTCTTCTTATTTGACTCTCTCAGCCACACATGATATCCAGCTCAAGTGTAGAGTAGGCGAAAAAGAAGTGGACAGGAATAGGAGGGGGAAGCAGCACACCGGCGGCATGACTCGGAGGAAGTACAGAGGTTTTCTTCAACATACGTAGGAGAACTATAAGGATATATCTTTTCACAATATGTCATCTTGTCAAAGACCCTTAATGTGACAACCATGTTACCGCGGTGTCGGAAGACTAACATGTCATAATTTTCTAAGCCGTGTGTTTTGACATAATCATCCCAACTCTTTCCTCCTGTGTCGTAATCTCGCATTATTACATAGAACTGAAATCCGGTTGGGAGGATTATGTCAAAACACACGGCTTATAAAATTATGACATGTTAGTCTTCCGACACCGCGGTAACATGGTTGTCACATTTAGGGTCTTTGACAAGGTGATATGTTGTGTTTACATATATCCTTATAGTTCTCCTACGTATGTTGAAGAAAACCTCTGTACTTCCTCTGGGTCATGCCGCCGGTGTGCTGCTTCCCCCTCCTATTCCTGTCCCCTTCTTTTCCGCCTACTCTACACTTGAGCTGGATATCATGTGTGGCTGAGAGAGTCAAACAAGAAGAATGGAAGCAGGGACGAGCAGATGGGTCTAGAGCCATCGTGGAGGAGAGGACGTATACTGTGATAATATCTTCTCCAACATTCGATACCACTACTGATATCATTTCTGTAAGGGTGATCTCTCAGAGTATACGTCCTACTCAGATGTATCTCTTGGAGTATCCTCTCCGGTTTGGTTGTCTTCTGAGCCATCCGTTCTCACACTTAAAATACAAGGATTGGATTCTGTGTTTTGTATTTTCGGCGAATCCAGGGATTGGATTCTGTATTTTGTTTTTTGGTTTCTGTATTTTGTTTCCAGCTCTATTTGCATTAATCTACGGTACGACATGATGATCAGGACATATATAGTCCCTGCAGCCATTCGACTGGCGAGGCAGAAACTATGTAGCCGTAGATAAGTTGACTGTCCTCCGACCCTCATCCCTCGGCAATGATGATACGACAACCTATCACTATATCTTATATAGTAGTAGATGATGTCTTAGTATTACATTATGTGAGTTCATCTTGATTCTGTTACGTTCTTCAAATACTATATACGATAAGATCATATACTACACCATATGTACAGAACATAGATGATTCACACTAATGTATGCTAGAATAAATTTTGGGTTGTGTATTCTGAGCCATCCGTTCTCACACTTGAAGATAAATTTTCAGTATAACGACGGATATTAGGTTACTCTTCAGTATAATTGATGTCTTTTCTTGGATAATTGGTGTGCATTAAATTCGTATGTGCATATTTCGTCTATGTGATTTTTGGATATATACCTACGCTGGGTTATAAGCGATGATCTGATATACAAAGGAGGTGCTGCCGAAATTTTTGTAGACATTTGGATACATTGTATGTTCGGATATTTTTTTTTATGTTTGGATAATTTAATGTTGGATATTGGATATATTGTGTTGGTAATATTTTGTTGGATATTGGATACGTTGGATATTGGTGTCGGATATGGATATTTTGCATATGGATATATGGTGTTGGATATTGGATACGTTGGATATTCGTATTGGATATGGATATATGGTGTTGTATATGGATATTTTGCATGTTTGATATTGTGTTGGATGTGTTGTACAAACAGGAAAGAGTCTGTTTGTAGTATTTTTTTTCAAAAATTAGAAGTTAGCGACGGACTGGCGACTACTGAGCGACGGATAGTCCGTCGCTATCTGGAAAAACTGAGTTTAGCGACGAAGTGGCGACGGAAAAAACCGTCGCTACCTGGAGCATTTCAATAAAGCGACGGATTGGCGACGTAATATCCGTCGCTATCTGTAGGATTTTACATTGAGCGACGGTTTAGCGACGGAATGTCCGTCGACCTAGTTCTGTTTGATGTCCATAAATTTTGCTGTTAGCGACGGATATTTTGTCGCTAATACGCTTTTACCGACAAATCTACGACGGATTAGCGACGGATATTGCGTATCAGAAAATCACTGATACGGTTTTGCCGACTCTTTAGCGACGGTGTATTCCGTCGCTAAACCTATATCCTGATACATGTTTTGACGAAAGCTAGTCGGTAATCCGTCGCTATATATATTTAAATGAGCCGGCGGTATTCCGTCGCTAAGTCGTCGCTGAGCGACGGAGTAGCGACGGATATGTTTTAGCGACGAGGTTATTCCCGACGGCTGTTTTACCAAAATATCCGTCGGTAATCCGTCGGTATTTATTTTTGGCGACGGAATACCGACGGATAAGGCCGTCGGTAAATCCATGTATTTTGGTAGTGTTTCAGTATTGTAGAGAACGTGGTTTATGTTTGATGTGTGGAGCTTCAGACCCCATGGTGGGATCTTGCCCATGCATGACATAAGTTTGTTTCTTAGGAGTTCAGCCAGCTGCATCGTCTACCCTGGCAGGTCCACAATTCAGAGCTCCAGTGTCGGTTCAATAATATAAGGCCCTGAGGCCTCTATCGACCCAGTCTAGACTTTCTAACAATAGAGGCCACATCATTATGTGCAGGCTCCGAACATGTTCAGGCTAGGTAGAGTGGCCAACATCAGAGGGAGAAAGCACCTAGAGGGCAAGGTCAGGCTTTTATGCTTACCTTGGAGGAGGCGTTGGCATTGAAACAGGTGGTAGTAGATACCGTTCTCGTTCATTCTCATTCAACTTCAATATTATTTGATTTTGGTGCTTCACATTCATATATATCTTCATGATTTGCTATACGAGTTGGATTGGAGTCCAAGTCATTATCAGTGACGCTAAATACACTTACTGATAACGATCTTGTAGGAATAGATCAAGTTCATGCCTTGTGTCGAGTCGTAGTGTGCGAGAGAGAGTTTTTCGTGAGGCTGCTAGAGTTTTCCTTGGACGATTATGATATCATCCTGTGAATGGATTAGTTGAGTGTGGGACACACAAAAACATATTTCCATATTGGCAAGGTTATCTTCTGTGTTCCTGATAATGAGGAGTCTCATTCTCAAGGCGACAGGTGGAGTTTCTGTCAGTTATCTTGATGATGACAGTAGTCGAGAAGGTGCAGTTTTTCAGGGTTGTTAGTGAGTTTCTTGATGTTTTCCAATGAGCGTTCAAGCATGTCGTCAGTTCGAGAGGTAAGAGTTCTACATTGATTTAATTTCAGTGGACCCTCCACTGTTAGACAGAGTCTACAGGATGTCACCGTCAGAGTTAGTAGTGTTGTACCAAAAGATTGAGGATTTGAGGACGCCAAAGAATTCATTTTTCCTAGTGGATCGTCTTGGGAAGTCCTGATGTTTCTTATAAAGAAGAAGGATGTCACATCGTGTTTATGTGTTTATTATCATCTGCTAAACGCGACGACCATTAAGAAAAAAATATTGCTTGTCGAGGATAGATGACTTGTTCGACAAGCTAAGTGGGACAATTGTTTTCTAAAATTGATTTGTTGTCTGAGTACCATCTGATCAGAGTCAGAGAGCATGATATACTAAAGACTGCATTTAGATCTTGATATGGCCATTGAATTGTGATGCCTTTTGAGATGATTAATGCGCCAACAATATTCACGGATTATACGAACCGCATCTTCAAGTCTCACCTTAACAATTTTGTGATAGTATTCGTTGATGATATCTTGGTCTACATTAACATTAAAATTAACATAATATTAATATTAACATTAACATTAACGAAAATTAATATTAACATTGAAGTTAACATTAACGTTAACATTAGTATTAACATTAATATTAATATTAAAATTAAAATTAATATTAACATTAATAGTAATATTAATATTAATATTAATATTGACGTTAACATTAATATTAACATTAAAATTAACATGCATGAACACTAAAATTAACATTAACATTAATATTAAAATTTACATTAATATTAAAAACTGGGTTATGAATTTTTTGGGTTACAATTTACCATATGAAATTTTACGTCAGTTGCTATATAAGAAGAAATAGCTTGAAAGGATACTTTGGAGTGATGAATAGCATTACTTTTTGTTTTAAGATCCCAACATTCCATACAGTATTGGTGCGAGGAAAGATGGAAGTTCATGTATGGAGTAAGTTGCAATAGCATGATAATTTGTGGTATTTAGTTACAAATCAACCTATAAAGTATATATTGGCGTGTCCTTTTAATTTGGATGTCATTTCTCATAATGCATTACTTGGCGAATCTCATTGTTCCTTCTCCTTTTTTAACTTAACATTTTGTATTTACTAATTCTTGTTTGAAATGCAAAGCAGTCTGCAGAAGTTGGTGTAATTTGGTGTTTCATAAATTGTTTATAGGCTTAATTACAGCTTGATACTCTCAACTATTATCGTTTTTCAACTTAATATCCTAAGCTTTTTTACTTAACAACTTGATACCCTAAACTATCACCGTTTTTCAAATGCCGAAAATAAAAAATTCTAGAAATACGCCTGCCTCCTCTTTCTCTCCCCCCTCCTCTCTCTCCGGTGATGCCCTCCCCCCTCCCTCTTCGGCGATCGATGCCTCCTTTCATCCTCTCTGGCGGTGCGCGATAATAAAGATGGGCGGTGGGAGGAAGGGGTGGGGGTGCGGGTGGGGACGGGCGGGGCGGGGGGAGCGGGGGTGTGGGATGGGGGTGACGGACGGCGAGAGGAGGGTGGGGGCGGTCGTGGGAGAGGGCAGATCGGAGGAGTGGCAAGAGGAGAGAGGCGCACGGGAGGTGGGACGGCGAGAGGAGGGTGGGGGCGGCCGAGGGTGTTGGCCGAAAGAGGGGTAAGGGGACAGTGATGGTGGAAGGGGTGGAAAAGAGAGAGATGGTTGGGGTATTTTTGGAAAAAAAAGTTTCAGGTTATTAAATTGAAAAAGAATAAGTTTAGGATATCAAATTAAAAAACGGTGATAGTTGAGAGTATCAAATTACAATTAAGCTTTGTTTATATAACAATGTCTAATAATTTTTTGTTCAGTGGTTGACAAAGAAGCCCTCTTGAGAAGCTCCATCGAAAGCTTTTTTTTTTTGGGATTGTTTAGATAGCAATGTCTCAATGTCTAGTACTTTTTGTTTTTGCTTTTTCTTTCTTATCTTTATATATATTGTTTTTTAAAATTTTTACACACACACATGATTGGGAGATTCAAATCTTACCGACTTTACTGAATGTTCGTTCCACTATCACTAGATTAGAGAACTCAGACTCTTTATATATATTGTTAATATCTTATAAAAATGGGTCAATAGCCATAGGTGGAAAATAATCAGCAGCAGGCATTTGGGATAATTGTATTGAACCCATAGCTCAATAGCTCATGATTCCACCGCACTTTCTCGACAATCAACATGATATTACTTTATAAAGTATGTAGACGTATCTTCGTCCTTTTTTTTTTTTTTTGGGTTCTGGTCTCTTTCATTGTCGCAGCTAATACAAACAGTTGATTTGGAACATGGATGGCACTTTCTATGAAGGAAAACATTGATCTGGACAGGAAACATTGATCGTGACCTACAAAGCTATTTCGAAGATTTTTACTTCTCGACTCCGACCTATGATGGATAAACTGATCTCACCTGCACAAAATGCATTCGTTCCAGGCCGACAGATTACTGACAATGTCATAGTGGCTCCGGAAATTATCAATTCCATGAAATTCTCTTATAGATAGAACAATGCTTATGCTCTCAAGATTGATATGACGAAGGCGTATGATCGGCTTTCATGGTGTTTCATCAAGAACACCCTTCACGGGATTGGGATCACTGGTCACTCTAATGACCTAATTATGAAATATATCACTACCTCTTCGTTCTCTATTTTTATAAACGGAAAACCTGAAGGATATTTCAGACCAAGCAGAGGGGTTAGACAAGGCTGCACTCTTTCCCCCTTCATCTTCATCCTATGCACCAAAGTTCTTTCTCGCCTATTCTACTGCTATGAACGGAATGATCTGTCCCATGGTGTGCGCATCAATAGATATACTCCTTCAATCACTGACCTACTTTTTGCAGACGATCTGCTCAAATGATACGAGCCCAAACAATCCAGTGTGAACAATGACACTGTATAGAATGTCCAGTGAACCAAATTTCTATAATTGATACATTCCTTCTTTCTTCATCACTTTGTTCAGGAACAAAGCTAGCTAGTATCATATAATAATTCTTCAGTCCAGTTCCAGTCATAAAGCAGCCATACAGAGCTTGGTTCGTGAGCAATTGGGCAGTTAGTTAAGTAGTTAGCCAGCTCAGCAATTCAGCAATCACTCAGGTCCAGCTGGAATCCTAGTTAGCATAAATAAATGCCATATCAGCATGGCCCAGGCCAGTATCAGATCTCGTATCAGTGTATCACACTGTATACTGCTACCTTGGCTAGTAGCCTATAAATAGTGATGAGTATGAGAAGAAGCATCAGAGAATGGAATTGTATCGTCATTTCTTTCTTTTCAGTTTACAGCATAGTTAGTTACAGTACAGCATCAGCTGCTGGCATCAGAGAATGGAAGGAAGGGCTAGAGCAAGAAGCAGAGTGGATTCCTTATGAGAAGTTCACAAAGATGTATCCTTTGACCTTGAGACAAGGTCAAAATTAAGGGGGTAGGAATTGATAGAACCCAACTCTATCACTCCTGGGAAAGTATGAGTAACTTAGCATCTTAGTATCAGAGCATTGTAGCCGTTAGAGAATGTAGTGGTAGCAGTAGTTGAATTAGCAGTGGTCCCCTTTACTCCTTGTAGCTAGCAACCTGTAATAAACAATTAGACAGGTCATCAAATTAGCCTAGTCAGCAGATATTATTTAGGCAGCAGAGCAGTGTCAGTAATGTCAGAGAATTGGTTAGAAGAAATTGTATAAAGCAAGAGAATGAAGAGGAGGGGAGGGGAGAAAAATATCCAGAATTTAGCCAAATGAATAGCTAGCCATTTCAATAGTTCTTGTAGTTCGTTTCTATTGAGTTCTTCAATAATATCAAGTAACTTAGTATATTTTGAGTAAATTTACTTGTAGATGGATCAGTTCACATGTTCTCCACCATATCCTGGAGTTAGGATTCGGGGTCCTAACATCAAATTTGGAAAGGCATCGGTCTCATCAATACTAGTTATTCACGAGATCCTTAACAAGTCCTCATCTGGGTCAGGGCAGAAAATCAACTATACCAAGTCAAGTATACACTTCAGCAGATTAGTACACGCTGCAGAGAGGA
Source organism: Iris pallida (assembly GCA_029216955.1). Lineage (NCBI taxonomy): Eukaryota > Viridiplantae > Streptophyta > Magnoliopsida > Asparagales > Iridaceae > Iris > Iris pallida. The sequence continues at coordinate 3,786,400 of JANAVB010006993.1, read as the reverse complement.
ACATCATTGCAAACATGCTTCATCTTTCAGTTATGGATGAGGGGGACGAGTATTTGGGTCACTCTTTACTCAAATCTAAAGCTACGAGAACCACATACTCGACGCTCATTGACAAGTGCTCTAATCATCTTCAAAGTTGGAAATCTAAACTGATCTCTCATGCAGGGAGATCTGTCCTTATCAAATCTATGCTTGGGTCTTTTCCTATATACTATATGTCGGTATATATTCTACCTAAGATGGTTACTGCTAATTTGGACCAACTGCAAAGAAAGTTTTGATGGGGTGAATACAATGAAGAGAGGAAGATCCATTTCTTAGCTTGGGACAATGTCACTATTCCTAAACTTGATGGTGGATTGGGTTTTCGTCGATCAAAGTGGGTTAATGAATCTCTAGTTGGGAAACTTGTATGGAGGTTGGATTAACATCCTAGATGAACCATGGGTGCCGTCCCTACAAGAGTGCAACAACACTGATGGTATTCAAGATGATAACTAGCCAACCCTAGTCCGGGACCTAATATTGCCGGACCAACGACGCTGGAACGCTGCTTTAATTCAGGCCATTTTCTCTTCGATTGAGGCCTCAGCTATCCTTAACATTGATCGCAGTGAAGCTGATGGCCCTGATCGCTTGATATGGAAGAATTAATACTAAAAATGGTACATTGTCGGCTAAATCTTACTACGAAACCTTGAGGAGGAATGGCGCAAGTTCGTCTACTGCCTCGGCTAAAAACACCGTACGGAAGCAACTCTAGAAATTAACCAACATATCACCTAGAGTGATACTCTTCATCTGGCGTCTATTGAAGGGAGCTATTCCTGTCCGAGCTGCAATCGCCAGGAGGTGGCATGACATGGATCCGCTCTGTCCCATATGCGGTCTACTGGAAGACGCAAATCCCTATGGGTGATTTTGAAGGCTAGGTGTGCCTACATTTTTCCCAAAAAACCTCAACTGCCAGGAAAATCATTAATCAAGCAGTGCCTATCCATTATATATAAGAATCGGGCTCTAACTCTACGTGCAGTTTCCTACATGACATGCGATGCTCTCTGGCAGGAAGTACATATTGGTCACCACCCTCGAAGGGGATCATCAAAATCAATGTGGATGGTGCTACTTCATTAACACACATTGCTGTTGTAGCTGTTGCTAGGGAGGAATCAGGACCTTTTATTGTTGCTATTTCTTGGTGCTTGTGCAAAATGTTATACTTTGAAGACGCCTTACAAGCGGAGATACAAGCCATTCAACAGGGTTCACTACTTGCCAAATATCTCAAACTTCATGATTTTGTCATTGAAAGTGATTCACTGTCAGCTGCTATGATCCTTAAGAGGGAGGAGTCATTGATGCCTTGGAGATTTCAAGACTTATTACGGCCTATTAAAGCTGAAATTCTTAAATCCAATGTGAAAGACTTATTATTCACAAGTAGGGAAGCTTATGGGGTTGCACATAATCTTGCTAGGCATGCTGTAACGTCCCACTCTGCACGGTGCATTACGCTGAGATGTTGACTCAAAGAGTCGCGTTGACCGAATGAAATGTATCGATGCGAATCGATACAGAGTTACGTTGTCCCGAGCAATACATCGAACTAAGTCGATGCGAAGAGTTGCATTGTCCCAAAGAATGCATCGAGTTGAATTGATGCGAAGCACTGCATTGCTCCGAAGGATAAGTGCGTCGAGTCGGATCGAAGATTCGAAGAAATCAAATCGACCCAAGGCGCAAGGCCGAATCGATGTAAGTATTGATTTTAGTTGGTTTCATGTGCAGATTATCCATTTACGCTGAAATATTAAAGATTAATATTTTGCCTCATTTGCAACGGGCCCGCAAAACCCAAATCACCGCCTCACAAAGGGCTGGGACTTGGGCACGGTAGGCCGGAATCGATTAAGTAGTTCAATGAAACAAGAAGTACTCGAATGGCTAAGTCAGAAGATTTGGCCGTACAACAAAGTTATGAAATCAAGCCACATCGACTCGGCAAACAACAAGGCATATCGGCTTAAGGTGGGAGGACTTTGACTTCTCTTTCCTACTCCTTCTTGCCTAAGTAAAATATATCATAGTATGCTAAGTTAACCTATCGAGACCACGGACGTGGCTAGAAGGAGAGAAACATAGTGCGTGTCGAACACTAGATAAAACAATTAAAATGAATCGTACATCAAATATATGAGTCGCTATGGAACATTGAATAACACAAAGGCAAGCGCCTCGGTGCACAAGCCATAATAACATGGGATAACTGTATCGACAAGTGCCTCAGCGCACGAGTCATTACATGCCCCCGCACACGAGTTAGTATGCTAGAACATTGTAAGACTATATCGGTGCGAGTGCCTCAGTGCACGAGCTATAGAACATTGTATACCCTATCAAGGCATGCCTCAGTTGCACGAGTCGGAGGGAAGGAACATAAGTCTAATGCAATGAATATTAAGGCGTAGAATATGAAAATACTGAATAGAGGCGTGCATCGAATGCACGACGGAAGGAATGGAGAATAACTATATCAAAGCGTGCTTACGTGCTCGAGACTTACAAATGATCGCTTCGTTACGAAGGGAACAGTTGTGGCACGAATGTGGTTGAACTGTCCAATGTGGCATGGTGCCTTCAAAATGTTTATGGCCTTCGTGGCGTTCGTTGATGAACATTGAGTTGGGGCATTGTGCCAATTGAAATAGAGATAGGCAAATTTGCTTGGTTGTATGAAAGATAAGATGCGTTGCATGGTCAAATGGACTTAAAGATATATTGTCCGTGCACGGGTGTTTTCTTCCCTCGAACATGGTTCGCCAGGGCGCTGGGACCGTTCGGCCTAGGAGGGACTGCGGGATATCGGTATTGTTGATGTACTTCATTAAGATGGTTTGCGACCTGCTATTGATGTAATAAGCCACTTACTCGAGTAATGGGAGAGGAGGGATCCTCTGATTGTTTGGGTTAGCAACCGCACAGAGTGATCATTGTCTTACAAATTCGATTTGAAAAATATAAGTCCATTCTAGCACAGAAAGCTAGTGACCTTCATATAGATAAGAAATGATGGGTCGAAAGTGCAAGGTACGTATATATCCTGCACAGATAGATCCTGGGTCTAAAGAGCAAGGTACACATATATCCTGCACACATAGATCCTGTATAGAGAGCACTTATAACATGACAGGTAAAGATGGTAGGCATATTCACCTTGCGTCGGTACAAGGGCGAGTGCGTCGATGTTGGTAAGAAGTCACGAAACAACACGAGATTGCTATTGGTTGCCTGCTTGTTTATACGTATTGAAGTAACGTGCTTGCCATGATAACATGCTTTACAGTCTTTGAATATGCCATGAACTTATCCTAAGGAGAACATAGAAAGAGAACTAAATTGTATGCTTGCATGAATCAATACGTTACTAAATGTCGGTTTGTTAAGTGAGTCTTTGATCAGTACAGCGAGGACGAAAGTACCAATCCCCCACTAGTTTGCTAGCAGGTTCATGGAATTGTCTGCTCGCGGCGGAGCTTTGCTTGATCGTGCTGAGGCATGGAATGCCGTAGCGTTTGAAGCGTGCGATCGCATTGACGCTCGGTCTTGCAACTGGATTGATGCAGCCGGGATATAGAAGACATGATGTATGGAACGGTAAAATCTTTTGTGGGCAAGAGAGAAGTTGAGTTTAATTTGTACCCAATCTGGCAAATTTTGTTGGGTTATTGAAAGCCTTTGTAATCTCAGTTCATTTATCAATAAAGAGAATTGTTTTGTATACTCTGTTTTTTTCCGTTGCTAATACCAAATCAAAGATAACCATTTGAGAACGTGTCATCTTGCCATGTACGAGTGCAACTCTAGACTCGTACGATATCATGCCCCAGCAAAGACGATGATTCGGGTGAAATCTAGCGAGGACAAGCGATTTCTCGGGCCGGGGTGTGACAAATTGGTATCAGAGCTCTAGGCTCAATTTTCTCAAGACGTTTGCTTTGTTTCAATTCCAAAGAGTTATCTACCACCAATCGAATCACTCTTGACTCTACTCGATGCCGCACTGGATGTTTCATACAATAAGTCTAATACAAATCATGTAATTTTGCCGCATGTATTTTGGAAATTACATGATATTTGCTAAGAATGTTGCGAAAGGTTTATTGCATTGAGTGCAACGAGCCGTGAAATATTGTTGCTGCAAGTGCAATAAGTTGAAAAAGGTGAAATGAGATGTTTGATGTTGCAATGCAACAAAGTTGAACGAGAGAAATAATAAGTTGCATGAAGTATAACGAGTGAAATAAAATGTTGCTGTATCAAATTACAACGAGTTGAAGTGTGAATGAAGCGTGCAAGGATAATAAAAGTTGATATCGAATGTGTTGAACAGATTCGAGTATTGGCTTTGAATGTTACATATAAATACTTGCACGAGATACAATGCTTATCAAAAATGAATCATTGCACAAAGTGCAACGCATATCAGAAAGAAAATATTGCATGCTGTACAATACGTGTCGGAAGTAAAATCGTTGCACGTGGTACAATGCGTGTCAAAGTAAAATTGCTGTACGGAGTGCAACAGATATCGAAAAATAAATCGTTGTACGAGGTGTAACAGAAGGAACTGAAATCATAAATTGATAGAACAAATCGTTCGGTTACACACCGAACTGGTGTTGGCAAATGAAATCATTAGCCGAATTGTGTCGGATTTGATTAATCAAAAGTTACGGTTGTGATCGACAAGTTCACTGCGGAAATCATGAGTCGGAATAGATTATTGGTTCATACTGAGTTTGATGCGAGGGAAATAATTTGATTTTCGAGTGGTATGCCATACCACGTATGCGATGAATGAATCGATTCTGAGTGGTATATGATATACCACTTGTGCGATGAATTGCATCGACGCATTGTGAGAATTGTGGAAGGATTGTTCGCAACGGATGAGAGAGTACCGAGACTCGATTGGAAATTTGTATGACGGTATGTTGATGCAAGTGTTCTTCGATAATCGGTTGGAACGATAGGGCGGGTACTCGGATAAAAATTTATAAGTCGGTCGAACGAGCGAGACTAGCGAAACGATTACGCCTTGAAGCAATAATCAGATCATCGGGAAAGGAAAACTTGAACTTATAAACGAGTCGCACGACTTAAGATCTCGATGAAAACGTTAAGCGATACCAATTATAGTCGAATAGCACGACTTGCGATCTCAACAAAAATGTTAGAATACGTGAATGGTAATTGAATTGTACGAATTGCGACCTCGATAGAAATGTTAGCCGATGCAAAGTGTAATCGAATCGCACGACTTGCGATTTTGATAAAAAACATTGGTTGATTTGGATAGCCGCACCTAAGAAATATAGTAGGTTATGTCGAGACGAGACTCACTGTGAGTACAACGAAATCATATGAAACTTAGAGGGCAAGATTGCAGGACTCGAGAGCACGACGTCGAAAAATTGGCAACTTGGTCACGCGATCGAAGTATAACGGAATGCAATGAATTGTGAAACGATTCGAGACGTACAAAAATGTTTGTGGAGAACTTGAATGTATGCAATACAAGTTGTCAACGTTGAAACAGATTCAAAGTTGACCCTTATGCTATCGAAATTGATACGACGTATCGAGATCGATACGTAAGGAAACGTAAGCACGATATGAGAATACAAAATGGAGTGTGCCTCGTGCTATCAAAATTTTGTAAATAACAATACGAGAATGAATGAACTGGTTGATCATGAACTTTATGATTGTTCAAGACGAGACTATAAGTCATCGACGATCGTTCGATGTGTATAGCATCTCGTGTGTCGACCGCAAATAAAATAGACTTGAAATCAATACGAGTAGATGCTTCATGAATTGCAGAATCATCGACGGTAGTGCATGACTTTACTCGGAGGATAGTTGTGCATCAGTTGTGCTGATAGAAATAGTTTTGTCCGAAATTAGATAGTCGCATAGAAATCGTCGAAACGTGATTTGGCTCCAAAATAATATAGCATGGTTCGTAGTAGCTGTCATTCGTTAATGATCCACAATTATTGAGCATAGCTTTGGGGCAGCTGACCCTAGAAGACTTGACCGTCAAATCAAATTAAATGTTGCAGACCGTAAGATGACTAATGCGATATTGCATATGAAATTACATCGATAATAAATATAATATGGTGCATGTTGATGATAAGTCTAGGCAATTTTGAGAATCGTGCTATGCACGAGCGCGAGTGGTAAGAGAATAATTTACGAGTTATGTCGTTAGATTTGGAGTCACCTTGCAATTGAGCTTGCGTGAATCGAACTTTTATTCGATGTTGCGAGACAGATAAGTTGGAAATTTGGCTAGTGAATTCATACTCGTTAGGAATCGAACATAAGATGCATCGTAGAGACTTTGAGTCAAAGTGATTGTTGCCTTGGGCACCGTCGCCTCGATGTAAACTTTTGTGTCGGATAGATTGTGGCCTTATTGCAATGTCAATTTAAAGTTGCGTCGGAAGAATTTAAGCACGGTGTCTAGGTAAGTAACCTAGGGGACGTAGTCCTGAATGTTGATGCATTTGCAAGTCAACAAAGGAAATCGTATCGAGATAAGTTGCATGGCCAGACTTCGAAAATAGTTGGACGGCGACTTCGAACGTAAGGCGTTGCGATCGGATGTGCGACGGCTCGACGCAACGTATAGGATTGATAGTCCATATGAAACATACGAAATAAGAAATGCAATTTTGAATCGCATCTCATGTAGTGACTTATTGAATGAATCACGTATGTATCGAATATATGTACGTGATAAAATTTCGAGAACAGTTGCTAAAGATAGGTCCGATAGGGAGTACGAGATGGCAAGCATATGATTGAAATTACCTGTCAGCTTTGTTCTAATTCTCTACCACTGGGCTTGGCTAAAATACACATATTTTTGGGATGCCTTGAATAGGTGTACGATTCAATTCAAGTTGTTTGTTGAATTCAAATTGAGCTGCAGAAAAGACTGAAAGTTAATAAAAGCTTGCACAAGTGTTTGAAACGGAACAAGCGATAGTTGGACGAGATCGTGAAACGATCTATAAAACACTTACCAGGGTGTTGGTTTTGGTTCGAGGACGAACCTTGTTTTGAGTGGTATATTCTGTAATGTCCCGCTCCGCACGATGTATTACGCTGAGACGTTGACTCAAAGAGTCGCGTTGACCGAATAAAATATATCGATGCGAATTGATACGAGAGTTACGTTGTCCCGAGCAATACATCGAACTAAGTCGATGCGAAGAGTTCCATTGTCCCAAAGAATGCATCGAGTTGAATCGATGCGAAGTGCTGCATTTCTCCGAAGGATAAGTGCGTTGAGTCAGCTCGAAGATTCTAAAAAATCGAGTCGACACAAGGCGCAAGGCCGAATCGATGTAAGTATTAATTTTAGTTGGTTTCATGTGCAGGCTATCCATTTACGCTAAAATAGTAGAGGTCAACATTTTGCCTCATTTGCAACGGGTCCGCAAAACCCAAATTATCGTCTCACAACGGGCTGGGACTTGGGCACGGTAGGCCAAAATCGATCGAGTAGTTCAATGAAACGAGAAGTGCTCAAATGGCTAAGTCAGAAGATTTGCCCGTGCAACAAAGTTATGAAATCGAGCCGCATCGACTCGGCAAACAACAAGGCGTATCGGCTTAAGGTGGGGGGACTTTGACTTCTCTTTCCTACTTCTTCATGCCTAAGTAAAATATATCATTGTATGCTAAGTTAACCTATCGTGACCACGGGCGCGGCTCGAAGGAGAGAAATATAGTTTGTGTCGAACACTAGATAGAACAATTGAAATGAATCGTACATCAAATGTACGAGTCGTTATGGAATATTGAATATCACAAAGGCGAGCACCTCGGTACGCAAGCCATAAGAACATGGAATAACTGTATCGACAAGTGCCTCAGCGCACGAGTCATTACATGCCCCCGCGCACGAGTTAGTATGCTAGAACATTGTAAGACTATATCGGTGCGAGTGCCTCAGTACACGAGCTATAGAATATTGAATACCCTATCGAGGCATGCCTCAGTTGCACGAGTCGAAGGAAAGGAACATAAGTCTAACGCATTGAATACTAAGGCGTAGAATACGAAAATACTGAATTGAGGCATGCATCGAATGCATGATGGAAGAAATGGAGAATAACTATATCAAAGCATGCTTATGTGCTTAAGACTTACAAATGATGGCTTCGTTGCAAAGGGAACAGTTGTGGCACGAATGTGGCAGAACTATCCAATGTGGCATGGTGCCTTCAAAATGTTTATGGACTTCGAGACATTCATTGATGAAGATTGAGTTGGGGCATTATGCCAATTGAAATAGAGATATACGAATTTGCTTGGTTGTATGAAAGATAAGATGCGTTACATGGTCAAATGGACTTAAAGATATATTGACCGTGCACGGGTGTTTTTTTTCTCTCGAATGTGGTTCGCCAGGGCACTGGGATCGTTCGGCCTAGGAGGGACTACGGGATATCAGTATTGTTGGTGCACTTCATTAAGACAATTTACGACCTGCTATTGATGTGATAAGCCACTTACTCGAGTAATTCGAGGGTCCTCTGATTGTTTGGGTTAGCAATCGCACAGAGTGATTATCGTCTTACATATTCGATTTGAGAATTAGAAGTCCATTCTAGCCCGGAAAGCTAGTGACCTTCATATAGATAAAGAATGATGGATCGAAAGTGCAAGGTACGCATATATCCTACACAGATAGATCCTGGGTCAAAAGTGCAAGGTACACATATATCCTGCACACATAGATTGTAATCCCACATTCCAGTTTCATGAATTTTTGAATATTCCAATATTTTTAAGTTGTTTTAAGTAATTGTGATTCATGATTATTACTTTTGAAAAGTTTTATTATGGTTAATTACATAATCAAGTAGGAATAATTAAATCAAACTGTGCTTCTCAAATTTCTAAATAAATTGGAGTGTTTCCCAAGATTTCTAACAACCTTTCTAACAACCTTTCTAACAAATTTAACCATTTTTCTAACAAACTATACTAGCCTGTTGTAATAATCAATTGATTGGAGGAGTTCATTGCAAAAGCTCCCTTTACAATATAATGCTTGGAGGAGAGATAATTTATTTTTTCTCATTTCTTCTCTGAGCTGCTCATTTGCCGAGCTTCTATTCTTTCCCCCAAATTAGAAAACAAAACCCTAACCCTAATCCATGAAGATTGGAGCCATGGCCGGAGCTTCCATCTTGGCGATCGACGACTGAGCTCTGATCACCCCTGCGAGCATGAATTGGTGATTCTCTAGTGGCGCCCGGTTGTGCGAGCTCTTCCCGGCGAGTGTCTCTTTGCTTTACGTCGTTTCTCTGCAACTTGTCCATCTTTTTCTACATCGACGAATCAAGATCAGTTCTTCCTCGACAACGAGAAGGCGGATCCTCGACGAAGGAGCTCTTCCAGATATGTTCATGTTCGATGTTCTTCTCGACAAGGGACGACGATGGCGAGGTGATTCCGGCTAACCAACCCGAGTGATCGAGGTCGGTTCTCCTCCGACGAGTTTCCCTCAATGGCGAACGAGTATCACCCCTCTCGGCAACACATGGCAGTTCGACGACTGCGCACCGACCATCCCCGGCATGAAGATCTTGACGTTCATCTCTTCCGGTGAGGTTCAACCTAAACATCGGTAAGCATGGATCAACACCCCATCAGAATTTATTTCTTGATTGTGAATAAATTTCAATTCCCTTGTTGATCCATCATTTTCCTCATCGGATGAGGGCTTGGGCAGAAGGACTTATCGATTGATCGATCCAGCGGGATTCTTCTTCCAGCAGCCTAAATTTTGGTAAGATTCAATTTCAGTTTAGATCTGAGAATATTTGCATTGATTATTTTGGATTGAGATTGGATGTGTGTTGATTTAGTCTTGGTCAGATTCGGGGTCGGGACACGGAGTGAAGTTCTTATTCGTGTCGTGTGGTTCTATTCATGTCTCGTGTGCGTGTTCCTTTCCGTGTCAGCCATGAATGTTGTTCGTGTCTAATCGGGGTCGTGTCCGGCGTGAAGTAGCAGGAAGATAGTTGAGCCCATACTCTGGCAGGATTTGGGAGTTTTGATTAGTTGTAGAAATTATTATTTTGATTCTATATTCTTCGTATGTAAATTTCTGTATAATTCTTGTTCATTGGTGGAATTTAGTTGAGTGTGTTTATGCTTCTTCTAATTCTGCGTACTGTTAGAAGGTCAGACGGAAAGTTCAATTGGATGTATGGCCTGGGTTTGTATTGGTGTATTGGTTTACACTTTGCAGTTTAATGGCATGTTCATAGGTTTAGCTATTTTAAATACTCCGGGTAGGTAGGAGTTGAAGTTTGTTTAATTTTATGAAGCTTTCATCTGAATTTGTATATTTTTCTAATCTTATAATTATAGCCGAAAATTGGTGAAGCAGTATATTGGAGAGTATCCGTTGTGCTGATACTCTGGCAGGGGGAGTTGTGGTAGTCTGTTGATGGACCTTGAAGCTAATGTAATTCTAGTGAGTCCAGTTGCTATTGAATGATAACAATAGAGTTGGATTTGGGCTTGGTGAAGTGGTTCAGTTAAATTGTTATTAGCTGGTAATTGACTCATTAGTTGGAATTAAGTAGTAGTTGAATTAACAATAAACCCCTCCTTAGTAAGGACCGTCAACATCACTTTGTAATAAACCATTGGTTCACTCTATTAATTGGCTATCTACATGATTTTGGAACATTAATGTTCCAAGGGAACCCTGTAGAAATTATCTATTAGACTTTTAGCTAGAAATCAGTGTAGTTGGTATACTTGAAGGCTTAATTTTCATGTCTATTGGTCCAATGTGGTAAGGCTAAACAGTGTGTACCTATTAGTAATAAATCATATTCACATAGCAAGGTTTTACTATCAGCATGTGTTAAAAATTCCTAAGTAATATGTAATGATAATTATTTGCTATGAAACCAGTTCTATATATATAATGATTATCATCCTCTAATAATATTGATAGAATTTTCAAAAGAACTGTATAAAAATTGTTAAGTTGATTAAGGTTTATCTTATAAATAACTTACTGGTTGTTATTGCTTATTAAATGAATTCTTGATAATATTTAGCTGCTATCAGGGGTACTAGTGAGCAAGACTATTAAGATGGAATTGAGTGGTATTTTAGCTAGAAAATGTTTTGATCTTAATCAAGTTGTACCCATTATATCAAGAGGACATCCAGCTCTAGTTTCTACCCTTGATTACCCGGAGCAAGGCAAGTACTTTTCTATGGTCTTGTGCATTTACATTTCTTGTACTTTTCTTGTGACACATCATGACACGATATCATGTACTACTGTACTCATGTTCTTGTACTTACTTGTGTCGGGTGGGGAAATACACTAGCCATGTGACCAATCCCGGTTACTATACTCATGTGCCTAGCTTAGGCCCCGCATCGTGCACGCGGGCCCTAAGTCGTACCATTCATGTACTTTCATGTGCTTTCATGTGCTTACCCCCAGCCGGTCACATGAGCTAGTTGTATTTCAAACATGGTGCACTTGTCATGTCTTGTACTTCAGGTTCATAGCTACATTCCCGTACTTTACATTCCTGTACTTTATTTCCTGTACTTACATTCATGTACCTTCATGTTCTTTTCCCGTACTTTATAGTTCATGTTCTCCTGTACTCATTTTTATATCATGTTCTTGTTCATTACCTAGAACTGTACTTTGCTCTGCTCCTGACTGGATATGTTGCAGGTATGCTTGCAGGATATCATTCTACCATATGGGCCAGAGCCCGGGATCTTAGCTGAGCAGGATAAAGACATGACTTGGCTAGAGGCTTCAGGTTTAGACTGTTAGCTTACTCTTAGATATTGTTTTAGAATTCATAGTACATTTCATACTTGATGACTTGTACATTTATATACATAGAATTGTGGATTATGGTGATCATTCTGGGATACGTTTTAGATGCTGTGATTGTATACTTTCATGTTTATCTGTTAGATTTCCCTAGTTTGGTACAACTTACTTCGTCGTGTCTAACGACGAAGGCTGGGCTTGTCCGACTCTTGTCCGATTATTCGGGAGCGGGTTGTGACATGTTTTTAGTGGTGGCCCATGCAGGTCTATCCTAATGGTACCTAGGTCTTAGCGTACTATTGGGGAACTTGATTACACTAGGGAAACTTGATCACAGCATAGGAAAATCGGGAAATAATGGTATATCAGGTATATCAGGTATATTGATATCAATAAACACTTGTTGTTTTAGGTTTAGGACATTTTAATAGTTTTCTGTTTTTCAGACGATTCAGACGCGTAAATATCGAAACAGTTGATCCACCTACACTTGACGGTTTCGAGCTTCCACTACCTTCTATCACTCTACTATCTCCATGGGTAGTACATAGTGGACGGAGATGTTTGAAGAGTCCCTTGACGTCTAGAGGGAGCGTGCCATTCTTTTCTAAGCCAGACTTGTAGATACGTTTTTCGAGCCAGAAAGGACTTCTGATTTCTAGACTCTCAGACCGTTGGACTTCTTCCACATTGGGTGAATCTCTTGCACCAAAGAGCAGATTGAGAACCTGGAGCTGCCACTAAAGGTCATCAAAGTCTCTGAGGACCCGACTTCTCTGAAGACTTAAGCTACCAGACCCAAAATGTAGTACAGACAATAAAACAAGATGGGAAGCTGAAGCTCAGGAGAGACATGAAGACTTATGACAGAGATAACAGCCATTATGGATCCGTAAAGCGTCGCAACACTCAGTCTGCGCTTCTTCAGTCACATCATCAGCCGTATCATCAAAGGCAGATTCAGGTCATCTTCGTTATATGTTCTGCAAGAGGACGGGACATCATATTGACAAGTGCCGCAAGAGGTACAGACTCTATTTGTACTACAGATCATCTGTCTGTCGAAGGAAGGATTTTCAGCAAGTCGCGGATCACAATGATCGAAGAGCATCAGGATCCCAGCAACAAGCACGCCAGTAGCCGTATATTCCTGTCAGAGGCCCTACACTTCAGCCCAGCAGAAGATTCAGACTCAGATTCAGACGACGATCACTTGTAATTTCTGCTGTCGCCCAGGACACCACTACGACGAGTGCCGCAAGAGACCGAGGCTATGTTTATTCTACGGGTCGCCTGCCCATCAAGTCAAGGATTGCCCGGAGACCGTTGATCACACTACCCAAAGACAAGCACGAGGAGCATCAGGACTATAGCATGGGGACCCACCTCTCCAGATTCCGCAATCACATGGAGCATTACCGCAGGGACCAGTCTACGTCAGGAAAGTTGAAGAAGGTTAGAGAGATTTTCGTCCCAGAGGAATACTGAAGATAGACTGAAGACAGAAGATTTTTTTTGCATGGTTGGAAAAATCATGTATCTTGATTAGCAATCCAGTTTTTCCTTAAATTTCTCTTAGCACCTAGATCATTTCCTGAAACTTTTTATTTTCTATTTGGAAACCTTGATGGGTATTCGAAACTTAGTTCGATATATTGCTTCCTATTCGTTGATTGGTACTTCTTCATCCACTCTTCGTAACCTTGCTTTATTTTTGAGATTCTACTCAGAATTCTATTTCCTATTCAGAACTTGTTACAATTCGTAAATTTTGTTTCTCCTCGAGGTTCAGTTTTCTATTCAGGACTTGTTGAAAATTGATTCTTATTCGATAATTGCTTCTATTCACCATTCAAGACATCGTTTGAGAACTTCGTTTCAAATCTGAGGTTTTGACCTTTCCCTATATGAGATTTTGTTTCCTATTCGTGGCTTGTTTTCTATTTGAGAAATTATTTTGTTCACCACTTTGTCTCAATCTTGTCCCCTATTTGATATATCGCTTGTTCCATGGATAGTTATTTACTATTCACCCATTGATTCTCTTTTCTATTCATAACTTTGATTTCATTCGAGATTTTAAGATCTTGTTTCCTATTTTGAGACTTTGCTTTCGTTCATGATTTTGTCTCATATTCAAGGTTTTCCAGACTTTGAAACTTCACTCCCTAATTGTGACTCGTTGAGACCTTGTTCCCTATTCGATACCTTGTTTCCTCGTCAAGATTTTCTATTTGAGATTTTATTTCCTAATCACGACTTTGTTGATAGTGGTTCCCTATTTGAGACCTTGTATCCTATTGGAGGTTTGTTTTCCTTTGAGACTTTGTCTGAGATTTCGTTGTTATTCGAGATTTTGTTGAACTCCATTTCCGATATGGGATTTTATTCTTATTTCGAAATTTTGTTTCTATTCTATAACTTGCTTCATGTCCACCCTCCGGGAGTTTGTTATCTATTCGGAATTTTGTTCCCTATGTGAGCTTGTTTGCCATTTGAGATTCCGGACACTATCCGAAACTTCATTCGAGATTGAAAATCTCCTTGTTATTTTTTTGTACATAAATAGTCATTATTGAATCTGCGTCAACTTTGAATATCTAGTAAAATCTCTTATTTTCTAAAAGTCAGATAACATCACCTTTTATAGTGACTTGGACTATTGGAACTCATTTTGAATTCTTTGAATCCTTTGGATAAGGTTAAGAGATTATTCGATGACCTACTGAGGCATGGCAGTTGCACGCTGTAGTCATCATCTGGACTACGGAGACTGAGTGTTCACTGCAGCCAGCAGCACACTGGCGAGGCAGGAACTCTAAGTTGAAGTGATTTCAGACATTCATAGGTTTTCAAGTATTATTGAGACTTTGTCATATTCTCCATATCTTGATCTCTTGGGTTGTTTCATCAATGATTGTTGGGAAATGGATAAGTTTGACAGAATATTCGGGAACATATTGTTATTTGAGTCACGAAGCCGAAAGTCTACTGCAGTCAGATATATACTGGCGGGGTAGGGATTCTAAGCAAAGTGATTTCAAATACCTATATGTTCTCGAGTACCATGGAGACTATATCCCTCTATCATACGATCATTAATTTTTCTTGAATGACAAATCCATGTACTCTTCACCTTGACTTGATGCTGATATCTCCGGATTAGTTCCATATATTTTTCCCTCAACCCTTGTAAATTTTCCTTTGCATTTTATTGTTGTATCGTTGATTTTACACATTGCTAGATCTTGATTCCGTTTCACTAGATTTTAAAATCGTTCATATACTTTGATCGTGTTTCATCTAAGTTTGATCATGCCTATCTGATCATACCTTCCCCTATGTGCTAAAATTTTAATTTTGATCATGTTTTTAAAATTTGTGCCTTAATGATTCTATTTGCTGAGCCATTTCAAATTCGTATGATCCGTGAACCTAATCGTTAAGCGTATTTGCCATTATGCCTAATCGATTTTGAACTTCATGACAATTCTGCATCATGTCTTGCTCCTTGAAATTTCGAGGACAAAATTTTTCTAAGGAGGGAAGATTTGTAACCCCACATTCCAGTTTCATGAATTTTTGAATATTCTAATATTTTTAAGTTGTTTTAAGTAATTGTGATTCATGATTATTACTTTTGAAAAGTTTTATTATGGTTAATTACATAATCAAGTAGGAATAATTAAATCAAACTGTGCTTCTCAAATTTCTAAATAACTTGGAGTGTTTCCCAAGATTTCTAACAACCTTTCTAACAACTTTAACCATTTTTCTAACAAACTATACTAGCCTGTTGTAATAATCAATTGATTGGAGGAGTTCATTGTAAAAGCTCCCGTTACAATATAATGCTTGGAGGAGAGAGAATTTATTTCTTCTCATTTCTTCTCTGAGATGCTCATTAGCTGAGCTCCTATTCTTTTCCCCAAATTAGAAAACAAAACCCTAACCCTAATCCATGAAGATCGGAGCCATGGCCGGAGCTTCCATCATGGCGATCGACGACTGAGCTCTGATCACCCCTACGAGCATGAATCGGTGATTCTCTAGTGGCGCCCGGTTGCGCGAGCTCTTTCCGGCGAGTGTCTCCATGCTCTACGTCGTTTCTCCGCAACTTGTCCATCTGTTTCTACATCGACGAATCGAGATCAGTTCTTCCTCGACAACGAGATGGCGGATCCTCGACGAAGGAGCTCTTCCAGATATGTTCATGTTCGATGTTCTTCTCGACAAGGGACGACGATGGCGAGGTGATTCCGGCTAACCAACCCGAGTGATCGAGGTCGGTTCTCCTCCGACGAGTTTCCCTCACTGGCGAACGAGTATCACCCCTCTCGGCAACACATGGCAGTTCGACGACTGCGCACCGACCATCCCCGGCATGAAGATCTTGACGTTCATATCTTCCGGTGAGGTTCAACCTAAATATCGGTAAGCATGGATTGACACCCCATCAGAATTTATTTCTTGATTGTGAATAAATTTCAATTCCCTTGTTGATCCATCATTTTCCTCATCGGATGAGGGCTTGGGCAGAAGGACTTATCGATTGATCGATCCAGCATGATTCTTCTTCCAGCAGCCTAAATTTTGGTAAGATTCAATTTCAGTTTAGATCTGAGAATATTTGCATTCATTATTTTGGATTGAGATTGGATGTGTGTTGATTTAGTCTTGGTCAGATTCGGGGTCGGGACACGGAGTGAAGTTCTTATTCGTGTTGTGTGGTTCTATTCATGTCTCGTGTGCGTGTTCCTTTCCGTGTCAGCCGTGAATGTTGTTCGTGTCTAATCGGGGCCGTGTCCGGCGTGAAGTAGCAGGAAGATAGTTGAGCTCATACTCTGGCAGGATTTGGGAGTTTTGATTAGTTGTAGAAATTATTATTTTGATTCTATATTCTTCGTATGTAAATTTCTGTATAATTCTTGTTCATTGGTGGGATTTAGTTGAGTGTGTTTATGCTTCTTCTAATTCTGGGTACTGTTAGAAGGTCAGACGGGAAGTTCAATTGGATGTATGGCCTGGGTTTGTGTTGGTGTGTTGGTTTACACTTTGCAGTTTAATGGCATGTTCATAGGTTTAGCTATTTTAAATACTCCGGGTAGGCAGGAGTTGAAGTCTATTTAATTTTATGAAGCTTTCATCTGAGTTTGTATATTTTTCTAATCTTATAATTATAGCCGAAAATTGGTGAAGCAGTATATTGGAGAGTATCCGTTGTGCTGATACTCTGGCAGTGGGAGTTGTGGTAGTCTGTTGATGGACCTTGAAGCTAATGTAATTCTAGTGAGTCCAGTTGCTATTGAATGTTAACAATAGAGTTGGATTTGGGCTTGGTGAAGTGGTTCAGTTAAATTGTTATTAGCTGGTAATTGACTCATTAGTTGGAATTAAGTAGTAGTTGAATTAACAATAATCCCCTCCTTAGTAAGGACCGTCAACATCACTTTGTAATAAACCATTGGTTCACTCTATTAATTGGCTATCTACATGATTTTAGAACATTAATGTTCCAAGGGAACCCTGTAGAAATTATCTATTAGACTTTTAGCTAGAAATCAGTGTAGTTGGTATACTTGAAGGCTTAATTTTCATGTCTATTGGTCCAATGTGGTAAGGCTAAACAGTGTGTACCTATTAGTAATAAATCATATTCACATAGCAAGGTTTTACTATCAGCATGTGTTAAAAATTCCTAAGTAATATGTAATGATAATTATTTGCTATGAAACCAGTTCTATATATATATAATGATCATCATCCTCTAATAATATTGATAGAATTTTCAAAAGAACTGTATAAAAATTGTTAAGTTGATTAAGGTTTATCTTATAAATAACTTACTGGTTGTTATTGCTTATTAAATGAATTCTTGATAATATTTAGCTGCTATCAGGGGTACTAGTGAGCAAGACTATTAAGATGGAATTGAATGGTATTTTAACTAGAAAATGTTTTGATCTTAATCAAGTTGTACCCATTATATCAGGAGGACATCCAGCTCTAGTTCCTACCCTTGATTACCCGGAGCAAGGCAAGTACTTTTTTATGGTCTTGTGCATTTACATTTCTTGTACTTTTCTTGTGATATGTCATGACACAATATCATGTACTCCTGTACTCCTGTACTCATGTTCTTGTACTTACTTGTGTCGGGTGGAGAAATACACTAGCCATGTGACCAATCCCGGTTACTATACTCATGTGCCTAGCTTAGGCCCCGCATCGTGCACGCGGGCCTTAAGTCGTACCATTCATGTACTTTCATGTGCTTTCATGTGCTTACCTCCAGCCGGTCACATGAGCTAGTTGTATTTCAAACATGGTGCACTTGTCATGTCTTGTACTTCAGGTTCATAGTTTCATTCATGTACTTTACATTCCTGTACTTTATTTCCTATACTTACATTCATGGACCTTCATGTTCTTTTCCCGTACTTTATAGTTCATGTTCTTCTGTACTCATTTTCATATCATGTTCTTGTTCATTACCTAGAACTATACTTTGATCCGCTCCTGACTGGATATGTTGCAGGTATGCTTGCAGGATATCATTCTACCATATGGGCCAGAGCCCGGGATCTTAGCTGAGCAGGATAGAGAAATGACTTGGCTAGAGGCTTCAGGTTTAGACTGTTAGCTTACACTTAGATATTGTTTTAGAATTCATAGTACATTTCATACTTGATGACTCGTACATTTATATACATAGAATTGTGGATTATGGTGATCATTCTGGGATACGTTTTAGATGCTGTTATTGTATACTTTCATGTTTATCTGTTAGATTTCCTTAGTTTGGTACAGCTTACTTCGTCGTGTCTAACGACGAAGGCTGGGCGTGTCCGACTCTTGTCCGATTATTCGGGAGCAGGTCGTGACATAGATCCTGCATTGAGAGCACTTATAACATGACAGAAAAAGATGGTAGGCGTATTCACCTTGCGTCGGTGCAAGGGCGAGTGCGTCGATGTTGGTAAGAAGTCACGAAACAACACGAGATTGCTATTGGTTGCCTGCTTGTTTATACGTATTGAAGTAACGTGCTTGCCATGATAACATGATTTACAGTCTTTGAATATGCCTTGAACTTATCCTAAGGAGAACATAGAAAGAGAACTAAATTGTATGCTTGCATGAATCAATACGTTACTAAATGTCGGTTTGTTAAGTGGGTCTTTGATCAATACAGCGAGGACGAAATTACTAATCCCCCACTAGTTTGCTAGCAGGTTCAGGGAATGGTCTGCTCGCGGCGGAGCTTCGTTTGATCATGTTGAGGCATGGAATGCCGTAGCGTTTGAAGCGTGTGATCTGTAATATCCCAAATTCGTGATACGTATTTAGTGTACGTATACGTGTTTTGGACCCATATTTATTTAGTCATGATTAGTTATCTTGGTTTATTTTGCATTGCCTTGGTTTTATTGGCATTGATAGTTCAATTGGTTTTAATGGTTCATTGGTTTATTTTAGATTAGTGAGGCTAGGTTTATTTCATGATTCATTTGGTTTAAATTGCTAGAGAGAGAGTCTATTGGCCTTGACTTGGTTCACCATGGTTTATCTTGGCTTGGTTTATTTTGGGTTTGACATGGAGAACCACCACCACCCAACCATAAATATCAATTTCCCTCTCTCTCTCTCCTCATTTATTTTCTTCATCTTCTTCCTCATTACTCTTTCCTCTCCACCATTAACACACCACCAACCTAGGCAAGTTGCATCTTGCTATCACTTGAGGGCTATATTTTATTTGTCTAATAGCTTTATTAGCTCATTTTAAGCAACATTAGAACTTAGGTTTTCTCCGTTTGGAGCTTGGAATTTTGTAGATCTAGGATTGAAGTATTTTTAGATTTTGGTGGTTTTGATCTATGAAACTTGTTCATTTTCATGTTTTGATTATTCCATGTTGTAGAGAATTAAATTTTACACAACTTAGACCTTTCTAAAGTAGATTTTTATTGAGATTTGACGTAGTTATGGTCTTTTGAAAATTTAAGTTCCATGGCCATTGCTCTCAGCTTGGGGAAGAAGACCCCATGTCCCGAGCGCAATCCAGCTGGCCCAGCGCTCTTTAGCGCTGGCGCTACTAATCCGGCCTAGCCCAGCGCTCTTTAGCGCTGGCGCTGCCCAGCCCAGCGCCTCTTGGTGCTGGCGCAATCCATCGCTAGCGCAATCCAGCCTGGCGCAATCCAGTGCTGGCGCAATCCAGTGCTGGCGCAATCCAGTGCTGGCGCAATCCAGTGCTGGCGTAACCCAGCCTAGCGTGGTCCAGCTTGCCCCTTCCCAGCGCAGTCTGACTCAGGCGCAACCTGAGGCATGCGCAACCTAGCCTTGCGCAGTCTAGTGCCTAGCGCAACATGACTTGGCCTGACTCTTCCTGGCGCAACCTGACCCTGGCTGCCCAGTGCAGTCTAGTCTTGGCACCTAATTTCATTATGTTTTATTTCATCTTCTTTTAGTGCATAGTATTTCCTGTTTATATCCTTACGCCTTTTGACACGACATTGATATGAGCACGATGTGAGCATAGCATGGTTGACGTATTGAATTCTGTGAGCAACTTGATAGTGACCCGTGGTGGTGCACTCCAGATAAGTGTATGGCATAGTTTATTGAGCACCGTTGCGACGGCTCTATTGACATGATAATGTAATATTGACCTGGACACCGTGGGTGACTTGTGAATGTATTGATAAATGAACCAGTGTGTCTTGCATCATGTCTAGGGCATGGATCTCTGAGTACCATGGTCAGGGATACATATTAAAATAAACTAAGGTTAATAACTAGAATAATTTACTAGTCATGAAGAGATGTTCCCCAGTTACAAGCGATCCAGTTATTCCGGCCACAAATGTTTGGACTTGTAGCCTGCCGACGAGTAGGGCACATTTCCAGCCCACTGTTATGTGGGGCACCCTCCATTGCCACTTTAATGATTGTACTCTATTGTCACTCTGGTGTATTGTTCTCTCTCTGATTGTCACTTTAATGATTGAACTCTCTGAATTGTCACTATAAAGTTTGCCTGGATAACCTGGATAGCTGCAGGGCCTGTGACTACTTGGAGCATCTCATTGCATCTTGCTAGTAACTAGGATTGTGATAACCCTAGTTAGTTAATGTAGAAAGCCGTAGGCAATGATTGGTCGTGGTTGATTGGATGGAGTCTAGTCCAGTATAGTATTGTCTAGAAGTGATTGATTGAAAGATTGTACCAGAATGATTGAATGATTGTCACTCCATTGTTACTATAATGATTGTACTCTATTGTCACTCTAGCGTATTGTACTTTATTGTCACTCTAGCGTATTGTACTATTCATTGTCACTTTTATCATTATACTCTCTCATTTTCACCTTAATGATTGTCACCTTTAGCAATAAATGATCAGAGACTATGTTCTGTTCAGGCGAAGGGTTACAATCTCGGTCCTTGTTTGGTTTAAGGATTGTAACCTGGCTTCCGAAATAGTACCTTCATCTTCTCTTCATATATTGCCCAGCTATAATTTATTTAGCATGATTCTCCAGTTGTCTTATGTCAATGATGCTTCACTTAATTATTTTCTCTGATTGGGATAAGTGCATTGGTAGTGCACAAACCTCAATCTGTGTTACTTATTGCTGTTTTCTTACATGTTGAATGCTAATGATTTGTTGGTTTTAGTCCTTAAGTGAAGCCTCCTTTGTGGCACTTGCTCTTTCTGGGGTCTGACCCAGCTGGTTTTGTATGGCCAGATACCGGAGCAGCACCAAAGGATCTCCCTGCTTTCCAGCCCGATGGTGGTCACCAGGCGTAACCAGGGCATCGAGTGGGTTTCTTTTTGTTCTCCCACTGTAATATTGTAAATTATTCTTTTGAGGCGTTTAGCCGACGAGCAAGTGTTAGCTCGATTGCAGCTTTTACTTATTGTCTGCCTACGGGCTGTAACATGATTGACAAGCTCCGGGGGTTGATCATGTATGACTGAACTCTTTCTAGTTCTCACATTTTGTAACGACTAGCTTCATGATCATTTCGAATATATAATGTATAGGACGCCTTACTATTGTGTATTTGGTGGTCTGACATCTTGTAACTATTGTTAATTGGTTGAGATTGAGACAATAGGCTATTTATTACCTTAAGAGACTGATGGATTGTAATAAAACCCTCACATATCTAGACAGCCGTGACCGTATGGTGAGATGGATTCCATTTCATTATACGTAGCTGGCTATGTCTGCCCCCGCTCTCCAGTATTCTGGTTATGGGGCGTGACATGATCGCATTGACGCTCGATCTTGCAACATGATTGATGCGGTCGGGATATAGAAGACATGATGTATGAAACTGTGAAAACTTTTGTGGACAATGGAGAACTTGAGTGTTGTAGCCAATCTGGCAAATTCCATAGGGATATTGAAAGCCTTTGTAACCTCAGTTCTTTTATTAATAAAGAGAATTTTTTCGTATACTCTGTTTTCTTCCATTGCTAATACCAAATCAAAGATAACCATTTGAGAACTTTTTATCTTGCCTTGTATGAGTGAAACTCTAGACTCGTACGGCATCACGCCCCAGCGAGGACGATGATTAGGGTAAAATCTAGCGAGGACGAGCGATTTCCCGGGTCGGGGCGTGACACATGCTGTTATATGTAATTTAAGCTCTTTCTTTCTCATTCCTCCTATGTGTATTATCAAACTTCTCTCTGAGGAATTAGTGATTCCTCTGACTGTTGTATCCATTATTAGTATTTCTACTGTTTAATCTAATTATCCTTTCAAAAAAATGTTAAGGTTTATTTGAAATTGTGCGCTAGTGATCTAGGCCCACCACTTCGTTATATAACAAACCTCAAGTATGTGTTTCAATATTTGAACATCTTTTATTGACTTAGACACGTGGGATGTCTTAGCTTTAAGTGGTTGTCGGGTGGGAGTTTTATCTAATAGGAAAAGTTCAAATCCCACATGGATTATTTGTTTACGTCACCATTTTCAAGAATGATTCTTTGAAGGTCGTGGGTGAATGGCAGAAAGTGGAGCTTTAAAGATGCACTTTGCACTTCGCACACTCACATCAAGCACGGTGATGTCACAGAAGCAACACGATTTTGCTGCAGTTGCATCGCTAGCTCTGTGTGGATGCTATGGCATGTCGCTTGGAAACTAGGTAGCGTGGGTGCGCAGGCATCGTGAGCACTATGGCACAACGATGGATCATGGCACGCGAGCATCGTGAGACTACACGAGTGTGTCGACCTGTCAAATGGGCCTAGCTGGCCCAGCCTGACATGAGCCAGGCCTAAAAAATGACCGAAGTATCGGCCCGAACTGGTTAATTGTGGGCCCGACCTAGTATATCGAGACATGTCGGGGCTCATATCTCACCCCAGAAAAGATGTCTGGCCCGAAGCCCAGGCCCATCCCGTCCCAACCTGCGGCCCAGCCCGACCCGTATCTTGACCTAGTCTTGCCGTTCCCGGCCCGATATATCGACACACTATATTCTATTCCTTTAATTGTGTTGAAAAAAGATGTGTATATGAGGAAGATGGGTATAGAATCTAGACTCATCTTCCTGGAAGTGGGGTATAGGAATATTTTTGTGTTTGATAAGCCAAACCAATGGAATTTTTTTTAAGTATGAATGCATTTTTATCATGTAGTTCTCTTAAATTTTTATCTACATAGAATATAACAAGGCTCGGGCCAGCCCGGTTCAAAATCCACCATGCCATGGGCCACGTGCCGGAATGGGCTCATGTTTTCACCCTTTCGGTCCGGCTCGACATGGTCCACTATAGTACATGGACATGGCCTAGCCCACTTGACAGCTCTATAAGTGCGTGGGTACCGCGATGTGCCTCAGTGTCATGATACAACTGGTTTGGATGGTTCTATTGCCACATCTTTTGTTGTTTTAGCATATTTTTGTAACTTCCCATTTAGTGGGGAGTAACACCCTAGTTTTCTTCCCACGTTGGTAGTGGGTGGTTGTGGCTGTTAGGGAGTTGGATCCCCTATAAATGGTCTTCATTTTTTCACTAAGGGAGATAGACAAAATACTATAGAGAGTGAACATTACAAAAAAAAGAGAGAGTGATCAATAACAAAAACTTAAGCAATGACCCACAAGAGTGTCCTTATCTTACGTCTAGGTGGGGACAAAGTTTGAGCATTCCAAAATTTTTTTCGAACTTGTTGGTTCCTGTAAGTGGATCAATGAGAAGGGTCGAATCTTGCTCACTGTAGTCTTGACCATCCCAACAATGAGGCTAAGACTATTTATTTACAGTATTATATCATGGTTGAGAGCTTTGATCTAAGCAATTTAGTGCACTCGGTGCGCATGTGGCTTCATCTAGCGTTCATTGGGAAGCACTCGGTGCACGTCCCTAGGACGACAATATTTGTAGGATAGCACTCGGTGCACATCTTTGCAAGCCAATTCGAAGCGACAATTCTGCGAGTAGTGCACTTGGTTCCGTCCTTGTAGCAATTTTGTTTACAGACATTTAACTCTTCCGCAGAAATTATCATCAAGACGTAGAGTTTTCATAAGTCTAATCTCAAAGTGAGATTCTTCTATCTGTCATGATTTCAAAGAATCTCTCAAATTTCCTATGATAGAGTCACTTACAAGTTTATTGGATACCAGCTTTCACAAATTAGAGAAATTTGATGGAGAGAAATACAACATGAGGAGGAAGATTGGGCTAAATCTTCATCTCGTTAACATGTTGTGACTGAAAATAACTTATAATTCCATAAAGAAGTGATGCACAAGCATTTACGCATGTGGTTACTACAAACAGAAGTGGAAAAGAGACGACTACAACCTCTGCAAGTTGTTAAGTATGCATTTCTTGGAGGACCTGATGGCCGAGTCCTCCATTAAGAAGAGAATGAGAGAGATATATAGGAGTCTCTTAAGAAATAATATAAATATGTCGAGAACGTGTGTCCTGTAACTCCCCTAAATTTTTTAATTTTTTATTATTTATTGGACTTAAAATAGTAATTTTTTAGAATTTATAAATTATATTATCCTTATTTTATTGTTATTGTTTATTTTACTTTATTTATTTGGTTTAAGTAAATATTTTCTAAAAGATTTTGAAGGACAAGAAGATTCTTTTCCATATATTAGCAATTGTTTATTCGACCACCTAAGATACACTACGTTATAATTGATACATTCATAGCAAAGAATCTTGGTAATCTTTTTCTCCCTAGCTATACCAAAGCATACTATTTTGATTCCTTTTAAAATCTATAATCAGCCTTATCGCCTCCCACCTCTTATTCTTTTTATACATAAATACATGCCTCTCATAATCTCTCTCAATCACCGTAACTTTCCCCCTCGTCTCTCTCATCTTCCATCTACCGGTCAAATCCGACCCCAACCGTGTGGGCACCTCCATCCTGGGTGCAACCCATCCCGGCTCCGCCGTAGAGACCCCGGCTGCACACCTTCTGGGCTCGCCGGTGCGCCTCACTAGACACGGCTTCGTCACCAAAGTTCCCTTGATGCTGCCATCAACGCGAACGATCCGACCTCGCGCTCGAGTACTCTTCCACATGTGCGCCTACCCTAGTCGGCCTCACCATCTGGTTTCTCCGGTAACTATTTTCTCTATAGAACATACTGTTTATGTAGGTTAAACGAACTAAGAAGAAGTGGGAGATGATGAACCAGAAATAGAAGAGTTGAAAGAAATCGCCTACCCTAGTCGGCCTCACCATCTGGTTTCTCCGGTAACTATTTGTTGGAGTGGGTGGGGTTCCCAACCTATGTGGAGAAGACCCTGGAGTGCGACGAGCGCCGTCCGATGTCGGAGAAGCTCGGGAAGTAGGCAACGAAGTTGCTGCTGTTGCTGCTGGAGTTGCTGGAAGCAGGGGATCAGAGTTCGGCCCGAACTCGATCCCAGGCCGAGTTCTGGCCGAACTCGGTCTGGCCGTTCCAGGGTTTGTCCAGTAGGTGCTGGTTGCCCCACACAGAGTTCTGGCCGAACTCTGTGTCGTCGGGGGCTGAAGCGGGATTCTGGATGAGTTTTCATCATTGGATCTAATCCAACGGTCCAGGTTGGCTGCGGGATTAGGAAGTTATATTGGGATTTCCCAACCCTAATTGATAGTGCAACGCATTGGACAACACAAGTTTGAGAGAGGAAGGAGGCAAGAGTGCCATTACAACTTCGGAGAAGAAGACGGAGGATTGAAGGTCGCTATTCGAAGGAGATCGTGTTTGGGTAATCTCTACTCGCCGTTCTCGCTCTTCGTAGCCTTGTAATCATTGTTCTTATCTCTGAGTGTTGTGGGGATCCGATTTGGATCGGGAGGAGTTTGTAGAGGGTGTAATTCTTCTATTCCATTAGTGGAGGCTTCTCAGGGTTGGACTCCGATCGTCCCATGGTTTTTTCCTGCAAGGGTTTCCACGTCAAAAATTCTCTGTGTCTGCGTGGATTGTTTTGTGTGTTTGTTTTTGGGTTCGTGCGTTGTATTGCTCGGTCCTCTCGTAGGTACTCTCCGGTTTGGGGAAAGGTTTCTGCGTTTCTTTCCCAACAGAGTGGTATCAGAGCTTTGGGTTCAAAGGGTGTCAGGAGTTGACAGAGGAACCAGAGAGAAGAGATGGACGCGAAGCCGGTGCGCATGGTAAATCTGAACGGCACAAACTATCATTATTGGCGGAGCAAGATGAAGGATTTGCTGTTCGTCAAGAAGCTGCATCTACCCGTGTTTGCATCCGAGAGGCCCAGTGATAAATCCGAGGAGGACTGGACATTCGAGCACATACAGGTGTGTGGGTACATAAGGCAGTTTGTTGATGAGAACGTGTACAATCACGTTGCCAATATTGAGCACGCGAAGACGTTGTGGGATAAGCTGAAATCCTTGTATGCGAAGAAGACCGGGGTAAACAAGTTGTTCCTGATCCGAACGATGATGGGTCTGCGGTACAAAGATGGGGCGTCTATTACGGATCACTTGAGTGATTTCCAGGGCGTAGTTGACCAGCTATCTTCTATGGGAGTCAAGTTCGACGACGAAGTTCAGGGACTGTGGCTGCTGTGTACATTGCCAGACTCGTGGGAGACCGTACGAGTATCAATGATCGCTTCTGCTCCAGAGGGCGTGGTCAGTCTGGAGTTTGCCAAGAGCGGGGTGTTGAATGAAGAGATGCGGAGACGTTCTCAGGGCACTTCATCCACATCCCACCACTCAGAGGCACTTGTTTCAGAGAGCCGCAGAAGGGGCAAAAGCAGGGGTCCACGTGGTGGCAGAGACAAGAGCAGGGGGAAGTCCAAGGGTCGTTACGAGGACTCAGAGTGTTACCATTGCGGTAAGAAGGGCCATATCAAGCGAAATTGTTTCGTTTGGAAGAGAGAGAAGAAGGGCGACAAGGGGAAGCAAGAGGAGAACACTACAGCGGCGACCTCGGTGCATGGAGGCGATGTGATCATCGTAGGTGATGAGGTCATTACTAACCTCGCCTGCGATGACAATTCTTGGCTGGTGGACTCAGGGGCTTCAGCACATGTATCTCACAATAGGGCACTGTTTGCCACTTACACGACAGGCGACTGTGGCGTATTGAAGATGGGCAATGGAGATGTGTCGAAGGCGGTTGCCGTTGGAGATGTGCATTTGAGAACGAAGACGGGTGCGGTTCTTGTTCTCAATGATGTTCGTCATGTCCCTGATATCCGTTTCAACCTGGTGTCGGTTGGAAGGTTGGATGACGAGGGATTCTTCAGTCTCTTCGGAAATAGTCAGTGGAAGCTTTCCAGAGGTTCGATGGTGATTGCCAGAGAAAGCAAGAAGTCCGGTCTCTACTATATGGAGGGGAGCGCAGAGGGGGCACAGGAGGTGAACGCAGTCAGTGATGCGTCTACCGAGTTGTGGCACAGGCGGCTCGGCCATATCAGCGAGAAGGGGATGAACTACTTGGTGAACATGAAGGTGATTCCGGGGCTCATGTCTACAAAGTTGGAGAAGTGCACGCACTGTTTAGCTGGGAAGTAAAATAGGGTGTCTTTCCAAAGTCACCCAAGTTCGAGAAAGCCGGCGTTGCTCGAGTTGATTCACTCGGATGTCTGCGGTCCTATGAAGGTAAAATCTCTTGGTGGTGCTTCTTACTTTGTGACTTTTATTGATGACTGTTCCAGAAAGGTTTGGGTCTATGCCTTAAAGACCAAGGATCAGGTGCTGCCTACTTTCAAGGAGTTTCAGGCCTCTGTTGAAAGGGAGACGGGCAAGAAGTTGTTGTGTGTTCGGTCCGACAATGGCGGCGAATACATCGGTCCCTTTGATGCGTATTACAGAGAGCAAGGAATACGACACCAGAAGACTCCGCCAAAGACACCTCAGCTCAATGGTGTAGCGGAGCGCATGAACAGGACACTGATGGAGAGGGTACGGTGTTTGCTGTCAGAAGCAAACTTGCCGGGCAGTTATTGGGGTGAGGCTCTTCTCACAGCTGCTTATATTATTAATTTGTCTCCTAGTGCTCCTTTGCAGGGTGATGTGCCTGATAAAGTATGGTACGGCAAAGAGCCGTCATACAATCACCTGCGGGCGTTTGGTTGTAAAGCCTTTGTGCATGTACCGAAGGACGAGAGGACCAAACTTGAGCCGAAGACGAGGCGATGCGTCTTTGTCGGCTATGGTCGGGATGAGTTTGGCTATAGACTCTACGACCCAGTGGAAGGAAAGCTCTACAGAAGCAGGGACATGGTGTTCGTCGAGGATCAGACCATGACCAACACTCAGGATTCCGAGACGCCTTCTGAGGCTGAGGAATTGCCTGAGTTAGAGTCATTTCGCTTCGAGCAGTTTCTAGAGGACATCGCAGAGGATCCAGTTATGGGGGAGCCGGTACATGGAGTTGCTCCCAACCTTGATTATCAGCCTGCTGATGGTGGTCAGGGTGTCCCTCAGGAGGATGAGCATGCCGGAGAGGTAGTTCCTGAAGGGGCAGAGGCTGTCGGTATACAGCCAGCACCAGTGGCTCCACTGAGAAGGAGTGACAGGGATCGTCGACCATCTACGAGATACTCACCGGATGAGTATGTGCTATTGACTGACGGGGGGGAGCCCGAAAGTTTTGCAGAGGCTATGGAAGACGAACACAGGCAGGAGTGGATGGTGGCTATACAGGAGGAGATGAGTTCCTTGCACACCAATTCCACTTATGATCTGGTGCGGTTGCCAAAGGACAAGAAGGCTTTGAAGAATCGATGGGTGTTCAGAGTGAAGCAGACGGATGATGCTACTCGCCCTCGATACAAAGCGAGGCTGGTAGTCAAAGGCTACGGTCAGCGAAAAGGCGTGGATTATGATGAGATCTTTTCGTCTGTCGTCAAGCATTCGTCTATCCGGGTGGTGCTAGCATTAGCAGCCAGTTTCGACTTGGAGGTTGAGCAGATGGACGTAAAGACGGTATTCCTCCACGGTGATCTTGAGGAGGAGTTGTACATGGAGCAGCCAGAGGGATTCTGTGAGAAGGGCAAGTCACATTTGGTCTGCCGGTTGAGGGAGAGCTTGTATGGTCTGAAGCAGGCTCCGAGGCAGTGGTACAGGAAGTTCGAGTCGTTTATGGGGGTGTAGTGCCCCGACCCGCAAGATGCCTTATGATGGATGGTTGGTTCGATGAAGCCTTGTTGGACTTGGGATTATGCGAAGGATCGCTTGGAAGACTATGCGATCGTGGCGGGAATTGTCCTATGAATGTGCGTAGTGTTGAACCCTTCAAAGATCCTTTAGCTTCACGCTTAAAATAAGGATGAGTATGCTATGTTTCTAGTTGAGTTTGTTCAATAACGCCTTGCATGGAATTTGGAAAGATAATGAAAGATAATAATCACATTAACGTAAACTGTTGTGGCTAAGTGAATTGTATGCTTGTACGCTGTTGCGATGAATTACATGACAGGTGAAGGCAAAGTCCCAAATACTTGGGCAGTGAGTATATCGAGCTTTGGCTCAATGAATAGATGGCAAAACAGATGTTAAGACCCAAGAACTGGGCAGTAAGTATGCTTGAATTGCATTCAAATGAATGAATGCTAAACATATGCTAAGTCCCAGAAACTGGGCGATAAGTACATTGAGTTGGTTGGAAAGAGGTATGATATCAAAGATGTGGCAAAGAGATTGGAAAACAACATTCTATTATCCTGTGCCGATGTAGAATGTTGGTTTCACTAAGACCCTGGATGGGCAGATGATAATGTGAGCATTGGCTCAAGGCAAGATGGCTAGATGGCAAGATGGATGAGAATGATGGTTTTGCTTAGTTTTCCTTATCATGCATTATATGTTTTCTTCTTAGATAAGTTGCATATAGTTGCATGGTCATGGACAACTTGTCGACAAGGTTTCGTTCCTCGAACGGTATTCCTGGGCCATGGAACCCAGTTCGTCCTAGGGGGAACAAGGATGGTGTCGATGTACTGACATCGGGATTGCAGGACTTGCAGTAGGGGCTTGCTACCACCCACTGAAAGGACGCTGAAATCCCATGGTGCTGAAGTAGTAGCACGGTGTTTCGGAAACCTCCCATGGATTCGCACCCCATTTGGAGTTAGCCGTTCACCAGAAGATGATCCAAGATGGCGTGTCGCCAGTGACCTTCATATAGATAGGTCAGGTGCTAATGATGTCTTATGCAGGCAGAGTAAGTTATTACTCAAATACAGGAAAGGATGTCGGCTGTTGGTAAGAATCACCTGAATGGTGATAATCATATTGAATCATGATATTGTTCCTAACAATGTCTTGTGCAGGCAGAGTAAGTATTATAAATGTACAGGAATGGCTACACGACCGTGGGTAAGAATCACCAAAGGGTGATAACTGCATACTTTAAATTATGTTGGCTATGAGATTTGCATGCTTTACTTCTTGTCGGCTATAACATGAAATTGACCCTAAGGCAACGAGAAAGACCATTGATAATAATGTTCTGTAACATGATTACTTAGTGTTGTCTTCTTAGGTGAGTTGGGCCAGCACCGCTCGCCAGTACATTGATGATGTACTGACCCACGTTGTGGGCAATATTACAGGTGTTTGCTTGGGGGGAAATCCTGTGAATCAGTGCTTGGCATCGATGAATCGGATAGGTGTGTAGAAGCTCTTCTTTCAAGACGATGTCTTCTGCTATACGGGACATAATGTATGGAACAGTAGAACTCAGATGTACCAGTGAGATTGTAGCCAAATTGGCAAGTCATTGTAAAGAAGTCGGTATATTCATTTGTAGCCTAAAGGGCAAGTGTATACATTCAGTTGGCTACTCAAAGTCTTGTAAACAGTTGTAAACTCTGTATTCTGTTGCAAGTCTTGTAATCCATTTTGATTATCAATAAAGAGATACATTTCTATATGAATTGTGTGACTTCAATTTATCTGCTTGGTTCCGCTGTATTGTCGATGTTTTTCTGAGAATTACCAGGAACTGTAATAGTTTTGCCTTGTACAAGTGCAATCTAGACTTGTACGGCATCACGCCCAGTGGCTAGTTATCGATCCTCCGGGATCGGGGCGTGACATAATGGTATCAGAGCACGGCTTTACGTCCTTGGATTCCTATTCGATTTGTTCCGAATCAATGTTGCTACTAAGATGATTCTAAGCTGCTTCCGCGATGATTCAAAGATTGCTTCCGCGATTATTCAAAGTTGCTTCCGCGGTGAATCAAAGTTGCTTCTGCGAATACTCAAAGTTGCTTTTGCGATGAAATCAAAGTTGCCTCTATGATGATTCATAGTGCTTCTGCGATTATTCTGTGTTGCTCCCAAACTATTCTATGTTGTTCCCTTGACTGAAAGTCCGTTGATCATTCTAACCTCTCACTGGGTGTTCCATACAATAAGTCTAAATATGTGGGCTGTGATATGTGTGCTTTGTTGAATTTCTAAAAGATACCAAAAAGAATAACAATGATGCGATACGTAAGTTTGTGATGTATGCTGGATGTCTTATGTGTGGGATTCTTTGAATCGATTGTTATGCAGCAATCGATAGTGGGTGATGGCATGGTATGTTGGAACAGAATGTGCATGGATTTCAGTGAATGGGAATCTTTTTCGACAGAATCTTGAGTCGATATTTGTGGTCAGCATAACCACTGCAGGATGGATTGTCCATATTGGACGTTGGTTTGATGCGAAGGAATATTGTGTTTGGAATGGCTTGAGCTCTGGGTGGTATATTACATATACCCTTGTCGTGATAAGATGTCCCTTGACCCTTGATGTGTCTATGATTTTGTGATTGCCTTACCTATAAGGTAGTGGGTGGTATCGAATCGTAGCTGAGTTTACGATTGATACATGTTGGCTAGGCGTGTTCCTTGATTGTTAAGTTGGAGGACTGTTGTGATATTTTGATGTGTTCAGATGAACCATCGCTAGACCTTATCGGTTAGCATTAAGTTGGGTAATAAGAGAATTGAGAATATGAAATGACGCCTTGGTTGGGAAAGAAAAGAATTTCAGATTCAGGCGAGTACTTGAATCAGTTGGGTAGAAGGATTGTAGGCTTGGTAATGATAGTGTGGTGTTGCTATTGAAAGATTTTGCGAGAACAACTATGGACCGAATATTGAACGATGTTGGAATTGAGTTAAAGAAATTGCATGTTGGATATCGACAGAATGGATGGTAATATTTGACGCTTATTGGGATGTTGCAAATGATTTAGAAGATGCAAAGAGTTGCATCGACGACCGAAAAGTTGGAAAATGAGATTGAGGAATAGATGATCTTAGCACGTGGTGCAGTGTGCTTGAAAGAAATTGATGTCCCGAATTAACATGATATGACCCTTGAATATTTTGAGGCACAGAGAATGAGTACTTGTCCCTTGATGCACGAAAGAGTAGATGTTCCTTACGAGAGTCGAATGGCTGGAACACAAATAAGTATCGAGGTGCAGCGATATGTAATAGACCCTGTCAATAGATGATGTTGTCGTATGGATAACAAGTTGGGTGGAATATAGAATTGTTGGATTATGACTTAGCCGATGAGTTATGTCATGTCCACTAAGATGACCGATATATGATGCGAGATGATTGGTGCTATAGAGATTGGATTGGTGCATGAATAGTAAATCTTCTTATGGAATCAGAAGGAGATGATACAAAACTAATATTGATGGTTAACGTGAATTGCTAAGAGATGTCCGTGTTGGTGTTAGAAAATTTATAAATGATGCCTCGGAAGAAATATGATTATAGTTGCCTGATTTTTTGTTGGTTAAAAGAGTACGGACCGTATCGATGATCTAAGAATGTGGGAAACGATTATGTTGCGAAGAGACCGTAGGAAGAGATCATAAGTGATAAACAATTGAGATAGCAATGTCGGATGATGACTCGAAATGGTTGACCCGATTGAATAGACAATTTGAGTACGATATGAGGATACAAGTTGGATCGAACAGATGCTATGTCTATGCAAATGGAAATTGAAAGTTGAATATTCTATTGAGGAGTCTTATATGATAGCTTCGAGATTGACCCATAGATTGTTGGATAGAATTGTCGGATAGATTTGGTCGGTTGCGGGTAAGTCTAGAATGAGACTTCGTTGGGTATGACTCGAGTATGAGTACGGGTAGAAAGACTTGACCCTAGATTGTTGGCTAGTTGCCTAGATTGTCGGTTTGTTGCCTAGATTGTTGGTTGCTTGCTTAAGTCTCAGATTGGTTGGCTATGTTCTTCAGTTGTCCGTGTTGGGTATAAGTTCATAAGATTGGGGTGGCGTCCCATGTCCCTAAGTTGGTCAGACCATAGAGTTGCCCTATGTTGAAAATTGGTTGCCTCTAAGATAAAAGATAAGTATGTCCCTGATAGCTACTCATCTCATATGGGTTAGCTGAATGTCTGGTTTAGCTTAGATTAGCTGACCGTAGAGACTTGATTGTATGCTAAGTTGACTATTGGAAAACCGTAGGATGTCCCTATTGGTGTTGCGTGAGTATAGTTGGAATGAATAAGATGTGTTGGAAGGTAGGCTTTGGGATGGAATAGATATTTAGGAAATTTTGATGTTATAATGTTGGATGGGATGACGGATCATGTTGATTTCGGAAATTGAGTTGCCTTGGTTGAAATGTTGGGAATTGTTAGAACTGGTTGGGTTGGTTGATTAATATTGAGCTGCAAAAATTGTTGGTAGTGCTTTGAGATAGTTGGAATAATTTCATTGACCGGATCAAGATTGAGGATAAGTGTAATGACGGAATTGGATAGTGCATGTAGCCGAGATCGGCGAATGTGAATATGAATGACCCTCAGAATTAATGTTGCTGGAATATGATAGTTGCCTATGCGAGAGGATAAATATGATGGCTTGATCAATACGAGAAAATGTTGGAGTACAGCAAGAAATATTACTAGAGTGGGATGATGGTACAATTTGATGGATGAATCAGGATCGAGAGAATTTATGAGTTGCAAACAATGTGTATGGATGCGAACGATGATGAGTACAAGATTTGACCGATGAGAATCGGGGTATCGAAATAAAATGTTGCAATGGGATTTATCAACTTTGGTGGCTTGGATGACAATGAACTTGAAAGGGATACTTGATACATCTAAGTTTGAATATTTTGGAAATTTTAGATCGGTTGAGGAAAATTTCTCGAGTTGGAATTGGCAACATCTGTTGCGTTATTGGTTGGTCGGGATATTGAATAAACAAGTGGGATTATAAGAGATGCTTGAAAAAGAATTACTGATGTTCGAAAAGGAAGGTACACCGTAGCTCGTTCGTTTTCTCTATCACTGAACTTGGCTGAAGTGCATGTATTTCGGGGACGCCTAAAATAAGTGTATGATTCTGACTAAGTGGTATGCTGAATTCAAACGAAGCCACGGGAAGGATTATCATGTGCTAAGGATTTGCACGAGTGTCGGAGGAAAGATCAAAGATAGTAAACTATGTTGAATCAAATTTGGGATGCTGTATCGAGATGGTACATTACTTGAAATCAATCGAGAGATTGCGGAGAAATATTAGATGGTGCAAAGTTGATCGTTGAGAAGTTTCATGAAGAGTTGGTTGAAATTTTGGGGATGAGTTTTGTTTTAAGTTTCGAGGACGAAACTTTTTCTGGGTGGTATATATTGTAGTGCCCCGACCCGCAAGATGCCTTATGATGGATGGTTGGTTCGATGAAGCCTTGTTGGACTTAGGATTATGCGAAGGATCGCTTGGAAGACTATGCGATCGTGGCGGGAATCGTCCTATGAATGTGAGTAGTGTTGAACCCTTCAAAGATCCTTTAGCTTCACGCTTAAAATAAGGATGAGTATGCTATGTTTCTAGTTGAGTTTGTTCAATAACGCCTTGCATGGAATTTGGAAAGATAATGAAAGATAATAATCACATTAACGTAAACTGTTGTGGCTAAGTGAATTGTATGCTTGTACGCTGTTGCGATGAATTACATGACAGGTGAAGGCAAAGTCCCAAATACTTGGGCAGTGAGTATATCGAGCTTTGGCTCAATGAATAGATGACAAAACAGATGTTAAGACCCAAGAACTGGGCAGTGAGTATGCTTGAATTGCATTCAAATGAATGAATGCTAAACATATGCTAAGTCCCAGGAACTGGGCGGTAAGTACGTTGAGTTGGTTGGAAAGAGGTATGATATCAAAGATGTGGCAAAGAGATTGGAAAACAACATTCTATTATCCTGTGCCGATGTAGAATGTTGGTTTCACTAAGACCCTGGATGGGCAGATGATAATGTGAGCATTGGCTCAAGGCAAGATGGCTAGATGGCAAGATGGATGAGAATGATGGTTTTGCTTAGTTTTCCTTATCATGCATTATATATTTTCTTCTTAGATAAGTTGCATATAGTTGCATGGTCATGGACAACTTGTCGACAAGGTTTCGTTCCTCGAACGGTATTCCTGGGCCATGGAACCCAGTTCGTCCTAGGGGGAACAAGGATGGTGTCGATGTACTGACATCGGGATTGCAGGACTTGCAGTGGGGGCTTGCTACCGCCCACTGAAAGGACGCTGAAATCCCATGGTGCTGAAGTAGTAGCACGGTGTTTCGGAAACCTCCCATGGATTCGCACCCCATTTGGAGTTAGCCGTTCACCAGAAGATGATCCAAGATGGCGTGTCGCCAGTGACCTTCATATAGATAGGTCAGGTGCTAATGATGTCTTATGCAGGCAGAGTAAGTTATTACTCAAATACAGGAAAGGATGTCGGCTGTTGGTAAGAATCACCTGAATGGTGATAATCATATTGAATCATGATATTGTTCCTAACAATGTCTTGTGCAGGCAGAGTAAGTATTATAAATGTACAGGGATGGCTACACGACCGTGGGTAAGAATCACCAAAGGGTGATAACTGCATACTTTAAATTATGTTGGCTATAAGATTTGCATGCTTTACTTCTTGTCGGCTATAACATGAAATTGACCCTAAGGCAACGAGAAAGACCATTGATAATAATGTTCTGTAACATGATTACTTAGTGTTGTCTTCTTAGGTGAGTTGGGCCAGCACCGCTCGCCAGTACATTGATGATGTACTGACCCACGTTGTGGGCAATATTACAGGTGTTTGCTTGGGGGGAAATCCTGTGAATCAGTGCTTGGCATCGATGAATCGGATGGGTGCAGAAGCTCTTCTTTCAAGATGATGTCTTCTGCTATACGGGGCATAATGTATGGAACAGTAGAACTCAGATGTACCAGTGAGATTGTAGCCAAATTGGCAAGTCATTGTAAAGAAGTCGGTATATTCATTTGTAGCCTAAAGGGCAAGTGTATACATTCAGTTGGCTACTCAAAGTCTTGTAAACAGTTGTAAACTCTGTATTCTGCTGCAAGTCTTGTAATCCATTTTGATTATTAATAAAGAGATACATTTCTATATGAATTGTGTGACTTCAATTTATCTGCTTGGTTCCGCTGTATTGTCGATGTTTTTCTGAGAATTACCAGGAACTGTAATGGTTTTGCCTTGTACAAGTGCAATCTAGACTTGTACGGCATCACGCCCAGTGGCTAGTTATCGATCCTCCGGGATCGGGGCGTGACAGGGGGAGCATGGTTATGCACGGACGACGTCGGATCATTGTGCATTTGTGAGGTATTTTGTCGATGATGATTTCATCATTTTATTGCTCTATGTTGATGATATGCTATTAGTGGGTCGGAATGCCACTAGGATAGCGGAGTTGAAGCGCCAGCTGGGCGCGACCTTCTCTATGAAGGATTTGGGCGCAGCGAAGACTATCCTTGGGATGGAGATCAGCCGAGAGAGAGAGAGTCCAAGCTGCTACACTTATCCCAAAAGAAGTACATTCACCGGGTACTTCAGCGTTTCGGGATGGACGGGTCGAAGAAAGTGAGTTCCCCCCTCGCGGCTCACTTTAAGCTCACTGAGGAACAGTGTCCATCTACCGAGGACGAAAAGGAAGATATGGAGCGGGTTCCATATGCCTTAGCTGTGGGAAGCCTGATGTATGCTATGGTGTGTACGAGGCCAGATATTGCTCATGCAGTTGGTACGGTTAGCAGGTATCTTTCAAATCCTGGAAGGGTACATTGGAGTGCGGTCAAGTGGATTCTACGTTATCTTCAGGGCACTGCTGGTTGGAGACTTTCCTTTGGTGGTGACGAGCCGAAGCTGGTTGGGTATACCGATGCTGATATGGCTGGAGATGTAGACACGAGGCGATCGACTTCGGGCTACGTGATGATATTTGCGGGAGGAGCAGTATCGTGGCAGTCGCGGTTGCAGAAGTGTGTTGCCTTGTCGACGACAGAGGCAGAGTACATTGCGGCGACGGAGGCTTGCAAGGAGCTGTTGTGGATGAAGAAGCTGCTGCAGGAAATGGGACTGAAGCAAGAGCAGTATACTTTGCTTTGCGACAGTCAGAGTGCGATCCACCTTGTGAAGAATCAGACGTTTCATAGCCGGTCCAAGCACATCGAGACCCGGTATCATTGGATACGGGATGTGGTTGAGAAGAAGGACGTGGAGCTTGAGAAGGTGCATACAGATGACAACGGAGCTGATATGTTCACGAAGATTCTACCAAAGGGGAAGTTTGAGTACTGCAGGCAGGTCATCGGGATGACGATATCCTCCCCATAGTTGTGAAGGGGGAGATTTGTTGGAGTGGGTGGGGTTCCCAACCTATGTGGAGAAGACCCCGGAGTGCGACGAGCGCCGTCCGATGTCGGAGAAGCTCGGGAAGTAGGCGACGAAGTTGCTGCTGGAGCTGCTGGAAGCAGGGGATCAGAGTTCGGCCCGAACTCGGTCCCAGGCCGAGTTCTGGTCGAACTCGGTCTGGCCGTTCCAGGGTTTGGCCAGTAGGTGCTGGTTGCCCCACACAGAGTTCTGGCCGAACTCTGTGTCGTCGGGGGCTGAAGCGGGATTCTGGATGAGTTTTCATCATTGGATCTAATCCAACGGTCCAGGTTGGCTGCGGGATTAGGGAGTTATATTGGGATTTCCCAACCCTAATTGATAGTGCAACGCATTGGACAACACAAGTTTGAGAGAGGAAGGAGGCAAGAGTGCCATTACAACTTCGGAGAAGAAGACGGAGGATTGAAGGTCGCTGTTCGAAGGAGATCGTGTTCGGGTAATCTTTACTCGTCGTTCTCGCTCTTCGTAGCCTTGTAATCATTGTTCTTATCTCTGAGTGTTGTGGGGATCCGATTTGGATCGGGAGGAGTTTGTAGAGGGTGTAATTCTTCTATTCCATTAGTGGAGGCTTCTCAGGGTTGGACTCCGATCGTCCCGTGGTTTTTTTCCGCAAGGATTTTCCACGTCAAAAATTCTCTGTGTCTGCGTGGATTGTTTTGTGTGTTTGTTTTTGGGTTTGTGCGTTGTATTGCTCGGTCCTCTCGTAGGTACTCTCCGGTTTGGAGAAAGGTTTCCGTGTTTCTTTTCCAACACTATTTTCTCTATAGAACATACTGTTTATGTTGGTTAAACGAACTAAGAAGAAGTGGGAGATGATGAACCAGAAATAGAAGAGTTGAAAGAAATCGCATACACAGTGCACGGTTTTGTGTGTAACCTTTTTTTTCTTTTCTTCTCTTTCTTTTCTTTAAAAGAACGGTATAGGGAAATAGAATAGATATCTCTAAGATATTGTTCTTAGCTTTTAGTTTCACATATATCATAAAAATCCTACTGTGCCGCCAAGTATGTGGGACCGGATGCATCTGTTCCCAACATATACTGCCTCTAGTTCCTGGTTCCCATGAGCTCTTTTTGAATACAAGAGATTTTTATACTTAGGGCCTGTTTGGATGGCCGAAACAACACTAAAACTGTCCCAAAAAATGAAACTCTGCCGAACTCATTTGAGTTCTCCTGTTTGGTAAGCATTTTGTGAAAGTCCAATTTTCTTCTGAAGTGACTGGAGGCAGTTCCTGTCACGCCCCAGAAACCAGAATACTGGAAAGCGGAGGAATGACTCAGCCAGCTACGTATTACGGGTAGATGAATACCGTATAATACGATCAATGCTGTCTAAAAGACAAGGGGGTGCATACTACATGAAAGTCTCACAATGGTCATTTCACATCTATTGTCTCAATCATTCAAACCAAGAAACAGAAATAGAGAACATGTAAGATAAAGCAGTAAGGCGTCCCAAACGCTTAGTCAAAATGTTCTTGAGATCTGGCTTTACAAAACATAGCCAGATGGTATAGTAACATGTACACAATTGTTATCAGCTGCAGTCTGACTTAATTACAATTATGCAAAAGTAAGTACAAGACAATCCGACTAACATGTCGGTGCCAAACGGCTAAGTATAAAGTAAATAACAAAACGAGCGATGAAGTAAGGAACCCACTCGAGTCCTCCTGCGATCATCCCTCTAGTGTTGACCATCTTGGAGATAGAAGTAAGCTGGATCCTCGGGGACTGGCTCTAAATCTGGCCATGCAAAACCAGAGAGGTTAGACCTCTAATAGCAAGTACCACAAGGAAGCACGATATGAAGGACTAAACCAGTAAGTAAGAGAATATAATAATAGATCTCTGCTTTCCACTAGGATTCACCTAACATCACGACACTTCGAACCAACCTCCCAACCAAACAAGGACAGAAGTTGGCCCGTCATGTCCTGACATTCTGATCATCTCAGTTAAGTAATAGAGTAGGTACAGTACACAAACAAATCATCTTGAACGGCCAATCAACTACTACGGCTTGCTATTGTGAGTCCCAAGTTATCCTGGAATTATGCAAATAGGGATTCCTCAGATCTTACTATGCGCAAGCAAGGCTAGTCTATCCAATCAATCAATTGCGCCAATCATGTAGTTAAACGAGTCCCAGCGGGACGCCCGCCGTTAATATAGCATGTACAATAATATAAGCAAATACCGTTCCCTGCCCGTGTGACAGATTTACAGTATCTGTAGGAACCAGCCGACCCGTCGGGCACTTAATAGTCCCAATGGGGCTGTCATGTAAGAACTCGGGAATCCATTCTCTCCATGCCATCATTATTTTATTTAACTTAATAGTCTCTACATTGAGTGAAGTTCCATGCCGTGGATCATGGTCATTCAAATGAGTACTTTCGTACGGGGTACGATATGCGCAACTCTACAATGATACCCGTGCGGCTAGGTTGTAGGTTTTACATAGCGTGATGCAACAATCAAATCTGACCACGGAGTAATCATGCCTTGACCATAAAGTACACATGCTGTTTTTATAAGATAGATAAATAACTAAATAAATAAATAATTTGAAGCCTGCATGTGCCTGTATGCCAATATTCGGGATTGGCTAATCGAGTACAATAGTTCATTATATGAACGTGTCTCATTCATTTCATTCAATAAGACGACTAGCCAGTCTCTTAGTTCCAACTAGGAACGCATGATCAATTTTAGTCAAGATAACCATTATC
Organism: Iris pallida; assembly: GCA_029216955.1. Lineage (NCBI taxonomy): Eukaryota > Viridiplantae > Streptophyta > Magnoliopsida > Asparagales > Iridaceae > Iris > Iris pallida. The sequence continues at coordinate 3,745,522 of JANAVB010006993.1, read as the reverse complement.
ATCAATGGTGACAAGGCATAAAAGTCAAATAGTATTCAGTGGAGTCGAGTCTACGACTCTTAGGGTTAAGTTCCAGTCAATCTGGGTATCTATGACTCAATTCACGACACATGGTACATCTCACGTAACAATCTATATTTAACAGAAATATTAACATATCATGATTATATCAAGTTTATGCAAAAAGGCGTAAGGATATAAAATGGACGTTAAACATCTAATAAGATATCAATATACAGGGCTATAGAAGATCCAGGGTAAGCAGGCTACGCTCCTACGCTCAAGTCAACGTACGCTCAGGTCAAGCTACGCTCAGGTCAGCGTACGCTCAGGTCAAGCTACGCTCAGGTCGGCATACGCTCAGGTCAGCTAGCGTATGGGCTCCATACGACTCCTTACCATCCAAGCCAGCGTACGCAAGTCATACGCTCCCAAAAGGTAGCGTATGAACTCCATACGACTCCTTACCATCTAAGCCAGCGTACGCAAGTCATACGCTCCCAAAAGGCAGCGTATGAACTCCATACGACTCCTTACCATCTAAGCCAGCGTATGGGTCAGCCTACGCTCATGTCAGGCTAGCGTATGGAAGACATACGCTCAAGTCAAGCTAGCGTATGGAAGACATACGCTCAAGTCAAGCTAGCGTATGGAAGACAAACGCTCAAGTCAAGCTAGCGAGACATACGCTTCCAAAAGGCAGCGTATGAGATCCATACGCTTCCAAAAGGCAGCGTACGGGGACTGCGCTGCACTAAAGAGCGCGCGCAACTCAGTGGCATAAGCTAAAAAGCTCGTACACTGCTCACCGTCTTTTCCAAACAGCAAGAACTCCATAGTTTGAACCCAAAGCTTCAAAAGTCCATAACTTGGTCAAAATAAGTCCGAATCCAACTTTACAAAGGTCAAATTTAGGTAGAATGAAATTCTCTACAACATGGAACCATCAAAACTTGAAAACACAGAAATTTAATAGATCAAAACCCCCAAAATCCGAAAATAACTCATATCTAGATCTACAAAGATTAAGACTTCGAAATAAAAAATGCCAAGTTCTAAACTCTCTTAGAATCACAAGGAAAAGAGAATGGAACCATAAAAATGGGTCCTCAAGAAGAAGCAAGATGTACTTGCCTACGGTTTCGTAGGTGGAGGGAGTGATGAGGAAGAAGAAGAAGAGTAATGGTGAAGGAAAAATAATGAAGAGAAGGAAGGGGGTTGGCTTTAATTGAAAAGGTGGTGGTAGGTGGGGGTGTTAGGTTTGGTTCATGATGAACCAACTAACCCAAAAATAAACCAAGCCGAACCCAAGTCTAGCTAAAGCAGAGAGATAAAAGCAGAAAGTAAAATGCAGATAATTAATTGAAATAAATTTAAAGAGATTTAAATACAGGATAATACATGATAAATATTAAATAAATACATTTAAGCAGTACATGTATTAAAAATACGTATACTGGGGACAGGGGGTGACATCTCTACCCTCCTTAGAAAAATTTCGTCCTCAAAATTTCAAATCCAAGCAGGATAGGAATATCAAGGCCAAACTAGTACAAGCTATTTAAGCAAGTAATCATTTTACAATGTCCATAGCAAGTAACATATCTATATTTAACAATCTACGATATCAAATAATTCTATCTATGGGGTGACAAGCATGAGAAGCTAAATACGATCAAGGTATACAGAAAGAGATATACCTTGTGAGTCAAACAAGTACGGATATCGTGATTGGATATCATCCTCACGTTCCCACGTTGACTCTCCTAAAGAGTGATGACCCCAAGCAACCCGGACAAGGTTAATTGTTCGGTTCTTGAGTATCTTCTCTCTTCGGTCCAAGATGAACACAGGCTGCTCCTCGTAAGATAAGTTGGTACCAACAACCAATTCAGAATGATCGAGGATATGGCTTGGGTCCGATACATACCTTCGTAACTGAGATACATGAAACACGTCATGCACCTCTCGTAACGAAGGTGGAAGGGACAAACGATAAGCAACATCGCCTACCCTATCAAGAATAACGAATGATCCTACGTATCGCGGACTCAACTTCTCGCGAACGCCAAATCTAATGACCCCACGGGTAGGTGAGATCCGTAAGAATACGTGGTCCCCAACGGAAAACTCTAGCGGCCTACGATGCTGGTCCGTCCAATGACGATGCCGATCCTGTGCAACTCGAAGTCGCTCTCTAATTCCTTTAACCAATTCAACTGTCTGAACAATCATTTTCGGGCCTAACATCTTCCTCTCCCCGATATCATCCCATGCTAGTGGCGACCTACACTTCTTACCATATAGTGCTTCAAATGGCGCCATCTGGATACTGGCTTGATAACTGTTATTGTATGAAAACTCAACTAAGTGCAGGCGGCCTTCCCAAGATCCTCCAAAATTTAGGGTGCAAGCTCGCAACATATCTTCTAAAGTCTGAATTGTCCTTTCCGATTGGCCGTCCGTCTGTGGATGGTAAGTCATACTAAATTTTAACTTGGTACCCAGACTACGATGTAAGCTCTTCCAGAAATGTGACGTGAAACGGGTATCTTTGTCTGACACAATACTGACAGGAACTCTATGCTGCCTGACTATCTGCTGTATGTACAACTCCGCCAACTTTTCTGTAGATTGCCCTACTCTGAAAGGAAAAAAGTGTGCTACCTTTGTAAGCCGATCTACTATCACCCAAATAGCATCTTTACCACTTGGTGATCTCGGTAAACCGGTCACAAAGTCCATCGTAATATGTTCCCACTTCCATTCCGGGATAGGAAGCGGTTGTAATAATCCAGCTGGCCTCTGCTGTTCTGCCTTTACTTGCTGACATATCAAGCAACGGGAAACAAGCCTAGCTATCTTCCTCTTCATACCGTTCGACCAGAAGTGCTGCTTGATATCTTGGTACATCTTGGTCCCTCCAGGATGTATAGAATACTGAGAACTGTGAGCTTCTGTCATAACTTCCTGTCTGATATCTCCACTAGGAACACATAGACGTGATCCAAACCTAAGCGTACCATCTTCATGAATTTGCATCTCCTTTCTGAGTTCTGACTCACTTTCTGCCCTAAGCTTCTGAATCCTTGGGTCCTGTGCCTGGGCTGCCTTGATCCTTCCTACCAAGTCGGATTGAACTTGTAGACTTACCAGAACTCCTACATCATTAGGAAGTATAACTTCGATGCTCATCTCCTGAAGGTCTTCTAAGATGTGCTTCTGCGTTGTCAACATAAATGCGCCGTCTCTTCTGCTAAGAGCGTCTGCTACCACATTAGCCTTGTCTGGATGATACTGAAGCTCCACGTCATAATCCTTGATCAGCTCTAACCATCTTCTCTGCCTCATGTTCAGCTCCTTCTGAGTAAAGATGTACTTCAGACTTTTGTGGTCTGTGTACATCTCCACTCGGTCACCATATAAGTAATGCCTCCAAAGCTTCAAAGCAAACACTACTGCTGCTAACTCCAAATCATGAGTTGGGTAATTCTTCTCGTGGTCTCGAAGCTGCCTCGATGCATATGCTATTACCTTCCCATGCTGCATAAGGACACATCCAAGTCCTTTACCTAACGCATCACAATATACCATAAAACCTTCGGGCCCAACTGGCAATGTAAGGATAGGCGCTGATATCAACTTCTGCTTCAGATTCTTAAATGATGCCTGGCATTCTGCCGACCAGACGAATGGTACATCCTTTCGTGTCAAGCGGGTCATGGGTGCTGAAGGTCTCGCAAAATCTGATACAAATCTTCTGTAATATCCTGCCAATCCCAAGAAACTCCGTACATCAGCTACGGTCTTGGGTACTGGCCAACTCTCTACTGCTTCTACCTTCTTGGGATCCACTGCTACTCCAGCTCCTGATATGATGTGACCCAGAAATAAAATATGATCCGTCCAGAACTCACACTTGCTGAGTTTGGCATACAACTGGTTCTCTCTCAAAACCTGCAACACTTTCCTGAGGTGGTGTTCATGCTCCTCTTCACTAGCAGAATATACGAGAATGTCGTCAAGAAACACAACGACAAACTGGTCTAAGTATGGCATAAAGATGCGGTTCATCAAATCCATGAATATTGCTGGAGCATTGGTCAAACCAAACGACATTACTAAAAACTCATAATGCCCATACTTTGACTTGAATGCTGTCTTGGGAATGTCTTCCTTCCAAACCCTCACCTGATGGTACCCTGAACGAAGATCTATCTTGGAGAAAACTCTAGCCCTGCTCAACTGATCAAACAAGTCGTCGATCCTTGGTAGTGGGTACTTGTTCTTTACTGTCGCCGCGTTAAGCTTCCTGTAATCGATGCATAATCTGGATGATCCATCCTTCTTCCCTACAAGTACCACTGGCGCTGCCCATGGTAATATGCTAGCTTGGATAAACTTCTTCTCCTTTAATTCCTCTATGTGCTGATACACCTTGGCCTGCTCCGAATTCGCTATTCTGTAAACCCGATCTGATATTGGTTTAGTTCCAGGTGCCAATTCTATGCTGAACTCAATATCTCTAACCGGTGGTAGACCTGGAAGTTCTTCGGGAAACACGTCTAGAAATTTTTCAACTACCTTTAGAACTGGAACTTCTTCCATTGCTGTTACTACTCCCTGCTCTTGCAGAGTTGCCTCTGACCTGACTAAGGTGAACCTCTTAATGCCTGGAATATCAAAAGATACACTCCCACTACGACAATCTATTGTCGCATGACTATCTTTCAGCCAGTTCATGCCTAAGATAACGTCGAAATTTCCAACAGGAAATTCTATCAACTGGGCGGGTAAGGAATGCCCGCAAACTACAACACTACACGCTAGAATAACTCTACTAACTCCTACGAGCCCATTGCCAGTGAGTATATTCAACCTCCCTGGCAATGCCTCAAACTCCATTCCTAGCCGTGTCGCAAATTGTGCAGATATGAATGAGTGTGATGCTCCCGAATCAAACAATGCTACTGCGGGATATGAGGCGACGAGAATATTACCTGCCACAATATCTTCCGATGCTAATGCCTCTTCCAAGGACAGTGTGAATGCCTGCCCTCGACCTCCTTGCTGGTTCCCATGTTACGGCCTAGCCTGGTGCTGCTGCTGGCCCCTTCCTTGATGATGTTGGGGTGGTTTATGCTGGTGTTGCTGCATCGGCGGTCCCTGCTGTCGATACATCTGAGCCTGCGGACGCTGTGCCAACGACCTTACTGCCACTGCTGGTCCTCGATACTGTCCTGTCCCTGGTGCTGGCAGAGCAGGAAACTGCTGCCCTGGTCCTCCTAACCTCGAATTCATGGAACATATGGTAACCCGATGGTCTGGATTTCTACATATCAGACACAGTCCATTCAATGTCCGACACACATCTCTAGTGTGCCCCATCTTTCCACAATAAGTACAGCCCGTCGGGGGTTGCTGGTTCTTCCTCTGTTGCTGTTGCTGCTGCCTGGGTGGTGGTGCTGGTCCTCGTATCGCCATATCGTGGATACGAATGCCAGTGGATGGTGCTGTTGTTCGGGGCGCTGCTCCCCCTACTCTTTCAATCTGACTGTGAGATCTCTTCTGACCTCCAGTCCTTACTGCAAGCCTCTGAATGGTGATCTCATGCCTCCGGGTTGCCGTCAATATCTCATCAAAAGTCTGGTAATTGTGCCCCTTTATTAATTGCAAGAGCTCAAGATGAAACCCTTGCTGAAACCTCAAATCCCTCTGGCGTTCCGTCGCTACCATCTCTGGGGCAAACCTACTCAATCAGCAAAACTCCGCTGCATAAGCATCTACCGTCTTGCCGGCCTGTTTGAGGTTGATAAACTTCTGTTATAGCTCAAACTACGCCACAACTCTATAGTACTTCGTCTTGAATCTTGCTGTGAAATCGTCCCAAGCAACGGGACGTCTGATACCTACTTCCTCTGATTCCCACCAATCACGTGCGAGATCCTGAAGTAACAACTTTACCTGATCCACACGTTCTTCTGCCGGCACCTTAGCTGCCGTCAAAATAGCCTCAATATCCTTAAGCCATGCATCTGCTGAAATAGCATCCTCCGTGCCCTCGAAACGACGGGGATTGTACTTGCAAAATTTGGTTGATGCTCCTGAATCTGGCCTCGGCCCTCTTTCCAATGCCGTCTGTAATCCTTGGTTGAGTAGTACGTTCTGCTCTTGCAACTGAGCGTGCATGCGCTGCTGGGCTAACATCTGATGTTGCTGAGTAGCCATCATTCCTCTCATGATCTCCAGAAGGGCTGGTGTGTCCACTTGGGTAGGTAGAACTGTTGGGGGTGGTGGAACATCCGGATACTGCGATCCAGCTGCTGGTTCCACGATCACTTCTTCCTGAGTAGCCTCCTGAGTTAGTACCGGCTCTTGTTGCTGACCAACAGGGTCAGGTTGTCCATGTTGCTCCTGCTGTTGTCCAGCTCTGACTGATGCGGACGAAGTGCCCCTAAGAGAAGGGACAAGAGAACAATCAAACGACCGGACATGAAGGATCAATGAAGTCAAAGGATACTGGAATGTCAAGCTAGAGTTAAGAGTAACGAATCATGAGATCAAGGGGAAACATGTGTGATTGAAACATCCTATTAAACACCCCACAAGTCTAAAATCAGACCTGCATGGGCCACCACTAAAACCTTGTCACGCCCCAGAACCAGAATACTGGAGGGCGGGGGAATGACTCAGCCAGCTACGTATTACGGGTAGATGAATACCGTATAATACGATCAATGCTGTCTAAAAGACAAGGGAGTGCATACTACATGAAAGTCTTACTATGGTCATTTCACATCTATTGTCTCAATCATTCAAACCAAGAAACAGAAATAGAGAACATGTAAGATAAAGCTGTAAGGCATCCCAAACGCTTAGTCAAAATGTTCTTGAGATCTGGCTTTACAAAACATAGCCAGATGGTATAGTAACATGTACACAATTGTTATCAGCTGCAGTCTGACTTAATTACAATTATGCAAAAGTAAGTACAAGACAATTTGACTAACATGTCGGTGCCAAACGGCTAAGTATAAAGTAAATAACAAAACGAGCGGTGAAGTAAGGAACCCACTCGAGTCCTCCTGCGATCATCCCTCTAGTGTTGACCATCTTGGAGATAGAAGTAAGCTGGATCCTCGGGGACTGGCTCTAAATCTGGCCATGCAAAACCAGAGAGGTTAGACCTCTAATAGCAAGTACCACAAGAAAGCACGATATGAAGGACTAAACCAGTAAGTAAGAGAATATAATAATAGATCTCTGCTTTCCACTAGGATTCACCTAACATCACGACACTTCGAACCAACCTCCCAACCAAACAAGGACAGAAGTTGGCCCGTCATGTCCTGACATTCTGATCATCTCAGTTAAGTAACAGAATAGGTACAGTACACAAACAAATCATCTTGAACGGCCAATGAACTACTACGACTTGCTATTGTGAGTCCCAAGTTATCCTGAAATTATGCAAATAGGGATTCCTCAGTTCTTACTATGCGCAAGCAAGGCTAGTCTATCCAATCAATCAATTGCGCCAATCATGTAGTTAGACGAGTCCCAGCAGGACGCCCGCCGTTAATATAGCATGTACAATAATATAAGCAGATACCGTTCCCTACCCGTGTGACAGATTTACGGTATCTGTGGGAACCAGCCGGCCCGTCGGGCACTTAATAGTCCCAAGGGGGCTGCCATGTAAGAACTCGGGAATCCATTCTCTCCATGCCATCATTATTTTATTTAACTTAATAGTCTCTACGTTGAGTGAAGTTCCATGCCGTGGATCATGGTCATTCAAATGAGTACTTTCGTACGGGGTACGATATGTACAACTCTACAACGATACCCGTGCGGCTAGGTTGTAGGTTTTACATAGCGTGATGCAACAATCAAATCTGACCACGGAGTAATCATGCCTTGACCATAAAGTACACATGCTATTTTTATAAGATAGATAAATAACTAAATAAATAAATAATTTGAAGCCTGCATGTGCCTGTATGCCAATATTCGGGATTGGCTAATCGAGTACAATAGTTCATTATATGAACGTGTCTCATTCATTTCATTCAATAAGACGACTAGCCAGTCTCTTAGTTCCAACTAGGAACGCATGATCAATTTTAGTCAAGATAACCATTACCATCAATGGTGACAAGACATGAAAGTCAAATAGTATTCAGTGGAGTCGAGTCTACGACTCTTAGGGTTAAGTTCCAGTCAATCTGGGTATCTATGACTCAATTCACGACACATGGTACATCTCACGTAATAATCTATATTTAACAGAAATATTAACATATCATGATTATATCATGTTTATGCAAAAAGGCGTAAGGATATAAAATGGACGTTAAACATCTAATAAGATATTAATATACAGGGCTATAGAAGATCCAGGGTAAGCAGGCTACGCTCCTACGCTCAAGTCAACGTACGCTCAGGTCAAGCTACGCTCAGGTCAGCGTACGCTCAGGTCAAGCTACGCTCAGGTCGGCATACGCTCAGGTCAGCTAGCGTATGGGCTCCATACGACTCCTTACCATCCAAGCCAGCGTACGCAAGTCATACGCTCCCAAAAGGTAGCGTATGAACTCCATACGACTCCTTACCATCTAAGCCAGCGTACGCAAGTCATACGCTCCCAAAAGGCAGCGTATGAACTCCATACGACTCCTTACCATCTAAGCCAGCGTATGGGTCAGCCTACGCTCATGTCAGGCTAGCGTATGGAAGACATACGCTCAAGTCAAGCTAGCGTATGGAAGACATACGCTCAAGTCAAGCTAGCATATGGAAGACATACGCTCAAGTCAAGCTAGCGAGACATACGCTTCCAAAAGGCAGTGTATGAGATCCATACGCTTCCAAAAGGCAGAGTACGGGGACTGCGCTGCACTAAAGAGCGCGCGCAACTCAGTGGCATAAGCTAAAAAGCTCGCACACTGCTCACCGTCTTCTCCAAACAGCAAGAACTCCATAGTTTGAACCCAAAGCCTCAAAAGTCCATAACTTGGTCAAAATAAGTCCGAATCCAACTTTGCAAAGGTCAAATTTAGGTAGAATGAAATTCTCTACAACATGGAACCATCAAAACTTGAAAACACAGAAATTTAATAGATCAAAACCCCCAAAATCTGAAAATAACTCATATCTAGATCTACAAAGATTAAGACTTCGAAATAAAAAATGCCAAGTTCTAAACTCTCTTAGAATCATAAGGGAAAGAGAATGGAACCATAAAAATGGGTCCTCAAGAAGAAGCAAGATGTACTTGCCTACGGTTTCGTAGGTGGAGGGAGTGATGAGGAAGAAGAAGAAGAGTAATGGTGAAGGAAAAATAATGAAGAGAGGGAAGGGGGTTGGCTTTAATTGAAAAGGTGGTGGTAGGTGGGGGTGTTAGGTTTGGTTCATGATGAACCAACTAACCCGAAAATAAACCAAGCCGAACCCAAGTCTAGCTAAAGCAGAGAGATAAAAGCAGAAAGTAAAATGCAGATAATTAATTGACATAAATTTAAAGAGATTTAAATACAGGATAATACATGATAAATATTAAATAAATACATTTAAGCAGTACATGTATTAAAAATACGTATACTGGGGACAGGGGGTGACATCTCTACCCTCCTTAGAAAAATTTTGTCCTCGAAATTTCAAATCCAAGCAGGATAGGAATATCAAGGCCAAACTAGTACAAGCTATTTAAGCAAGCAATCATTTTACAATGTCCATAGCAAGTAACATATCTATATTTAACAATCTATGATATCAAATAATTCTATCTATGGGGTGACAAGCATGAGAAGCTAAATACGATCAAGGTATACAGAAAGAGATATACCTTGTGAGTCAAACAAGTACGGATATCGTGATCGGATATCATCCTCACGTTCCCACGTTGACTCTCCTAAAGAGTGATGACCCCAAGCAACCCGGACAAGGTTAATTGTTCGGTTCTTGAGTATCTTCTCTCTTCGGTCCAAGATGAACACAGGCTGCTCCTCGTAAGACAAGTTGGTACCAACAACCAATTCAGAATGATCGAGGATATGGCTTGGGTCCGATACATACCTTCGTAACTGAGATACATGAAACACGTCATGCACCTCTCGTAATGAAGGTGGAAGGGACAAACGATAAGCAACATCGCCTACCCTATCAAGAATAACGAATGGTCCTACGTATCGCGGACTCAACTTCTCGCGAACGCCAAATCTAATGACCCCACGGGTAGGTGAGATCCGTAAGAATACGTGGTCTCCAACGGAAAACTCTAGCGGCCTACGATGCTGGTCCGCCCAATGACGATGCCGATCCTGCGCAACTCGAAGTCGCTCTCTAATTCCTTTAACCAATTCAACTGTCTGAACAATCATTTCTGGGCCTAACATCTTCCTCTCCCCGATATCATCCCATGCTAGTGGCGACCTACACTTCTTACCATATAGTGCTTCAAATGGCGCCATCTGGATACTGGCTTGATAACTGTTATTGTATGAAAACTCAACTAAGTGCAGGCGGCCTTCCCAAGATCCTCCAAAATCTAGGGTGCAAGCTCGCAACATATCTTCTAAAGTCTGAATTGTCCTTTCCGATTGGCCGTCCGTCTGTGGATGGTAAGTCGTACTAAATTTTAACTTGGTACCCAGACTACGATGTAAGCTCTTCCAGAAATGTGACGTGAAACGGGTATCTCTGTCTGACACAATACTGACAGGGACTCTATGCTGCCTGACTATCTGCTGTATGTACAACTCCGCCAACTTTTCTGTAGATTGCCCTACTCTGAAAGGAAAAAAGTATGCTACCTTTGTAAGCCGATCTACTATCACCCAAATAGCATCTTTACCACTTGGTGATCTCGGTAAACCGGTCACAAAGTCCATCGTAATATGTTCCCACTTCCATTCCGGGATAGGAAGCGGTTGTAATAATCCAGCTGGCCTCGGCTGTTATGCCTTTACTTGCTGACATATCAAGCAACGGGAAACAAACCTAGCTATCTTCCTCTTCATACCGTTCCACCAGAAGTGCTGCTTGATATCTTGGTACATCTTGGTCCCTCTAGGATGTATAGAATACTGAGAACTGTGAGCTTCTGTCATAACTTCCTGTCTGATATGTCCACTAGGTACACATAGACGTGATCCAAACCTAAGCGTACCATCTTCATGAATTTGCATCTCCTTTCTGAGTCCTGACTCACATTCTGCCCTAAGCTTCTGAATCCTTGGGTCCTGTGCCTGGGCTGCCTTGATCCTGCCTACCAAGTCGGATTGAACTTGTAGACTTACCAGAACTCCTACATCATTAGGAAGTATAACTTCGATGCTCATCTCCTGAAGGTCTTCTAAGATGTGCTTCTGCGTTGTCAACATAAATGCGCCGCCTCTTCTGCTAAGAGCGTCTGCTACCACATTAGCCTTGCCTGGATGATACTGAGCTCCACGTCATAATCCTTGATCAGCTCTAACCATCTTCTCTGCCTCATGTTCAGCTTCTTCTGAGTAAAGATGTACTTCAGACTTTTGTGGTCTGTGTACATCTCCACTCGGTCACCATATAAGTAATGCCTCCAAAGCTTCAAAGCAAACACTACTGCTGCTAACTCCAAATCATGAGTTGGGTAATTCTTCTCGTGGTCTCGAAGCTGCCTCGATGCATATGCTATTACCTTCCCATGCTGCATAAGGACACATCCAAGTCCTTTACCTGACGCATCACAATATACCGTAAAACCTCCGAGCCCAACTGGCAATGTAAGGATAGGCGCTGATATCAACTTCTGCTTCAGATTCTCAAATGATGCCTGACATTCTGCCGACCAGACGAATGGTACATCCTTTCGTGTCAAGCGGGTCATGGGTGCTGAAGGTCTCGTAAAATCTGATACAAATCTTCTGTAATATCCTGCCAATCCCAAGAAATTCCGTACATCAGCTACGGTCTTGGGTACTGGCCAACTCTCTACTGCTTCTACCTTCTTGGGATCCACTGCTACTCCAGCTCCTGATATGATGTGACCCAGAAATAAAATATGATCCGTCCAGAACTCACACTTGCTGAGCTTGGCATACAACTGGTTCTCTCTCAAAACCTGCAACACTTTCCTGAGGTGGTGTTCATGCTCCTCTTCACTAGCAGAATATACGAGAATGTCGTCAAGAAACACAACGACAAACTGGTCTAAGTATGGCATAAAGATGCGGTTCATCAAATCCATGAATATTGCTGGAGCATTGGTCAAACCAAATGGCATTACTAAAAACTCATAATGCCCATACTTTGACTTGAATGCTGTCTTGGGAATGTCTTCCTTCCGAACCCTCACCTGATGGTACCCTGAACGAAGATCTATCTTGGAGAAAACTCTAGCCCTGCTCAACTGATCAAACAAGTCGTCGATCCTTGGTAGTGGGTACTTGTTCTTTACTGTCGCCGCGTTAAGCTTCCTGTAATCGATGCATAATCTGGATGATCCATCCTTCTTCCCTACAAGTACCACTGGCGCTGCCCATGATGATATGCTAGCTTGGATAAACTTCTTCTCCTTTAATTCCTCTATGTGCTGATACACCTTGGCCTGCTCCGAATCTGCTATTCTGTAAACCCGATCTGATATTGGTTTAGTTCCAGGTGCCAATTCTATGCTGAACTTAATATCTCTAACCGGTGGTAGACCTGGAAGTTCTTCGGGAAACACGTCTAGAAAATTTTCAACTACCTTCAGAACTGGAACTTCTTCCATTGCTGTTACTACTCCCTGCTCTTGCTGAGTTGCCTCTGACCTGACTAAGGTGAACCTCTTAATGCATGGAATATCAAAAGATACACTCCCACTACGATAATCTATTGTCGCATGACTGTCTTTCAGCCAGTCCATGCCTAAGATAACGTCAAAATTTCCAACAGGAAATTCTATCAACTGGGCGGGTAAGGAATGCCCGCAAACTATAACACTACACGCTAGAATAACTCTACTAACTCCTACGAGCCCATTGCCAGTGAGTATATTCAACCTCCCTGGCAATGCCTCGAACTCCATTCCTAGCCGTGTCGTAAATTGTGCAGATATGAATGAGTGTGATGCTCCCGAATCAAATAATGCTACTGCGGGATATGAGGCGACGAGAATGTTACCTGCCACAACATCTCCCGATGCTAATGCCTCTTCCAAGGACAGTATGAATGCCTGCCCTCGACCTCCTTGCTGGTTCCCATGTTACGGCCTAGCCTGGTGCTGCTGCTGGCCCCTTCCTTGATGATGCTGGGGTGGTCTATGCTGGTGTTGCTGCATCGGCGGTCCCTGCTGTCGATACATCTGAGCCTGCGGATGCTGTGCCAACGACCTTACTGCCACTGCTGGTCCTCGATACTGCCCTGTCCCTGGTGCTGGCAGAGCAGGAAACTGCTGCCCTGGTCCTCCTAACCTCGAATTCATGGGACATATGGTAACCCGATGGTCTGGATTTCCACATATCAGATACAGTCCATTCAATGTCCGACACACATCTCTAGTGTGCCCCATCTTCCCACAATAAGTACAGCCCGCCGGGGGTTGCTGGTTCTTCCTCTGTTGCTGTTGCTGCTGCCTGGGTGGTGGTGCTGGTCCTCGTATCGCCATATCGTGGATACGAATTCCAGTGGATGGTGCTGTTGTTCGGGGCGTTGCTCCCCCTACTCTTTCAATCTGACTGTGAGATCTCTTCTGACCTCCAGTCTTACTGCAAGCCTCTGAATGGTGATCTCATGCCTCCGGGTTGCCGTCAATATCTCATCAAAAGTCTGGTAATTGTGCCCCTCTATCAATTGCAAAAGCTCAAGATAAAACCCTTGTTGAAACCTCAAATCCCTCTGGCGTTCCGTCGCTACCATCTCTGGGGCAAACCTACTCAATCTGCAAAACTCCGCTGCATAAGCATCTACCGTCTTGCCGGCCTGTTTGAGGTTGATAAACTTCTGTTGTAGCTCAAACTACGCCACAACTCCATAGTACTTCGTCTTGAATCTTGCTGTAAAATTGTCCCAAGCAACGGGACGTTTGATACCTACTTCCTCTGATTCCCACCAATCACGTGCGAGATCCTGAAGTAACAACTTCACCTGATCCACACGTTCTTCTGCCGGCACCTTAGCTGCCGTCAAAATAGCCTCAATATCCTTAAGCCATGCATCTGCTGAAATAGCATCCTCCGTGCCCTCGAAACGATGGGGGTTGTACTTGCAAAATTAGGTTGATGCTCCTGAATCTGGCCTCGGCCCTCTTTCCAATGCCGTCTGCAATCCTTGGTTGAGTAGTACGTTCTGCTCTTGCAACTGAGCGTGCATGCGCTGCTGGGCTAACATCTGATGTTGCTGAGTAGCCATCATTCCTCTCATGATCTCCAGAAGGGCTGGTGTGTCCACTTGGGTAGATGGAACTGTTGGGGGTGGTGGAACATCCGGATACTGCGATCCAGCTGCTGGTTCTACGATCACTTCTTCCTGAGTAGCCTCCTGAGTTAGTACCGGCTCTTGTTGCTGACCAACAGGGTCAGGTTGTCCATGTTGCTCCTGCTGTTGTCCAGCTCTGACTGATGCGGACGAAGTGCCCCTAAGAGAAGGGACAAGAGAACAATCAAACGACCGGACATGAAGGATCAATGAAGTCAAAGGATACTGGAATGTCAAGCTAGAGTTAAGAGTAATGAATCATGAGATCAAGGGGAAACGTGTGTGATTGAAACATCCTATTAAACACCCCACAAGTCTGAAATCAGACCTGCATGGGCTACCACTAAAACCTTGTCACGCCCCAGAACCAGAATACTGGAGGGCGGGGGAATGACTCAGCCAGCTACGTATTACGGGTAGATGAATACCGTATAATACGATCAATGCTGTCTAAAAGACAAGGGAGTGCATACTACATGAAAGTCTCACTATGGTCATTTCACATCTATTGTCTCAATCATTCAAACCAAGAAACAGAAATGGAGAACATGTAAGATAAAGCTGTAAGGCGTCCCAAACGCTTAGTCAAAATGTTCTTGAGATCTGGCTTTACAAAACATAGCCAGATGGTATAGTAACATGTACACAATTGTTATCAGCTGCAGTCTGACTTAATTACAATTATGCAAAAGTAAGTACAAGACAATCCGACTAACATGTCGGTGCCAAACGGCTAAGTATAAAGTAAATAACAAAACGAGCGGTGAAGTAAGGAACCCACTCGAGTCCTCCTGCGATCATCCCTCTAGTGTTGACCATCTTGGAGATAGAAGTAAGCTGGATCCTCGGGGACTGGCTCTAAATCTGGCCATGCAAAACCAGAGAGGTTAGACCTCTAATAGCAAGTACCACAAGAAAGCACGATATGAAGGACTAAACCAGTAAGTAAGAGAATATAATAATAGATCTCTGCTTTCCACTAGGATTCACCTAACATCACGACACTTCGAACCAACCTCCAACCAAAAAAGGACAGAAGTTGGCCCGTCATGTCCTGACATTCTGATCATCTCAGTTAAGTAACAGAGTAGGTACAGTACACAAACAAATCATCTTGAACGGCCAATGAACTACTACGACTTGCTATTGTGAGTCCCAAGTTATCCTGGAATTATGCAAATAGGGATTCCTCAGTTCTTACTATGCACAAGCAAGGCTAGTCTATCCAATCAATCAATTACGCCAATCATGTAGTTAGACGAGTCCCAGCAGGACGCCCGCCGTTAATATAGTATGTACAATAATATAAGCAGATACCGTTCCCTGCCCGTGTGACAGATTTACATTATCTGTGGGAACTAGCCGGCCCGTCGGGCACTTAATAGTCCCAAGGGGGCTGCCATGTAAGAACTCGGGAATCCATTCTCTCCATGCCATCATTATTTTATTCAACTTAATAGTTCATTATATGAACGTGTCTCATTCATTTCATTCAATAAGACGACTAGCCAGTCTCTTAGTTCCAACAAGGAACGCATGATCAATTTTAGTCAAGATAACCATTACCATCAATGGTGACAAGACATGAAAGTCAAATAGTATTCAGTGGAGTCGAGTCTACGACTCTTAGGGTTAAGTTCCAGTCAATCTGGGTATCTATGACTCAATTCACGATACATGGTACATCTCACGTAACAATCTATATTTAACAGAAATATTAACATATCATGATTATATCAAGTTTATGCAAAAAGGCGTAAGGATATAAAATGGACGTTAAACATCTAATAAGATATCAATATACAGGGCTATAGAAGATCCAGGGTAAGCAGGCTACGCTCCTACGCTCAAGTCAACGTACGCTCAGGTCAAGCTACGCTCAGGTCAGCGTGCGCTCAGGTCAAGCTACGCTCAGGTCGGCATACGCTCAGGTCAGCTAGCATATAGGCTCCATACGACTCCTTACCATCCAAGCCAGATTACGCAAGTCATACGCTCCCAAAAGGCAGCGTATGAACTCCATACGACTCCTTACCATCTAAGCCAGCGTACGCAAGTCATACGCTCCCAAAAGGCAGCGTATGAACTCCATACGACTCCTTACCATCTAAGCCAGCGTATGGGTCAGCCTACGCTCATGTCAGGCTAGCATATGGAAGACATACGCTCAAGTCAAGCTAGCGTATGGAAGATATACGCTCAAGTCAAGCTAGCGTATGGAAGACATATGCTCAAGTCAAGCTAGCGAGACATACTCTTCCAAAAGGCAGCGTACGGGGACTGCGCTGCACTAAAGAGCGCACGCAACTCAGTGGCATAAGCTAAAAAGCTTGTGCACTGCTCACTGTCTTCTCCAAACAGCAAGAACTCCATGGTTTGAACCCAAAGCTTCAAAAGTCCATAACTTGGTCAAAATAAGTCCGAATCCAACTTTGCAAAGGTCAAATTTGGGTAGAATGAAATTCTCTACAACATAGAACCATCAAAACTTGAAAACACAGAAGTTTAATAGATCAAAACCCCCAAAATATAAAAATAACTCATGTCTAGATCTACAAAGATTAAGACTTCGAAATGAAAAATGCCAAGTTCTAAACTCTCTTAGAATCACAAGGAAAAGAGAATGGAATCATAAAAATGGGTCCTCAAGAAGAAGCAAGATGTACTTGCCTATGGTTTTGGGATTCAGTTTCGGTCCAAAACCGAAAACCGAATAAGAAAATTTAGTTTATATATATTTATATAAATATATATAAACTAAATTTTCTTATTCGGTTTTCGGTTTTATATATATATATATAAACTAAATATATTATATATATATATATATATATATATATAAAATATATATATTTGTGTGTGTGTGTTAATTATAGGTATATACTAAATATATATAGGTATATGTTATAGATATATACTGAATATATCTAGGTATATTTATTTATTATATATATTAACAAAAAAAACCAAAAAAAAACCCAAAAACCGAATAAACCGAAAATCGAACCGATTTAATTCGGTTCGGTTCGGTTCGGTTATTGACCAATTCGGTTCGGTTTCGGTTTTGCTTATTCGGTTTCGGTCCAATTCGGTTTTTGCTTATTCTGTTCGGTTGGAACCGAATAAACCGAATGCTCACCCCTAGATGGGGGGGGGGTTAGATCTAGATTGGGAGGAGAGAGAGAGAGAGAAGATATTTTAGATTTAAATAGTAATAACAAATAATAATAATAATAATAATAATAATTATTATTATCTTAACCCACCATGCTAATAATTAGTAAATAGTCCTAATATAGTAACAATAACAATAATAATAATTATTATTATTAATGTTTTCATTAATTTAATTTGTTTTTAATATATTTTTTTGTTAATTTATGATATTTTTTTATTTTATTAAATTAAAAATATCAATTAAAATAATCAATAGTTATTTGATAATTTTTATTTTGAAAATATTTCATAATTAATTTAATTATGGGTTATCATATCAACAATCCCAATATCCACTTTCAACAACTATCCAAACAACCGAACTTATTTTTTCTCCACTTTCAACAACCATCCAAACACCAAATCCATTTTTCTTCCACTTGCAGGAGACAAAAGGTACTACATCCAAACACATTTTGGAAAGTGCCACTTTTATACTTTCAACTGCAACTCATCATGATGTAAGTGTCCTTTCACACTTTCAAAGAGTTACATCTATCCAAACAGCCCCTTAGTCCCATTTTTCACTTAATACACGTTATCCGAAATTGTGTACACTTCAAGCTTTTCTCTTGTAAGACATAATAATGACTTGGCATAGGAATATTACTTTAGTCCCTAAATGAGTCAACTCTCCCCATGTCACTTCTTTGTTAATAATATTGTATATGTATATCTTGGAAGAAACCATTCTGTTCTTTAAGACCCAATGGAACACTTTTTCACTTAAGCCCCCATATTTGACTCTTATACATATAAGCCCTCCTCAACCCTTTTACTCTTAAACCCTTACTTACTAAATTAGAGTAACAGCACCTATTTCATTCTTTTCCATAGGAAACATATTATTTAAAGTAAGATTTTTTTATTTAACCCTATCCTTATTCACTATTTACAACTAATCCTTGTCATAACCCTTCCTACATATATTTGGGCCAAGTAAACATGAGATGAAATTATGTATCATGCAGGGTGCTGCTACTTTCTTTTTTAGTTTAACATTTGGTAAATTTGCACTTAACCCCTTATCACTTATATTTTTTTCAAAAACACACCGATACGGGATACGTACCGTCAAATTGGACCACTTTGTTATGCACCAATTGCATCGAAAGATGCATCAGGTATACCTGGACGTGTGGGCTTTAACGAAAGTTGATTTGTACGTGTGTGCACGCCGGAATCAACCCGTATTCGTCGAAGCCTTCCGTATCGGTCTCTTGGCAAACTAGCCTATAACTTTGTGCACGTTCGTCATCTTGAGACAAAACTTGCGCCAAAAGGACCGTATCATTTTTCTGGTCCTGTATGCCAAGTTTGGTCCAATTCCGAGACAGTTGATCGGATCGCCATTTGGCGGGCCTCACGATCCAATTCAACGGGCGATTTTGAGCACGGCTCATCGGAATCCAAAATTGGACATACCGTTGGGTTTATATCATCAAAACAAATCCGTAGACATATAGTTTGACGACTTTAGAGACCATTAACTTTGGCACGCTTTTCGGTGCAAAGCGGGTCCAATAGCGGACACCGTTTTGACCCAAAATTTCTGTTTTGCCCCTGTGTCTAGAATTGGACTTATGGGTAGCCTATTCTAGCTATTTTGCTTATTCTGGGAATGTTGGCATCTGTTTCAGCATCCGAGGACAGTTGCAGGAGTTCAGTTTTTGCGGACAATTGATTTGACAGGTTATTTAGACGTGGTTGAGTCTACACCAGGCAAGTATACCTTGCCGAATCGTACAGTTTATTTTCATGCATTTCTATACTGTTATTTCTTTTTAGTTATATTTCATTATCTGTTATTCGTGTTCATGTTACAGTCTCTTTCTTATTTTACGTGCACGTTCTTATTTGGTCATCTTATGCCACTGTTGTTCTATGTGAGTCTTCTGATGATATTGACTAGTCTTCTACCTTCGCCCTTGAGCTTGATTTGACTTGACCTATAGTTACGATTGATTGCTAGACATTGGCCCTGTTATCTCTAGGACTGGGAGCGTCCAATGACGTTACGGTATTAGAGACTTCTTATCGACCTGTTATCCCGTCTCTAGGACCGGCAGTGTCCCATGGCATTACGGTAGTAGAGACTCATCTTTTATCTCGAGGTCGGGAGCGTCCCATGGTGTTACGATATTGAGAAGTCCTTATTGATCATTGTTTATTTCACTTTCTTTCTGCATGTTATTCACTGTACAGTAGGCTTGTATATTATGTATCTTGCTAGTCCTCTGAAGACCTGGTGATCTCTCCAGGCTTAGTTAGAGACGAGGACTATCCGGAGGTTTATGGTTCTGGAGTGGAGACTGGTGATGCACCTTCGCAGGAGGACGAGATAGTGGCTGAAGACTTCTCTTGAGACATGTCTCTTCATTCATAGACTTGCTATTTTATTTTCTTTCTTTTCAGTGGACATGTAGTGGATTATTTATTTCTTTTACTGTGGTTTCGGGATGTCTTACCCGCACAGTTACTTTCATATTTCATGTTGGACAGATTTCTTTATTAGTATCATTTTATTGGACTTGATATATCATGTCATATTTTCTGCGTGGACGAGATTAGCTGTGACCTGTGACTTGTATTGTATTGCTGGGTTGATTATCATGATTTACAGCTTAAGTATTTTGCTAATGGGCTTACTTTGAAATTTGGCCCATTGGTGAAGTGTTGCTGGCATGTATCATATCCTGGTCCTATACGTATTTTGGGACTGGGGTATTACAGTCCACCCTATAATACATATGCATAGGCTTAATGATGCAATGCCTTAGCTATTTGCCTAATTACCTATATGACTTACCCTTGCCTATTGCCTTACTAGTAATTCATGTCACATAGGTAATACTTATTACCTTAACCTATAGCAATATTTATATTCCTAACTCCTTACATATTTATTACCTAAACATATTACTCTTTCTATATTGGTATATTGATACCAATGCACCACATACACATTACCTAATCCTTTACCTATATCATGCACATTGGTATCAATTGCCTAATACCAATCCTAACCATTACCTACTTCTAATACCAATCCTAACCATTACCTAATCCTTTACCTATATCATGCACATCTGCTGCATATCCTACTTCTACTGCTGCTAAAATGCTTATATACAACAACTGCTGTTGTGTGCACTTAATCCACTACCAAATAAGTCATATTAGCGACGCTTAAAAATGTCGCTAAATTGGAAAAAAATGTTCAAAATTGAAATTAGCGACGTAATCAACGACGTCCAAAGTTAGTCACGTTTTATCAAGTTACTGGCCACCAAACCGTTGCTAAATGTCGTAATAGCAACGTGTTTTAGTAACATATCTACGTCACAGATTTAGCGACATGTTGTCGCAAATTTAGCGATGAATGGTGTGTCGACAAGAGTCGGTACAAGTTTTAAAAACTAGCGACGTATTGCGACTCTTAGCGACGAACAACGAGTGGACAAGAGTCACAGAACGTCGCTAAACTGTACGGAATCAGTGACTAACTGTGACTCTTACCGACTCATGCACGTTGCTGTTGTCACTAAACTGTAGGAAGTCAGTGACTATCAGCGACATTTACCCCATCGCTAAACGTCGCTAGTGGTCGCTAAACGTCGCTAAATTTACAGTACAAAAAATAAAAAAATAGAAAACAAAATGGTTTCCCTACAGTTTATTCGTTCACAATTTATATCAATAGACCGGAATAACCCTCCGTTGAATTCCTTGGGTTCGCCGACCCCTTCGGTGGAACACTCAACACCGATAAATTTATATACATTTAATATGAATAATAAAGTTAAATTTGAAGAAAGTAACACATTGGAATTACAAATCAAGTCTGATAAAAAATCCTGTCGTACAGATCAATACAATAAATATCCACACAACTAAGTGCAAGAAATAAAGTCTGAAAAACTCAACAAATGTATAATATTCATACCCAATATCATGGGTCCACACACAAACAACAAGTAAACTGTCCTAACTAGAACTGCTGCAGAACTGGAGGAGGATGGGCACCATCGCGCACCAGGGATAAGAACAACTCATATTGTTCCCTAAAATCGACACTGACATCGATGAAGAAGGTAATGATGTCGGTGGAGTCGGTGTCGATGAAGAAGGCAGTGATATCGGTGGAGTCAGTGACGATGAAGGAATAACCGAAGGATGTATCTGCTCCAATGCTGCTAGTCGATGGTTGTATGAATCCATTGTAGATAATAGCGTCATACTACTATGAACCATCGAAACCTGCATCAACGTCAGCCTCTCGCCCATGGACTGTTGTGATGTGTGCAGCTCCGTTATGCTGCACTGTGTCTGTAAACCCCCCTAATTCATTAAAATATTTAAAGTTAGTTTTGTGTAAATTTGTGCTAAAATACATGTATGCATAATATTAGGAGTGTGAAATAATAGTAATAGCAAATACTTAAGTTAATGCATAGTATGGGTGTAAGTTTATATGATATATTTATATGTATATATGTATGTTTGTATGTGTTGATTTATTAAGGTGTATATATTTATATATACATATATGTGGGAATATATGTGTATATAAATATATCTAAAATATTGAATTATTGAAAAGAGTTTTAAATTAGAAATAATAAATAAAAATAGAATTGAGATATTTAAATAAAGTAATAATAGAAAAATAGAAAATAGTTTTTAAAATAGAATAATAGAATAGAGAAATAGAATTTAAATATAAATAAAAAGAATTTATAATAAATAAAAAGAAAAAGAAATGAAAAAGAATAAGAAATGAAAAAAAAAATCTTTCCACCCACTTAAGTGGGCGGGCCCCCCTCTCCCGTACACAAGCTGCTGTAGCAGCATCAACGTGAGCACCAACCCATAGTAACCCGTGAGCACCCGTGAGAACCCCTAATAGCTTTATTAGAATCCTAGTAGTATTAGGTTTTGCCAAAACTTGTTATATATATAGCTTCCTCCACAGACCTCAAAACCCTAGACTCCCAAAACGAAAATTGCGGCAGAACATACCCTCTTCATCTATGAGTTCATTTCACCAGCAACGGAGTTGTGTGCGCAACGAAAGGAGCATCGAAAGTCAGCCCCTCGTCATCCACGAAGCGGTTTTTCCACTCAAGGTACCCTACTTCCCGGTGACGTAACTTTTTACTTGTAACACCGATTTTCGATCCGTAAGATTTTCTGGAAAGTAGACTTGACCCTCTTCGAGATCCTCCAGATGGATTTCGATATGACTATCTAACTGGTTCGAAAAATTGAACCGATGTTAGCAAAAAAATCTATTTTTCTGGACTGTTAAAACCAATTCTAAACGATAACTTGTCGGCCAATTTTCTTGCTTTACATTAATAACTTGTAGAAACTAATTAAAAATAGTAAAAGACAACATAATCGAGATCGCAACGCATCTTCTGGATCGTCGTTTCGATTAACGTATAAAAAGTAAATTGATGTTGAAGTTGGAGGAAAAACTGTGTTAAACATATATAAAATTCTAAAATTTTCTCGATACGGCGTGCGCCCTGACGAACCGGGCGACGTGATCGCACGCTATATGCATCGAAAGGCGTATATGGACGTTGCTGACATGTTGGAACTGACGGAACTCAGTTTCGTCGCGTGTGTGCGAAGAAATCAGTCCGTATCTGTCAAGATACCCTCGTATCACCAATTTACAAACTTTGCCCTAATTTCGTGTACAATCGTCAAATCGAGACGAAACTTGTGCCACCTGGTTCGGATCAAAATTTTGGTCCTGTGTGCCAAGTTTGGTTCGATTCTGAGAAGGTTGACCGAAACCCTTTTTTGGCGGGCCTGTGACCCACTCAAACGGGCAATTTTGTACAAGGCTCATCGGAATCCAAAACTGGACATACCGTTGAGTTTCTCTTATCAAACTAAATTCGTAGATATGTAGTTTGACGACTTTAGAGACCACAAACTTTGGCACATGTTTTGATGCAAAGCGGGTCCAACGGCAGACATAGTTTTCATCCAAAATTATGATTTTGCCCCTGTTCCAGAATTAGACTTTTGGATAGGTGTTTCTAGGTATATCTTATACATTGAGTACATTTTTGATGTTTGTTTCAGCAACTGGAGTTGTTTGGAGATTGTGACGTTTCTTGGCTGACATTATGATTTCCTGGACTTGCCACTTTGCACCATCAGGCAAGATACCTTGCCACCTTATATGTGATTATTATATTCTTATTTTTAGTTGTTATTTTCAGCCTTCTTATTTGTTGATATTATAAAATTGTACGTCCAAGTCACACTTCGGTGCAAGCGACTCTATCAGTCGTTTTCTCGCTTTATTTATATTCTTGTACATTGACTTAGCCTAGTGACCACCCATTGATGTTGAGGTATTGGTATATCTCGTATGGCCTTGACACTTGCTTTACCACGTGATATGAGTCACATGTAGGACACGTATCCGCGTAGACGGCTGGCCACCGATACGTATGGAGCGTGCGATGGATATGAGTAACTGCCAATAGAATTGTATGCTAGAAGACTTGGCGGTTACTAGAGGTTCATGTCAGTCATGGAGATAATGATACTAGGCATTTTGTCATGACCCGCACCCGTTTTTCGGATACGAAGCGTGTCCAAGCCCAGCCTACGCCGCAGTGTCGGCGGTAGTACGCTGTCTATACTCACAAGTCACTGAATCTCTAATCACGGGAAATTCTATATACTGCTCAGTCTTCAACTGACAATTAAGGACTGCAATTGCCTATTGTTTATTTTTCAAAGAGTTCTCTCTCATCTGCCTTGCTAACAAAATATTTTGTCTATTGGCAGTCAAGAGAAGAGAGCAGGTATCTAATTTGCAATCCAATCATAGCATTTGACTGAAACCCAATTTCATTGGAGATGAGATCAGAAAGCTACTTGTCAGTTACCAAGCTACATAAAATTGCACCTCACAATACTATTGTAGGATTACCTAGTTTGCCACCTGTCTATTACCTAATCTCTGATACACACGGCACACATCACACAGTATCACCTGAGCACCATGTACTCCATGCTTGGCTACTTCCTGCAGTACAATACTTCTTGCTAAAAGCTGTAGTTGCGATGCAACTGCCTGCCCCCTAATTAGAACCCTTTGCAGTTCTTGCACAACAGACTACTCTTGTACACTGATGTACACAAGTTGTACCCAGGTTCCTTATGCATGAGAGTACAAAATTGTAGGTATCTCTCAAATTAACCCACAAGATTTGCATCCTTCCTACTACACTCGGGAAAGACACAAATATACTGGATTCCCCTGATTCAGAAAGCCTATGCACATCATCCTCACACTTCTCTTCGAACCCTGATACCATCCTCTCGTATCCTGGTGTGTATGGGATCCTAACTGATCTCGGTATTAACTATGGTCTTGGTTATGTTCTGATAAAAACCGTGTCCCATTAGCCAAGTCCCAGTATTGGGATCAAGCTCCTGATACTATGGTTTATAGGTCTGACCCTAAAGTCCTGCCCAATAGGTTTACTTCATCTGAAATCTAACCCAGGTGCTTCTACATGCGTCTGATATGATAGAGTTAAACTCTGGGAGTTCCTATCCAAGTCTTCCTACATGGCAGACCTACCAGTTCCACTTAGATCAGATAATATTTGATACTCGAGTTTTCCTTCCTGGGTATAGAGCATCTATATTAAGAAGAGGCATGCTACGGTTTGGCTTTTATTTAAGGTTTGGGGTGGACTCGAGTATCTGAATTTGATACTGCCTCAGGAGTATCCATCCGATACTTTCCATCGATAACTAATTCTTTTAAGGTTTTACAAACTTCTTGATTCAAGATTGAAGACAATAAATAAAAAGAGACTTACCCCTGTTGCTCGAACTCTTCCCCTTGTTGTTGCGACAGTTCCTGCGCTCAGGTCTCGAAGTCGATGGAGGAGGTTCGAATTAGTCGAACCCAAGCTTCTCTCTCCCTTTTCTGTTTTTACCCGAATAGAAACTCAGGAGACTATCAAACAGGTTATATATATGTATGGAAAGGATAATGGGTCTGCTTAAATTCAAACTGATAGTGTTTAAACTCCTATTTGAACTTGAATTCCATTCGAAATAGAGGATTTGATCCAGGAGGAGAACAGATAAGAGGGAATCCTTTTAAAAGTCAGATTTGAATTGATCCAATACAGGTTTTGGTCGGGTTGAAATCACAGATTGGATATGGTAAGGGTTCATGGTCAAATCTATCAGAGCCTGCTCAAATTCTTGGTTTGGTTTAAAGGGATTTGAACCACAGATGACTAATCCTCAATATTCCTACTGTTGTCAGATTTCCTGGAGGGGAATCGAAGGATTTGATCTCATCTCAGTTGATGAGAGTTATCATGAATCCAACTTGAATTCAAAAGCAGGGGTTTGGCCAGGTTCAGATTCAAATAACAGTTAATAGGATCAAAAGGATAAGGAAGCAATCTATTTGAATAGGACTTTGAACCTGCCATTGGAGATTTATTCCAAAACAGGGTTTAGTAGATAGGAGGAATCAGATTCAAATTCTGATTTGGAGTGGTTCACTATCTATCAATTTATTTTGAGGGAGAAGATTATCCCTGTGAATAAAAATAGGCAGGGGATGGAAAAGGGTTTGTTCGAATTGAATATTCAACAGAAGTTTAAGTGTGATGACATATATGCACTTAGGCCCCCAACTTTTATATATTGTTAGGTCCTCTCTTGACGTTTATTGCAAAAGAAAAAGGATATAACCTAACAAACATCTGTATGAGATAATGACAACATATGAGGTAAACATGAATATTTTTTTAATATAATAAATTCGAGAAAAGAAAAGAGAAAAAAAAATCTGGTCAAGGGGTTGACAACTCTACCCCCCTTAAACAAATTTTGTCCTCGAAATTTAAGGAGCAGTGATCTATTAGAATGAATAATCCAGAATAAATTGCTATGACCGAAATGGCCTATCTATAGTTCTGCCAATATCTACTGAAAGTTCATGCCAGCTGCTCCCTGTGGTGTTGTAGAATCCACCGTGTTCATGGCATAGGCTTATCCCCCCTGTGCGGCTGGTAATGGTAGTGCTGTCGCGTTCTTCTTCGGACAGTCTCGAGATAAGTGCTGGTTGGATCCACAAGTGTAGCACAATCCTAACCATCTTCGGCAGTTTTCTTGGACGTGGCCTCTCTTCTTGCAGTACTGGCAGGTGGGAGCATCTTGGACTTGTTATGAGGCTGCTCGTGGTTGCTGATGATGCGGCTGTGCTGAGGTCTTCTCAGAAATATTGGGGCATTTTACTGGTGCTGTTTGGTTGTTGTCTTCTCCGAATGCGTCTTGATTCCTCTTCGGCTTGTGACTCAGTTCTTCTTCTACAGCTTGGGCGACTTCTAGAATCTCCTCGTAAGTGGCGGCTCGACTGGTGGCGATGGCTAAACGAATCTCGTGAGATAGTCCCTTTCTGAACCGTCGTGCCTTGTCTTTAGGGGTGCTGGCCAAGTTCTCCGCGAAGCGGCTGAAGCGAGAGAACTCTGATGTGTACTTGTCGACGGTGTGGTTGCCCTGCTCTAGATGCTCGAACTGTCTAATCAACGTCTCTCTTGCTAGGTATGGATAGAATTTCCTCCTGAACAGTCGTTTGAACTCCTCCCAAGTCACATTTGAAGCAGAAAATCGGGGTTCGCCTTGGTACCATGTCCGCACGATGTCAAAAAGCTGTCCACTGACTGACTCAATCTTCAAATCATCTGGGACTCGGGCCATCTTCAGATACCTCTCCACGTTCTCCAGCCATTCGTCAGCGTAGACGATCCCCTCTGTCCCATAGAACGGCATGGGCCTAAAGTCCATGAAGTGCTTGGGATTCCCCGGTCGCTATCGCGGAGCATCTCGAATCTGAATAACCTCTCTCAAAGTGTCGCGAAACATGTTAGCCTGCTGCTGGATGATCCCGAGGAGCGTGACATTGTCCAGTACTGGTGGCGGAGGCAAAACATGTGCTGGATACATCACCGGCGGCGGGTGCATGGCAAATGCTGGATTCATTGCTGGTGCTGGGTGCATGGCTGGTGCTGGACGTGGAATCCCTGGCGGTAGGACAGATGCTGGTGGCAGACCGGGTGCTGGTGGTGGAGTCTGCGGAGGAAACTGTGGAGGTGGTAGAATATCGCCTCTGCGGAATCTCGAGAGCTGCGGCTGATTGCCCATATGAGTGAGCTGGCCTCCTTGTGTTGGCGGGGTCATGTACGTGAAAAAGCCTCCTGTAGTCGATGGAGTGTTTAGTACAGCGTTGTTCCTATCTTGAGAGTCCATCTTTAACAGCTAATCAAAGAAACATTTTAGCCGTTGAAGAGATTTTCAAACAGGATGCAAATCAAGGATTCAATAAAATCAAGGATTAGAGACTGGTAATGAGTCAAGACATGTGGATGAGATCCTATGTGTCTATTCCTATTCACAGGCTCACGACGGTACAATGACGTAACCGAAGTGATTAACGTTCATCTGCATGGGCTACCAAAAAAACTTGTCACGACCCGCACCCGCTTTTCGGATACGAAGCGTGTCCAAGCCCAGCCTACGCTGCTGTGTCGGCGATAGTATGCTGTCTATACTCACAAGTCACTGAATCTCTAATCATGGGAAACTCTATATACTGCTCAGTCTTCAACTGATAATTAAGGACTACAATTGCCTATTGTTTATTTTTCAAAGAGTTCTCTCTCAACTGCCTTGCTAACAAAACATTTTGTCTATTGGCAGTCAAGAGAAGAGAGCAGGTATCTAATTTGCAATCCAATCATAGCATTTGACTGAAACCCAATTTCATTGGAGATGAGATCAGAAAGCTACTTGTCAGTTACCAAGCTACATAAAATTGCACCTCACAATACTATTGTAGGATTACCCAGTTTGCCACCTGCCTGTTACCTAATCTCTGATACACACGACACACATCACACAGTATCACCTGAGCACCATGTACTCCATGCTTGGCTACTTCCTGCAGTACAATACTTCTTGCTAAAAGCTGCAGTTGTAATGCAACTGCCTGCCCCCTAATTAGACCCCTCTACAGTTCTTACACAACAGACTACTCTTGTACACTGATGTACACAAGTTGTACCCAGGTTCCTTATGTATAAGAGTACAAAATTGTAGGTATCTCTCAAATTAACCTACAAGATTTGTATCCTTCCTACTACACTCGAGAAAGACACAAATATACTGGATTCCCCTGATTCAGAAAGCCTATGCATATTATCCTCACACTTCTCTTCGAACCCTGATACCATCCTCTCGTATCCTGGTGTGTATGGGATCCTAATTGATCTCGGTATTAACTATGGTCTTGGTTATGTTCTGATACAAACCGTATCCCATTAGCCAAGTCCCAGTATTGGGATCAAGCTCATGATACCATGGTTTATAGGTCTGACCCTAAAGTCCTGCCCAATAGGTTTACTTCATCTGAAATCTAACCCAGGTGCTTCTACATGCGTCTGATATGATAGAGTTAAACTCTGGGAGTTCCTATCCAAGTCTTCCTACATGGAAGACCTACCAGTTCCACTTAGATCAGATAATATCTGATACTCGGGTTTCCCTTCCTGGGTATAGAGCATCTATATTAAGAAGAGGCATGATACGGTTTGGCTTTTATTTAAGGTTTGGGGTGGACTCGAGTATCTGAATTTGATACTGCCTCAGGAGTATCCATCCGATACTTTCCATCGATAACTTATTCTTTTAAGGTTTTACAAACTTCTTGATTCAAGATTGAAGACAATAAATAAAAAGAGACTTACCCCTGTTGCTCGAACTCTTCCCTTGTTGTTGCGACAGGTCCTGCGCTCAGGTCTCGAAGTCGACGGAGGAGGCTCGAATTAGTCGAACCCAAGCTTCTCTCTCCCTTCCCTGTTTTTACTCGAATAGAAACTTAGGAGACTATCAAACAGGTTACATATATGTATGGAAAGGATAATGGGTCTGCTTAAATTTAAACTGATAGTGTTTAAACTCCTATTTGAACTTGAATTCCATTCGAAATAGAGGATTTGATCCAGGAGGAGAACAGATAAGAGGGAATCCTTTTAAAAGTCAGATTTGAATTGATCCAATACAGGTTTTGGTCGGGTTGAAATCACAGATTGGATATGGTAAGGGTTCATGGTCAAATCTATCAGAGCCTGCTCAAATTCTTGGTTTGGTTTAAAGGGATTTGAACCACAGAAGACTAATCCTCAATATTCATACTGTTGTCCGATTTCCTGGAGGGGAATCGAAGGATTTGATCTTATCTCAGTTGATGAGAGTTATCATGAATCCAACTTGAATTCAAAAGCAGGGGTTTGGCCAGGTTCAGATTCAAATAACAGTTAATAGGATCAAAAGGATAAGGAAGCAATCTATTTGAATAGGACTTTGAACCTGCCATTGGAGATTTATTCCAAAACAGGGTTTAGTAGATAGGAGGAATCAGATTCAAATTCTGATTTGGAGTGGTTCACTATCTATCAATTTATTTTGAGGGAGAAGATTATCCCTGTGAATAAAAATAGGCAGGGGATGGAAAAGGGTTTGTTCGAATTGAATATTCAACAGAAGTTTAAGTGTGATGACACATATGCACTTAGGCCCCCAACTTTTATATATTGTTAGGTCCTCTCTTGACATTTATTGCAAAAGAAAAAGGATATAACCTAACAAACATCTGTATGAGATAATAACAACATATGAGGTAAACATGAATATTTTTTTAATATAATAAATTCGAGAAAAGAAAAGAGAAAAAAAATATCTGGTCAAGGGGTTGACACATTGGGTGGGAAGAAAAATACCTGACGTATGAGCTTCGATTGCACTTCCCTTGTAACCCGGAAGCTCCACCGGAGTTACGGGTATGATTAGCCTCTCTGGTTGGCCACTGTCATTCTTGGAACGTTATGTGCTTGGTTACTAGTGCCCAAGAGGGGACTATACCAGATCCTATATTCAGCCAGGGCTCATGCGTCGGAGGATTGTATCTCAACTGCATATTCACAGTAGAATAGTCAGGAACCCTTTTGCATGCATACCTTTCTTTCTTATTATATTATCACAGATATATGACATGGTATTTTTTTGTATCTTGTTACGTCCCTCTAAGGACCTGGTTATTGTAGAAGCATGGAATTTCACAGCCAGAAAGCCCATGCGCCAGGCACTATATGCGCCAGAACTCAGACAGCAAAATCAAATAAGCCATTCGAAGAAGGACTTTTTATTTATATATAAAAGTCTATTCTATGGCTAGAAAAGGTTGTACAAAGGAGAATTTCTACAAAAGAAAGATCCTAGATCTACAGCCAGCGGCCACCATGCGCCTCCAGATAGGCGCAGCGGCCACCATGCGCCTCCAGATAGGCGCAGCAGCCACCATGCGCCTTCCAATAGGTGCAGCAGTCACCATGTGCTGTCAGTTAGGCGCAGCAAATGCCATGCGCCTCCAGCTAGGCGCATCCCACCATCTCTTCAGCAGCTCAGTTATGTGCATCCAGCTCAGTTATGTGCATCCCTTCAGCAGCACTCTTCCAACCAGGCTCACCTCGCCGAGCAGAGCCCAGTTATGTGCTGCTCTTCCAGCCAGGGTCACCTGATAAGTGCTTCGATTACACAAAGCATTTAACCCTCTGGTTGGAACCAAGGAAGAGAAGAGCACGGCAAAGCTGTGGCCAGGGAAGGCTTCGAAAGAGCCTCCAAAGACCAAGGAAGACCGTGATCGAAATCATGGCACAAGGAGCTTTCAACACAATCAAAGTGGGCGGCACCCACTTTGAAGGAAGAGAGAGCCTAGCACCGCCATTCCGATCTATGGCTCTTCCGGAACAACGGAGACGAGGCCCGAACATCCCTATCTTTGGATGCAACAGGCACCTTCCGCCTGCCTCAGAAGCCCTCGACTCCGTCTTTTGGATGTAACAGTCACCTTCAAGTGCATCAAAGACAACACGACGTCTCATCTTCACCCTCGGGAGCACTTCGTCAACAGAAAGCACCTGCATATCCAAGTTTATGTTGGAAGTACGTGAGGGAACGAGGAGCAAACCTTCTCTCCATGCCACTATTTATAGGCCGAGCAAATCAAACCCATGCGCCAAGTGGATGACTCTCCGAATTCTGTGCAATGAATTTGCATTAAATAGATGAACCGGACGCCTCGAATTCAGCCAAACGGCTATTTTTTAGCACTCGAGGAGCGAGACAGCCGCATCATTAAAGGACATGTCGGATGTGCCAGCCAAACAGCGCATCACATGGACGCGCCCTCCAGCATTAGGCGCATCACACAGACGCACCCTACAGTACCCGGCGCATCACAGAGGATGCGCCCCCCTCACATCTCCATACCGAGTGGAACACCAACCAATGTGCCCACTCAGCTGTCCATCGAACGTCACAAACATTAAATGCTGAACTGACACCAGAGTTGGCAGCACGCTTCCCTAAGTCTGAACAGTTGACAGTTTTTTTCAGAGAACGAAGCATCGGCAACGTCAGCATCATCATGACTCTATTCCGACGGCTACTGCCATGTGGCCATCCGCATGCGCCTCTACGGCCATGCGTCCAAATCGCCATGCGCCTCTACGGCCATGCGTCCAAACAAGCATGCGCCTCAAAAGTCGTGCGCCTCAGACTCTTCACTGATCCCTAAAGACAGAAGAAGAGTCTCCAGTTGAAGCTTTGCATGCGCCTCAAAAGCCATGCGCCCCAGACTGATCTCTGATCCCGAAAGACAGAAGGAAAGTCGCCTGCATGCGCCTCAAAAGCTATGCGCTCTAAACGGTTTGTAACCCCTAAAGGTTATGAGCCGCAGCCTCCTCCTGCGCCCAATCAAGGCGCAGCTCACCAGATTACTTTCCCCCACCAAATCCGAGATCTTCGAGCCATGGGTTGATGACACGTGTCCTTTGACTCAACTCGTCCAAGATTTCAGCAACAGAAAGATCTTCTCCTCTGCTATGTGCCGGCTCACAACAGCAGTATGAAGAGTTCTCCTCCCAATCAGGGCGCATCATCTACGCGCCTCCATCAGCAACCTCCACGTGGCATCCCCACATCGGCGCATCCCATATGCGCGCATGAGCAGCCAGCCTGCAAAACTATAAATAGAAGGATCGTCTCCTTCACACACATCAGAGAGGCAGATACATACACTCAATGTCTTCCTCCTCTCAGCAAGCTCCAGTACCCAGAGCAATCCACACCTTCAGAGAACCGATAACCGTCGTCAGCCCGTCAACGGAGTCAACGCATTACCACTCGCTCCATTGGCACTAAGGACCCAGCTTAAACAAAACTGTACTCTAGGACTACATCTAAGTCCTACATTGTAACACTGTTCTATTTGTAATAAAGTTTTCAATCAAACAATTTTAATGGCAAACAAGTTGGCGACTCTGCTGGAGACTTCTTTCTCCTCTTCCGAGAAAGTCGTGTCACAGGCCGACGACGTGAAGGTGGACTCCTCCCATAAGACGCTGGTCGTGCGCCTCAATCAACAGGCGTACGAGGAGTTCATTTCTGAAGGAAGTGCGAGTCCTTCGAAGCGGCTGCCAAAGCCGAAGAAGATCCGCACGGCCTGGGTGCGCAAGGTCGACGCCTCGGGCACCACCACTTAAGGGGATGTAGCAATCCAGCCTTCCCTTCCTGCTGACGTTCTCAGCAACCAAGGTGCGCCCGCCGATGCGGCGCATCTCTTGGGGAAGCGTGCGGCCGACCACGTTCCCCAGCTATCTCCCTCTCAGGCAAGGAAGATGCGTCGACGGAGCAGGGGTGCAGCCAATGCCCCGCGCATCACCTCTGATGCGCCACAAAGAGCCTCTGTCTTTGACAGACTCACTCGCTGTAATGGCGAGGAGAAGTTAGATGCTGAGTACTATGCGCCCCAGCGGGCTAGTACGAAAAAATCCAAGGCGGCACGGGCCATGCGCCATAAAAGTGCTATGCCAGCAGCAGGCCAGAGGCACGCACTTACAATCACGCGCGCTGCCGATGGCAAGCTGTACAAGGTTGACTCAGGTGCTCCTGTACCAACAATGAGTCGACCTTCAAAGTCCTCATCTCGCTTGGGCGAATCTACTGCGTGCACAACCAAGTCGAGTAAGGCAAACTCGGTGGTCTAACTCCCGCACCTCCTCTGGTTGTGCATTTGAGGTTCGTTCAAGTCACTTCAAATGTTGTGGTTCCCCCACTACTGATCGTGATGTCTGCTTGGTATTAGATCAGGGGGCGCAGCACTCACCTGACCACCCCGGCGTTTGGCCTTGCCATACGTCTGAAGGAGGTGTGAAGGCACCACTCTCCTCCAATGACCTGCGCAACGTGATCACTCACAAGCGCCGGTCAGGTGAGTCGACCAACAAGCACGATACGCCTCTCACAGGGCATACTTGTACGGTGGTCACCATCAACTGCTGTTGCAAGGTGGCAGCTCCACCAAGACAGTCGGTCTTCCAACGGCTGCAATCATCGACACCTCTCCGACGTCGCCTTGGGACGAAGGTGCCAACAGAAGAGGAACCAAAGGTTGCTTCATGCAACGTGATCTCCAACTCCTCGTTAATCCGGAAGCCGACTGCCAATTCCTCGTCCTCATCCAAAAGCCAGCCGAGGAAAACTAAGGCAGCTGTCTCGACCTCTGGAGTGTTTGAAGGCACTCGGTCGAGGAAGAAGTTCTTGGAGGAAGCTGGGGGTAGCCAGATCCTTGTCGAGCCTCCTTCCGAAGGCGAAGATGTCCAAAGCACAGCTGCGGCGGATCTTCATCATCAAGGCGAGGCTAGTCTCCCTGAAGCCCCTCAAAATCAGGAGGTCCTCCAGGACACCGCCGGGGGTAGTTCTGGAAATGAAGAGGTCCTTCAAGACGGAGCTGAGGGCAATCAGACCCTTGCAGATGCGCCTATTGAAGATGAACTCCAGAATGTGGCTGGGTGTGGCCAAACACCAGGAGAAGTAACTCCCCCGCATGAGAGTGAGGCCGAAAGCGAAGCCTCAACCCATCCATCCACTCCTGGCTGTGTCAGGACAGTATACATGGCTGGAGATGATGTCGAGTCTGATGCGCTGTCACAGGACATAGTCCAGCGCATAGACTTATTAGAGGGAGGACTCAAAACCCTCTCTGCCTCTATGCAAGTACTGACTCAAGCAGTGTTTGAGATGCGGTCGGCCTTGATCAGAACACCTTCAACTGGTCCTGACCCAGGAATTAATGGGGAGTCGAGTGTGCCCCTCCAACGGGCGCCCTCGGATACAGAAGCACCTCGGACCTCGGAGCCCTCAAACGCTCCAATCCAGATGATACCTCCTTCCCCGACTCCTAGCTCTACGGAGGATGTGGTCGAAATGATCAAAGACCTGCGGGAGCGCTTCGAGTCCAAGAACAGGCAAGAGGAACGCCAGAAGATGGGCATTCCCCAGCCTTATCCCCTCGAGTGGAACAATGTGGTTTATCCCCCAAAGTATAAACCACAAACACTCACCCCATACGACGGAAAGGACTCTCCGCGACGGTACCTGACGTACTTCTAGTCACAGACAGGGCATCTTCCAAAGGAGGACGCGCTCCTCACCAGTATCTTTGTCGGGGCCCTGAAAGGGGTGGCGTATGACTGGTACTGCAGTCTCTCCGACAATTCCATATCGTCCTTCGACAACCTGACGCACCTCTTCCTCGACCGCTTCTATGACGGCAGGAAAGACATGACGATGGCATCTCTCATAGAGATACGCCAGAAGGAAAAGGAAACGGTTCGGGTGTTCATCGAAGCTTCCGACAGGCCTGCTTCAGGCTACCTCCAGGCATGCCAGAACATGCGCTCCTCTCCGCTTGCAGCATGAACATGTTGCCTGCAGTGAAGCTCTGGCTCAACTCTACTCCCCCTCCTGATTGGAGCTCCCTGATCATCGAAGCTGAAGCTGCAGAAAAGTAGGCGGCCAATGCACGTCTTCTGGGTGTCAGCTTCCCCGCCTTTGACGATAAGGGAAAAAAGTCCGCAGCTAACAGCTCCGGACGAGAAGCAAAGGGGAAACAGGCATTGACTGTTAATGCCTCGAAAGGCGCATCTGTGCCTACTCAGAAACCTCCACTGGCACCGAGACCCAAGGAGGTTTATTCATTCAATGATGACGACACCCTGAAACTTTTTGAGATACTGAAGCAGGGTGACAAGATCAAGCTACCGGACCCAAAACGGCCCGATGAAGTCGGGAAAGTGGACAACCCGAGGTACTGTCACTACCATCGGTTTGTCGGACATCCGACCAAGGACTGTTACGTCCTCAAGAATTACATCCAGTGCATGATCAATGCGAATGTAATCTCTGTCGACTATAAAGAGAAGACGGTGTCAGCCAATGTGGTTTCGCTTCAGTTCGGCACCTTGCCGCCAACTACCACACAAGACGGCGTCGTCCCCATCCCTAAGGCGACAATGGAGGTGGCAAACTTACCACCTACCCGTGATAATGTGAGTGGACTCACCCCGCTCACCACATCTCGAGGAGAGGTCCTCTGGGTTCACCCCGACCTCGTCTCCGAGGTGACTCAATCGGAGGTACGCCCTACCTCTAAATCAAAAGGCAGGAAGATCAAGTCTTGCCGCACCGTCTCTTCTTCAACAGAAGAGGCGCTTCCAGTGTAAACACGTGCACAACAGAACTCCCAGTCCGGCGAAGCCGCCGCCGAGGTGGTGCCTCCTAGCACCATCCCGGAGGAGGGTCCATCTAAGCCCTCAGCAGCCAATAAGCAGAAGCAGGTGGAGGCCCATTTTGACAGACCTCTACGGAAGGAGAATGCTTCGGGGCTATCCAAGCCACACAACTTCGACATTCTGGCACAACTAGCCAGTACACCTGCACACCTGTCTTTGTTCGAGCTCCTGCGTCTTTCTAAAGACTCCCGAGAAGCTCTCTGCAAAGCTCTGAAGGATGCTGAATCCTTTCTCAGTCAGGTCAAGCAGCCTGAAGACCTCCCAACTACTTGTGCGCACTGTCATTGTGCGGATGAAGTTATCCCAAACATAACTTTCACCCAACAAGATATGCTGCTCAAGCATCACCGACATAACCGACCGCTGTATTACACATGGTACATTGGCTCGGTCAAGGTGAGCCGGATTCAGATCGATCCTGGGTCTTCCCTAAGCATCATCCCGAAGGCGCTGCTATCTAAGCTGGGGATCCCGATGTACCGGCTGGCGCCCTCCAATACAACCATCAGTGGCTTCAACGCTAGCAAGAGCGAGCCACTGGGCAAGATCCGACTGAAGTGCCACATTGGCAGCCTCAAAACTGAGGTGACTTGTTATGTGGTAGATGCCGAGGTCAACTACAACATCCTGCTCGGTCGACCATGGCTATACGAGTACATGGTGGTGCCCTCCACGCTCTACCAGTGCATGAAGTATGTATCCACTAATGGCGTCATCCGGACGGAGTTTGCAGACATCGATCCTTTCAAAGGGATTGAAGCCTACTTCACCGATTCCGACTTGTACAAACCCATTGACGAGGAGGAAGCCAACGACGCTGATGATGAGGCAGAGATGGCAACAGAGCCGGACATGGAGCCTGAGACAACTCCCGATGCCCCCTTGAAAATCCGACTGAAGGGGAAACCACCCCAGAAGGTGCCTCCAATGAGCATCAAGCTATCAGGGAAAGCGCCGGCTCACGGAGCACCCCTGAAGATACGCCTCAAGGGAAAGCCACCTCAAACATCGGCTCCCCTGGTGACAAAATTACAAGGGAAGGCACCACTCACCGGAGGCGCAGCCGAGGCGCCTCTCAAAGTGCGTCTCAAGGGCAAGCCGCCGCAGTCATCCAAGGTGTCAGAGAAGGCTCATATAACCCTCTCAGATCCCGGAATCAAAGCTGTGGTGGACTCTCCTAGTCCGCCCCCAGTTCTTACAGACGAGGAGCTTGGTGAATATATCTCGGCTGACGTAGAGGCACCCTCCTTTGATAATGTAATCCCACGGGATAAGATCTCGTATTTTATCAATAATAGAGTGTCTTTTAATTATTCTTGTCTTCCACACTGGAATGCCATGTATATATTAGATAATGCTCTACGGTCGTTGCAAACACAAATAACGACCGTCCATCATAATCGAGTAGTCCCGTCTCAAGGAGTCTTCATAGTCCCTCCACGGAGCCGAGACGAAGGCACCATCATCTCGGGCAAAGTCGAGCGTCATCAGGACCTTCCGTCAATCGAGCCCAAACCTGATATCGGCAGAGTACAAGTCTATCGTTATACAGATACGGCAAAGCACATCATCCAAAAGATGGGCTACGACCTGAAAAGCAACAAAGGCTTAAACTACGGCAAGGGTCGGCATCTTCCTGTCCGGCTTTCAATACCCAATGGAAAGCCACAGGACTACTATAATTGGACTCGACGGGGGTTAGGCTATGTCACGCCACCATCAACCCCAGAGAGTTCAGATGCAGAAGACGTAGAACATTCCCACTCGTCCGAAGCATCGACTTGGGATTCCGATACCAGTATCGGATTAGTCTTCAGGAAAGTGCTGTCAGCTAACATGACGTCAGCACAACCTCAAAAAGATGAAGGCGAAGACCAAGCGCCGGAACCCTTCGAAGAAGAACCCTGGGCCCAACGCCTAGGAGAACAATGGGAATCTCGTTTTGAGCTACGCGAACCTCCCACCGAAGACGAAGTCGAACAGATTGACCTCGGGGATGGGTCGTCTTCCAAACCCATCTTCATCAGTAAAAGCCTAGAAGGAGAAGATCGAGAATCTTTAATCCAACTGGCTAAAGAGTTTATCGACGTCTTCGCCTGGAGCTATGAAGACATGCCGGGACTCGACCCACAGATCGCAATGCATAGGTTGAACATCTTACCTGATGCCAAACCTATCAAACAACAACAGCGACGCTTCCGTCCAGACATCATGAATGCCATCAATCAGGAGGTAGACAAACTCTTGACCAGCGGCTTCATCCGTGAGGAACAACACCCGGATTGGGTAGCCAACGTCGTTCCTGTCACCAAGAAGAACGGGAAGATACGAGTCTGTATCGACTTCAGGGATCTCAACTCTACTTGCCCGAAGGACGAATTCCCGCTTCCAATTACTGATGTGATGATCGACAACACATGTGGCTTTGAGCGCATGTCCTTCATGGACGGGTATTCAGGCTACAATCAAATCAAGATGTTCCCCGATGACGCAAAACACACGTCATTCAGGACTCCAAAGGGTGTTTTCTGCTACATAGTAATGCCCTTCGGCTTGAAGAACGCCGATGCTACATACCAGCGAGCTATGAGCACCATCTTCCATCAATATCTTCGTAAGACAGTCGAATGCTATGTTGACGACATCACAGTCAAGAGCCGCCTCAAAGAAGATCACCTACAGGACCTGAAGACGGTCTTCGATCTCATGCGGGCACATCAACTCAAAATGAACCCCGCTAAATCCTTTCTGGGGGTTTCTAGCGGCAAATTCTTGGGCTTTGTCATCACAGCGAAAGGCATTCATGTTGATCCTGAGAAGACCAAAGCCATCCTCAACATGGACCCTCCGAAGAACCTTCGAGAACTTCGGGGCCTACAGGGACGTCTGGCATATATCCGGAGGTTCATAGCAAACCTCTCCGGTAGATGTCAACCCTTTACTCAGCTCATGAAGAAGGGAGTCTCTTACGTCTGGACAGAGGAGTGCCAAAAGGCTTTCGACGACATCAAGGCTTACTTAACAAGCCCACCAGTCCTGGTAGCGCCAGTCGCCGGCAAACCATTTCTCCTCTACGTCCGTGCCATGGATCATTCTTTTGGCGCTCTGCTGGCTCAAAACAGCGATACAGGCTTCGAGCAAGCAATCTACTACCTCAGTCGAACACTCATCGGGGCCGAACACCGGTACAACCCCGTCGAAAAGGAGTGCTTGGCTTTGGTGTTTGCCATCCAGAAGACTCGTCATTATGTCTCGGGTCAGACAATTCATGTCATTTCCCGAGTCAATCCGCTCAGAGTCCTCATGACAAAGCCAGGATCATTGAACTCCCGGCTGGCTACCTGGGCAATCCTGCTAACACCGTACAACATGGTGTTTGTTCCGCAAAAGACTGTCAAGGGTCAAGCTCTGGCTGACTTTTTAGCTGCATACCCCATCCCAGAATCCTCAAAACTCTATGAAGATATCCCGGATGAGGTCCAAGAATCCAACGTCACCGAAGGAAGCTCCGTTTGGCGGATGTTCTTCGATGGCGCTTCGAGAACAGGCTCCAAAGGCCAAATCATCGCAGGAGTGGGGGTAGTCTTAGTCTCCACCGATCAGCTGGTCATCCAGCGTGCGTACTCTCTTTCGAAGCCGTGCTCCAACAACATTGTCGAGTACAACGCACTCGTCATGGGACTCCAGCTCGTACAACAGCTGGGGGTCGACCATCTGGAAGCCTACGGCGACTCAAAACTCGTCGTAAACCAGGTTCGGGGACAATACGAGGTTCGCCATGAAGATTTAATCCCTTATCATGAAGTCGCGTTGAACATCATTTCAACCTTTACCGGGTTCTTCATCGAACATGTCCCCCGTTTACAAAACTTGGAGGCCGATGCTCTGGCTGGCCTCGCAGCCTCATTAGCAGCGCCCCTTGGGACTCAACACTATGTCACGGTGACTAGCCGAGACCTGATTTGTCCCAGAAACAACCTATGCTTGCAGGTGGCTCACGCTATGCCGACAAACACTGGTGTTAATATCCGAGACTGGAGGTTCCCGTTCATCGACTTCGTGGTCTACGGAATCCTTCCAGAGGACCCGAAGGAAGCCGTCTCAGTCAGGAGACGCTCTCTTCGATTCTACTACGATACAGCTACCAAAATGCTGTACCGACGCTCCTTTGATGGGCTCCTCCTTCGATGCCTGTCCAACGAAGAAGCAGCCGAAGCTCTTCAAGAAGCTCATGACGGAACTTGTGGAGCTCATCAATCCGGTCCTAAGTTGCAAGATCGACTGCGACGTATGGGCTACTACTGGACAACCATGGCCGCCGACGCTGTTGAATATGCTAAGAAGTGCCACGCGTGCCAACTTCATGCAGACTTCATACATACACCATCGGAGCTGCTACATCCTACAGTCGCCTCCTGGTCCTTCGAAGCCTGGGGCATGGACATTGTAGGGCCAATCACCCCTCCTTCATCGAGAGGACACCGTTTCATCCTGGCCATCACCGACTACTTCTCCAAATGGGCGGAAGCAGTTCCACTGGCAGAAGTAAAAAGCTCCAGGGTGGTCAGCTTTATCAAACACCATGTCATTTACCGTTTCGGAGTACCCCGGCAGATCATCCATGACAATGGTCCTCAATTTATCAGCCACATTTTCAGCAGGTTCTGTGACAAGAATCGCATTCAGAACGTGGCCTCAACCACCTACAATCCGGCAACAAACGGATTGGCTGAGGCATTCAATAAAACTATCATTAGGCTGCTCAAAAAGGTCGTGTCATCCAACAAATGCGACTGGGACGAAAAGCTTGGCGAATGCCTTTGGGCCTACCGTATA
This sequence comes from Iris pallida, assembly GCA_029216955.1. Classification (NCBI taxonomy): domain Eukaryota; kingdom Viridiplantae; phylum Streptophyta; class Magnoliopsida; order Asparagales; family Iridaceae; genus Iris; species Iris pallida. The sequence goes on along the minus strand of JANAVB010006993.1, from coordinate 3,704,270 downwards.
ACGGTACGGACCCCAACAGGCAACACTCCATTCTCCCTGGTCTACGGGAGCGAAGCGGTACTGCCTCTCGAGATACAGATACCTTCACTCTGCGTAGCAATCACAAACAAACTCACAGAAGAGGACAATCAACATCGTCGTCTGCGGGAACTGGAGGCACTTGACGAAAAGCGTCTCCTAGCACAACAACGCATCGAGCTCTACCAAGCCCGTATATCACAGGCTTTCAACAAGAAGGTCAAACAGAGGACTTTCCAAGTTGGCGACCTGATTTTAGCAGTCAGAAGACCAATGGTGTTGACCCACAAGACACCAGGAAAGTTCGAGCCCAAGTGGGAAGGACCTTTCATCATAGAGACGGTATATTCAAACGGTGCTTACCGCCTCGCCAAACCCAATGGAGACTTATTCATGATGCCCATCAATGGCAAGTTCCTAAAGAAGTACTATTCTTGACATCCTCCAGACATGTACTTCCCCAAACAACCTCTTTCCACAAACTTATACGCTTCCGGAACCCAGCTGTTCCGTGGCATCTTCTAGTAGAAAGATAACTACGTCCATATTACCTCTGAGTTGTCTCTCTACACCCTACAAAGCAGAATCTTACACTTCGTAAGCCTACGCTACCCTTCATGTTTACCACGTCCACATTACCTCTGAGTAAACATCTTGTACAAACAACCCCTGCGTTATTGTACATTGATCGCAGAACTTCCACGTCCATATAACCTCTGAGTTGTTCAGCGTATCCCCCAAGATCATTCCTACCACGTCCATAATATCTCTAAGTAGGGAGATTCTATCATTTCGAACCCAATGATTGCCATGTCCACATTACCTCTGAGCAAACATAATGGTTCCTTTAAACTTATTATCTGTACCTGAAAACCAAGGTGCGCAAAAGATAATAGGTCCACACAAATCGTCAAGTTCATAACAACAAAAGATGAACACATCACAAAAAGGTTGTAGACTTCTTTATTCTTCTGAAAAAAGGAGTACAAGAAGCTACATCATCCCTCAGTAAGGGTTGCAAAAGAACATAAAAGAAAAAGGAAAAAGCTATGGTCCCTGAATCTCCCCAGGATAGGCTGAGAGCTCCCTGACTCGAAGCTTTAAGTCGACTACGTGGGCCTCCACCGTCGCCAGGACTCGTTGCTCTGCTTCTTGGTACATCAATTCAACGGCCCCAGCGGAAGTATCACTTGCATGCTTCTCATCAAGCTGTTGTCGTTGCTGCGCCAAGGCAAGAGTCCGCTGAGTAAAAGTCGCTTCATCCTTCTTGAATGCTGCATGTTCAGCCCGGACACGCTCGACCTCTAATTGGAGTCGGGCCCGTTGGTCTTCAAGGCGGCGCATCTGGGTGTCGATATCCGCGATATTAGCTTCCAATACAGCTCGAGTTTCTACCGTCGTCTTCATGGACTGAGACAACTGCTCTACCGCAACCTCAGCCTCAGCTACCTCGTACTTCCAAACGCCCACGGTGGCCTGGTATGAAGACTCGATCTCGGCAATCAGCTTCCCCTTCTCCGCATCTATCAGGACATAGAGATCGTTTCGCTGGATGCGTTGAAGTTCCGCGAGCCGCTCATCCAGCTCAATCACTGAAGCCTCCAGAATTTTGGCCATGTGGTCGTGGCCTTGGTGAATACGAATCAGCTCGATGCAGGGCATTGCCAAAGCTTTTGCCGTCGCAAAACTCCTGTTGGCATCCATCACAGCAGATACACCCTTCTGCAGTATTTTGTATACCCCCTCGACGAGGAATTTCACATACTTGTCTGCATCCGCCAGGACCTGCGGCATCATCGCAGGAGTTGGAGGAGCTACTACAGTTTGTGGACCGGAAGAAGATCCGCCAACCTCAATCAGCGAGGCTTGAACCTCGGCATCAATGGGCTCTTCATCAACAGGGGCTGGACTGCTAGTCCGAGGAGCCGAAGCAACAGAAGGGGCCGGCACAGGCGTCGAGATGGTCCCCCAAGTAGAAGGAGCGACAGAGGGTTCTACACCCTTACCCTTCTCAAGCCCGGAGGAACCACCGATGTTAACGGCCACCTCTTCTACCCCCAACGTCCTATCAACAGTTGGTACCTCCCTTGGCAGAAAAGGGAGATCATCATTTGTCTCTTGACCCGTCTCAGCGGTCGTGACCGAAAGACGGGTCTCATCATCGACAGGGACAGAATCTGTCGCTACCTCCTGAGCGGTAGCTGCCTCAACTTCCACGATTGAAGTCGAGGTAGGACTCGGCAATGATACAGCCGACCTCCCCTCATCATGATAAGGAGGGGAATCAACCCTCTCCTCTGTCTCAACCATATCTGCTGTCCCCGCAGCAGATTCTTGCAAGACCGGAGGGACGTCATCAGAAGGTGACGAACTCCAGTCCACTTCATCATCAGGATGCCTCGAGTCCGCAGGACCCTCAGCATCCAAGGCCTCCACGGCAGATGGTGCTCTCACAGAAGTTGTTGCGACCTCAAAGTCATGAGATATTAAAATCTCCGCAGGAACATCTTCGGGACATTCCTCCAAGGGAGACATTAGCATTGGTGGAATGCGCTCATCAGAAGAGCCTGCCACCGCCTTCGGTTTACTAGCGCCCGATTTTGAAACACGGGACTTCTTCTTCAACGATCCCTACAAGAAGAAGAGCATAAGTCGCCACAATGACGAAAAGAATTGGAATTACGAAATATTCCTCACCTCAGCAGGGACTGATCCCGTTGGCGTTACAAGTGGCACTTCCGTAACCTTTCGGGTCGGCGCCTTTCTCGACCTTTTCGGTACAAAAGAACCAGCTTCTGTCTCAGCCCGCCTTTTCCTGACAGACGGGTCTCCCACTGGTACTGCAGCAGCAGCCCGATACCCCGCCAACTCTGGTGGACGATATGATCGGGCTGCCATCAACATATTCGCTGTCGCCTCCAGCTGGATTCCAATGATGAAACTAGTCTCCCTGTCATAACCAGGAGACATAGTAGTCATAGTGCAATACAGCTTGGCGGCTGGATATAGGATCAGCGGCCGAGGATTGCGAACTGGCGTGGTGAACTTAACGCTAGTGCATCCAGCGTTATAATATTGCCAGCCCCGGGCTCCATCCTGCAAACTCCCAATGAAGCCTAAACTGCTACTGGGATTCCGTAATATTAACTGGGTATAGCCAAACTGACGAGCAAATCAGCTTGGCAGATAAGGCTCCAGATAACACCTATTCTGGTTGCGGTAGACCAGGTGAGAAGGCCGGATACTCTGCAACCAACGAAAACCCCACTTCGGCAAAGTGACCGCATCTTCGCCAGAGTCAACTAAATCTTCGTCGGCCTCAAAATCTTTGAAGATCGGGCCAACCTTGACAATCTCCCACCCCTGAAGGTAGGACAAGACTCTCCTGCAAACGGGGACGCCAGTGTAAGACCACTTCCTCTTATAGAAGCGGCGAATGAAGGCATCCCCTTCGACATGGTCCTCCACCGGACCGGGACTCATCACGTTCGGATGATGCAGAATCAGCCACCCCATAAGATAATGGAAAGACAGCTCGGCCCAGGGAAAGTTATCATTGTTACCTCTCTCATGGATCACATCATCGGCAAAAGACCTCAAACCGCGTAACAGGTTGCACACCATCGCGGGAAGGAGAGCTAAAGGTCGTCCGCAGGCCAACTTCACTGCAGGCAAAATGAGATTCCGATGTACCCTCTCGACGGCACCGGATCCACCTGCAAATACGCAATCCCGGAGCCATATCATCAAATAGGCCGTTAACACTGCCTTAGATGACATCCGGTGCCCGCAGTGCCAGAAACAGCTGTACGTCGCCTTGCCACCCTCATTAGAATGTGGGGTCCTTTCGTCCAGCCGGCTTATTTCAGAACTCACTTCCGCGGGCTTCAATTCCTGCGAAGTCGCAAACCGAATCCTCGAAGGATCTGCCAAATCCTGCCTGAAGGCGTAGTCCCTCCAAGCAGTCACATGAGGCTGGGTCTTGCCCTTGTCCCTCCGGTGCATCAAATAATGATGGCTCGTCACCTCTTTGAAAACAGCTATCATCTCCGGATCCTTATCTTCCAGAGCTTGGATCTCTTCATTTGATGGAAAATATTTCTCGTACGGTTCCAAGCCCCAAGGAAGCTTGGACACTTCGTACATTTCATGGAGGGCCAATCCCAACTCCTCCACCGGAGTAAAGAAGCTGCTAGTCTGGGCATTAAAAAGCTCTAAGAGCGCAAGGAACATAGGCTTATTGAGGTCCACGCCTGCCTGCGTGGCCCGAATGGCGGCTGTCAGCCCGATCTCTTTAAGCTCAACCTTGAACCTTGAAAGCACCCAAGTGGTCAACTCGTCCCACTTCGGGATGTAGTGACACCAGCCTTCGACTCTAAAGCTACCTGTCGGATACATCACCTTTGATATCAACATCCGATTTGCAAAGATCGGGGCACTGAAGGGAAACGTGTCGTTTGGGACCTCACTGTAGATGCTCCCAGGACGCAAGGCTCGGTAACTGAAAGAAGAACCGGCTCGTGAAGCTGTCAAAGTATTTCGCTGATTCGAGGAGGCGTCAATTGAGAGGGTACCTCCCAAGGCCCCTCCTTGAGAGGGAGTAAGTTCCCAACCCATCCTTCTCTTCGAAGCTAGACGATAAAAAGCCGTCAGCGGCAACTGGCGGTCAACCTGCCGAAAAGAACCAGTCTTCTCTGATCCTCAGTATCTTCGCTTCGGAAGAGACTAGTCGGTCGTCAAACAAAAAGACAGGTTTTAAGAAAGTTACACCTTCGGATTCAGCAGACTTCAGTTTACCATTCTCCATCATACTCTGGAGGAAAAGAGGCAACTTGGTCTGGATTTGTAGCATTCTCTCACGAGGTTGGTCCTGTAAGATAGCATCCTTCGCAGGATTGATCACCGCCTCGTCAAAATCAACTCCCATCTGACAAAGAGAAGCATCCAGGAGGACCTCATTCAATAAAGGGATCGTCATCGACACTGATACAACAAAGGTGGAAGTCAGGCAAAAATGTTAAATAGCTTCGGCGCATCATCAGGGCGTAAGCCCATGCGCGCCAGCATCAGAGCTTCGGCGCATCATCAGGACGTAAGCCCATGCGCGTCAGCTTGCTTCGGCGCATCATCAGGGTGTAAGCCCATGCGCGCCAGCATCAGAGCTTCGGCGCATCATCAGGGCGTAAGCCCATACGCGTCAACTTGCTTCGGCGCATCATCAGGGTGTAAGCCCATGCGCGTCAGCTGGCTTTGGCACATCATCAGGGTACGAAACCCATGCGCGTCAGCCATTAAACCTCGGTGCATGATAAAGGTGTAAACCTATGCACGTGGGCAGGATAGAACCTCGGCGTATCATCAGGACAGAAGTCCATACGCGTCAGCAAATTTGAGTTAGGGCACAGTCTGGCCCAAAAGCTTATGTGAAAGAGATGAAACCCACCCGTCACCTCGGGACGAACGTCGGCCGGAGTCGCAGGGGTGATAGGTGCATCCTCGTCGACGAACTCCTTCGCTTTCTCCTTCCCCTTGCCGGCACCACCGCGAGGAGTCTTGGGAGCCATTCTCTCAAAGAAGAAAAGGTTAGGGTTTGAAGAAAAACTCTAAAGAAAGCAAAGGCACAGAGAAGATGAACTCTCTCTCTCTCTCCAACCCTCACCTATTTATAGGGCATGGTCGCACGCGTAAACCGATGACGTGTAATCTCAGCCGTCGCTTCGGATTCCGTGAGGAGATAACAGCAAATACAACCAAAAGATCATCATTAATCTTTTAGGTTACCAAGGCGTCATCATCATCAACTGGAAGGAGCATGCGCCCGAACAAGCATGCGCCCAACAATCATGCGCCCTGACCTCCATGCTTCTTATTCAAAGTATTCCAAAACTTATTCAAAAGTTTTAAAAACTTTGAAGGGGGTCTTGTAGAAGCATGGAATTTTACAGCCAGAAAGCCCATGCGCCAGGCACTATATGCGCCAGAACTCAGACAACAAAATCAAATAAGCCATTCGAAGAAGGACTTTTTATTTATATATAAAAGTCTATTACATGGCTAGAAAAGGTTGTACAAAGGAAAATTTCTACAAAAGAAAGATCCTAGATCTACAGCCAGCGGCCACCATACGCCTCCAGATAGGCGCAGCGGCCACCATGCGCCTCCAGATAGGCGCAGCAGCCACCATGCACCTTTCGATAGGCGCAGCAGTCACCATGCGCTGTCAGTTAGACGCAGCAAATGCCATGCGCCTCCAGCCAGGCGCATCCCACCATCTCTTCAGCAGCTCAGTTATGTGCATCCAGCTCAGTTATGTGCATCCCTTCAGTAGCACTCTTCCGACCAGGCTCACCTGGCCGAGCAGAGCCCAGTTATGTGCTGCTCTTCCAGCCAGGGTCACCTGATAAGTGCTTCGATTACACAAAGCATTTAACCCTCTGCCTGGAACCAAGGAAGAGAAGAGCACGACAAAGCTGTGGCCAGAGAGGCTTCGAAAGAGCCTCCAAAGACCAAGGAAGACCGTGATCGAAATTATGGCACAAGGAGCTTTCAACACAATCAAAGTGGGCGGCACCCACTTTGAAGGAAGAGAGAGCCTAGCACCGCCATTCCGATCTACGGCTCTTTCGGAACAACAAAGATGAGGCCCGAACATCCCTATCTTTGGATGCAACAGGCACCTTTCGCCTGCCTCAGAAGCCCTCGACTCCGTCTTTTGGATGTAACAGTCACCTTCAAGTGCATCGAAGACAACACGACGTCTCATCTTCACCCTCGAGAGCACTTCGTCAACAGAATGCACCCACATATCCAAGTTCATGTTGGAAGTACGTGAGGGAACGAGGAGCAAACCTTCTCTCCATGCCACTATTTATAGATCGGGCAAATCAAACCCATGCGCCAAGTGGATGACTCTCCGAATTCTGTGCAATGAATTTGCATTAAATGGATGAACCGGACGCCTCGAATTCAGCCAAACGGCTATTTTTTAGCACTCGAGGAGCGAGACAGCCGCATCATTAAAGGACATATCGGATGCGCCAGCCAAACAGCGCATCACATGGACGTGCCCTCCAGCATCAGGCGCATCACACAGACGCGCCCTACAGTACCCGACGTATCACAGAGGATGCGCCCCCCTCACATCTCCATACCGAGTGGAACACCAACCAATGTGCCCACTCAGCTGTCCATCGAATGTCACAAACATTAAATGCTGAACTGACACCAGAGTTGGCAGCACGCTTCCCAAAGTCTGAACAGTTGACAGTTTTTTTCAGAGAACGAAGCATCGGCAACGTCAGCATTATCATGACTCTATTCCGACGGCTACTGCCACGTGGCCATCCGCATGCGCCTCTACGGCCATGCGTCCAAATCGCCATGCGCCTCTACGGCCATGCGTCCAAACCACCATACGCCTCAAAAGCCGTGCGCCTCAGACTCTTCACTGATCCCTAAAGACAGAAGAAGAGTCTCCAGTTGAAGCTTTGCTTGTGCCTCAAAAGCCATGCGCCCCAGACTGATCTCTGATCCCGAAAGACAGAAGGAAAGTGGCCTGTATGCGCCTCAAAAGCTATGCGCTCTAAACGGTTTGTAACCCCTAAAGGTAATGAGCCGCAGCCTCCTCATGCGCCCAATCAAGGCGCAGCTCACCAGATTACTTCCCTCCACCAAATCCGAGATCTTCGAGCCATGGGTCGATGACACATGTCCTTTGACTCAACTCGTCCAAGATTTCAGCAACAGAAAGATCTTCTTCTCTGCTACGTGCCGGCTCACAACAGCAGTATGAAGAGTTTTCCCCCCAATCAGGGTGCATCATCTACGCGCCTCCATCAGCAACCTCTACGTGGCGTCCCCACACCGGCGTATTCCACATGCGCGCATGAGCAGCCAGCCTGCAAAACTATAAATAGAAGGATCGTCTCCTTCACACACACAGACAGAATCCACAACGAACATACAAGGAATAATCAGAGAGGCAGATACAGACACTCAACGTCTTCCTCCTCTCAGCAAGCTCCAGCACCCAGAGCAATCCACACCTTCAGAGAACCGATAACCGTCGTCAGCCCGTCAACGGAGTCAACGCATTACCACTCGCTCCATTGGCACTAAGGACCCAGCTTAAACAAAAGTATACTCCTAGGACTACATCTAAGTCCTACATTGTAACACTGTTCTGTTTGTATTAAAGTTTTCAATCAAACAATTTTAATGGCAAACAGTTATCTCTCCAGGATTAGACGACTTTCTGCAGGAGTACGGGATGGCATTGGATTCTGCTTACATCGATGACGAGGCAGTTCCTACTGATTTCTAGTCTACTCCTTATTTGAGACATTAGTGGACATTATTTTTACATCTCTTTTATTTCTATTTCTGAAGGTTGGACTCCGATCTTATGAGACTATTTTATAGCTGTTTGGAGTGAGTATGTTCACCCGGATATCTTTTGATACACTTATTTATTATTTGGACTCTATTACCTTCTGTGTTGAGCTGTGATGAGATTAGATTATATTATTCTGGCCTGTGATTATTTTATTTACAACTTATGTGCATATATGAGGATTCATATATTAGAGTATTCTTCGTACATGTGCAGCTAGCATGTTCATGTACTTGGTCCTATATATTTTGGGACTGGGGCGTTACATATTTTTGTGGTGGCCCATGCAGGTCTACGTTAATATTGGTTTGTTACATGACTGTACCCAACAAGCCTGCATATAGGAATAGAAATATCTCATCCAGAACTACTACGTCCCTTGACATACAAACTTCTTTTCAAATTCCTTCGATTAATTGATTTACCTCACATTTAATCTTTTCTAATATCAACCTATCTTCCTCGTGCCAACAGTATGAATCTAAAAAGTGGATGCACTTCTGTCTTGGCCCTCACCTCTGGTGAAGAGGCTACTCCGGAGGGACAGAATCCTCCAATGACTCCGGTGACACCATACCAGCCAGGACAGTCGTAGCCTACTACGACACCGACGATGGTACACCCGGAGATCGCAGCACCCCCAGGCAGCCAGGCTGGACAGACCACTACCATGACAGCGTTAGGGAATGTACCACCGCCTCCACCCGCACCATTCCCTCAACAGTTTCTACCACAGTCGGGACCTCAGATACCTCCACCACCGACTGATGGAAGCCCTACTTCCCAGTTTATGTACGCCATGATGCAGGCTCAGTGGCAGCAGACTGAGCTGATGAGACAGACAATGATGGCAGCATTGGCTAGACCTCCACCACCACCTCCAGTACTAGCACCAGCACCGACTCTGCATCCTTACGAAGGCTATATCAAAAATTTTACAGATATGAATCCCAAGGCCTTTAGAGGAACGAAAAAGCCACTAGAGGTGTCACAGTAGCTTATTAGTACAAAGAAGCTACTGAAGACATCCAAGTTGCCAGCTCTAGATTGGATGACAGCAGTGGACCTACTGTTAGAAGATAATGCTCACCACTGGTGGAAGGCGGAAGAGAGACGACTAGGCACTGGGATCACCTGGAAGCAGTTCTATGATGCATTTTATGAGAGATTATTTCCTATTCATGTTCGAGATGGTCTCTACGACCAGTTCCTTCATATGAAGCAAGAAAATATGACAGTTGATGAGTATGACTCAGAGTTCAATCGCCTGAGTAGGTTTGGTATGGGATTAATTCCGACAGAGTTAGAGAAGGCAAGGATATTTCACCAGTGGCTTGTACCAGAGCTCAAGTCTTATACAACTACCCAGTCTCGAGTCTTCCATTCAGCTGTCCTGGAAGAAGCTCGTGCTCAGAAGATTCTTTGCAAGGAGCGGCAGCAGACATCGGGGTGCCATACACCAGCAGATACACCAGCCCGAGCTACTCAGGGAGAACCTATCAGGAGGACCATAGGACAGTACCAGCAGAGGACTACTCCCTACCATAAGCCCACTTTTTAATATTGTGGAAAGCAGGGTCATGTCAGAAATGACTGCCGACTTTGTTTGGGCTTATATATGAGATATGTATCAGGACAACACTTGGCCAGAGATTGTCCTGAGTAGCAAGCTCTAGTTCATGCACATTAGGCCCAGAGGCCTACAGCTCCAACACCTCGTCTACCATTACTACCACAGACAGCACAGTACCACAAGGCCAGAACTCAAGGCCCAGGACAACCATGGAAAGGTATTCTCTCTAGCTGTTGAGAATATAGAGACAGAGGTAGAGGTTATAGCAGGTATGGTTTTAGTTGCATCTTTTTCTACTATTACATTATTTGATACTGGAGTCACACATTCATTTATAGCAACTAGTTTTGCCACTAGACACAATATTCCTATCACACCCTTAGCTAAGAATGTTAGAATCCTCACTTGAGGCGAAGTTATACCTGTTAGTGGTGTTTGTAGACTTTGTCCTGTAGTGATAAGTGGTAGAGAGATAAGGGCACGACTTCTTGTATTCCCTAAGCCGACATTTGATGTGGTTCTCGAAATGGACTGGTTGAGCTAGGATTTTGCCCTCATAAATTGCCATTGGGGCAGTATTGCCTTTAGACCACCGAATGCGGCAGAGTTTGAGTTCACCAAAGAAGACAGAGAGAGTTATGATACACCCGTATCGGGGACTCACATGATGATGCAGGATACCCCTCAGTACTCTATCATCATCGAGTTCGAGGATGTATTCCCCGAGGAATTGTCAGGACTGCCACCTGACCGAGACATTGAGTTTTCTATTGTGCTTATTCCGGGAGCCGAGCCTATTTCATCTCGAGTTTATCGACTAGCGCCCAAAGAGTTGGTAGAGATGAAGACGCAGATTGATGACTTATTGGAGAAGGGCTTTATTCGTGCCAGTACGTCACCGTGGGGAGCACCCATTCTTTTTGTGCCTAAGAAAGACCGGATAGTGCGCATGTGCATCGACTACAGAGCATTGAATGCAGTGACGGTAAATAACAAGTATCCCTTGCCGCGTATAGACGATCTATTTGATCAACTGAGTGGAGCAAAAGTATTCTCCAATATTGACTTACGATCAGGCTATCACCAATTGAAGGTTCGGAAGGAAGACAATGCAAAGATGGCTTTTCGATCAAGGTATGGACACTATGAGTACTTGGTCATGCCTTTCGGTTTGACCAATTCTTCCGCAGTCTTCATGAATTTAACGAACAAGATCTTTCACCAGTACTTGGACAAATTTGTAGTAGTCTTTATAGATGATATCTTGATTTACTCCATGAGTCAAGAGGAGCATGAGCAGCATCTACGGATAGTTTTGGGAACATTGAGGAATGAGCGACTTTTCGTGAAGCTTAGAAAGTGTAATTTTTTCTCAAGGAGGTATCATTTCTTGGTCATGTTGTTACAGGTGATGGTATATCAGTGGACCCAGAGAAGATCACAACAGTCAAATCATGGCCCGCTCCCACATCAGCTTCTGAGGTAAGAAGTTTTCTCGGACTTGTGGGTTACTACCGACGGTTCGTAGAAGATTTCTCTCGTATAGCGGGGCCTATGACTCGATTAACTTGCAAGGATCAGGAGTTTGTATGGACAGACGAGTGTCAAGCCGCTTTTGACGAGTTGAAGAAGCGATTGACCACAGCACCGATTCTGACACTACTATCGGGCCCGGGAGGATTTGTGATCTACAGTGACGCATCCGGGAAAGGATTAGGATGCGTATTAATGCAGCACGGTCATGTAGTAGCATATGCATCGCGACAGTTGAGAGTGCACGAGAAGAATTATCCGACCCACGATCTAGAGCTCGTAGCGGTTATCTTTGCTTTGAAGCTATGGAGACACTACTTGTATGGCGAGAAGGTCGATATCTACACTAATCATAAGAGCCTCAAGTACGTGTTTACATAAAAAGATTTGAATATGCAACAGTAACGTTGGTTGGAGTTGATGAAGGATTACGAGGTCGAGCTACATTATCATCCGGGCTAGGCTAATGTCATGGCAGACGTATTAAGCCATAAGCCCATGGCACACTTTTTGACTACACAAAAGGAGTTGATTAAAGACTTGTAGCAGCTTGGTATTGAGGTAGTATTGCCTGGAGCAGAAGGTGTATTAGCCAATCTCCAAGTGTAATCGTCATTAGTAGAGCGGATCAAGGCGGCATTACCTACCGATGCTAGATTTCGACGACTTCGAGAGAGGACCGAAGCAGGAGAGCAGACGGGATTGAGGATTCATCCCGATGGGACATTACGATGTGGTGATCATATTTATGTTCCTAATGGAGAGTTGCGGCAGGAGCTGATGGGAGAGGTTCACAGTTCGACTTACTCTATTCATCCCAGAGGAACCAAGATGTACCGCGACTTACGACAATATTATTGGTGGCATGGAATGAAGTGAGAGATAGCTCGTTTCGTTGCCAAGTACTTAGTATGTCAACAAGTGAAGGCGGAGCACCAGAGGACAGCTGGTCTGTTGTAGCCGCTACCCATTCCCGAGTGGAAGTGGGAGCACATTACTATGGATTTCATCACGGGTTTTCCTCGAAATCCTAGGGGATGTGATGCAGTGTGGGTGATTGTTGATAGACTTACAAAGTCAACCCATTTCTTACTTTTTAGAGTGGGCCAGTCGACAGAGGTATTGGCAGAGATGTATATGGAGCAGATTGTGAGATTACACGGTGTGCTTGTTAGTATTGTGTCGGACCGCGACTCGAGATTCACCTCACACTTTTGGAGGAGCATGCAAGAGAGTTTGGGCACACGGTTGAAGTTTAGCACGGTGTACCATCCGCAGACAGACGGCCAGTCGGAGCGTACCATTCATACGCTAGAGGATATGTTGAGAGCGTGCATGCTTGACTTTGGCGGTTCTTGGGAGGATCATCTTCATCTTGTTAAGTTTTTCTACAACAATAGCTATCAAGCGAGCATTCAGATGGCTCCGTTTGAAGCGTTGTATGGTAGAAAGTGTCGATCTCCTGTTTGTTGGAGCGACATAGGAGAGCGACAGTTATTGGGTCCCGAGTTAGTCTTGAGCACAGTGGAGACAGTAAAAAAAATTTAGGGCTACCTGCGAGCAGCACAGAATCGTCAGAAGCAGTGGGCAGATAATCGTCGCCGACCCTTGGAGTTCAAAGAGGGCGACCATGTGTTCTTGAAGATATCCCCCACTAGAGGCACGATTCGATTCAGAGGATGTGGCAAATTGAGTCCAAAGTACATCGGGCCTTTTGATATCTTGGAACGTGTTGGAGAGGTTTCCTATAGATTAGCCTTGCCACCGTCGCTAGAGGGAGTGCATGACGTATTCCATGTGTCTCAGCTAAGGAGCTACGTGGCAGACAACAATCATGTTCTTGATCACTCCGAGATCATAGTTGGACCGAGCTTGTCATACGAAGAGCAACCGGTAGGCATTCTTGATCGTTGAGTGAAGGTGTTGCGGAATCAATCTATTCCATTGGTTCGTGTGGCTTGAAAGCATCACTCGCCAGGAGAGTTTGCTTGGGAACGCGAGGACGACGTTCGAAATCGTTACTCGTATTTGTTTGACAACCAAGGTATGTCTTGCACATGATAGTCTTTATAGCTTCTTGCATTGCGTAACATTGCATTCTACCCCTACCATAGTCTAATTTCGAGGATAAAATTTCTTTAAGTTGGGTAGGATGTAAACCCCCATAATTCATTAAAATATTTAAAGTTAGTTTTGTGTAAATTTGTGCTAAAATACATGTATGCATAATATTAGGAGTATGAAATAATAGTAATAGCAAATACTTAAGTTAATGCATAGTATGGGTGTAAGTTTATATGATATATTTATATGTATATATGTATGTGTGTATGTGTTGATTTATTAAGGTGTATATATTTATATATACATATATGTGGGAATATATGTGTATATAAATAAAAAAAAATATCTAAAATGTTGAATTATTGAAAAGAGTTTTTAATTAGAAATAATAAATAAAAATAGAATTTAGATATTTAAATAAAGTAATAATAGAAAAATAAAAATATAGTTTTTAAAATAGGAAAATAGAATAGAGAAATAGAATTTTAAAAAAAAGAATTTATAATAAATAAAAAGAAAAAGAAATAAAAAAGAATAAGAAATAAAAAGAAATGAAAAAGAAAAAAAAATCTTCCCACCCACTTAAGTGGGCGGCCCCCCCCTCTCCCGTACACAAGCTGCTGTAGCAGCATCAACGTGAGCACCAATCCATAGTAACCCGTGAGCACCCGTGAGAACCCATAATAGCTTTATTAGAATCCTAGTAGTATTAGGTTTTGCCAAAACTTGTTATATATAGCTTCCTCCACAGACCTCAAAACCTTAGACTTCCAAAACAAAAATTGCGACAGAACATACCCTCTTCATCTACGAGTTCGTTTCTCTGGCAACGGAGTTGTGTGCGCGATGAACGGAGCATCGAAAGTCATCCCCTCGTCATCCACAGAGCAGTTTTTCCACTCAAGGTACCCTATTTCCCGACGACGTAACTTTTTACTCGTAACACCGATTTTCGATCCGTAAGATTTTTTGGAATGTAGACTTGACCCACTTCGAGATCCTCTAGATGGATTTAGACATGACCATCTAACTGGTTCAAAAAATCGAACCCAAGTTAGCAAAAAAATCTATTTTTCTGGACTGTTAAAACCAATTCTAAACGACAACTTGTCGGCCAATTTTCTTGTTGTACATTAAAAACTTATAGAAACTAATTGAAAATAGTAAAAGACAACATAACCGATATCGCAACGCATCTTCTGGATTGTCTTTTCGATTAACATGTAAAAAGTAAATTGATATTGAAGTTGGAGGAAAAACTGTGTTAAACATATATAAAATTCTAAAATTTTCTCGATACGACGTGCGCCCCGACGAATCGGATGACGTGGTGGCACGCTATATGCATCGAAAGGCGCGTATGGACGTTGCTGACGTGTGAGAACTGACGGAACTCAGTTTTGTCGCGTGTGTGCGACGAAATCAGTCCGTATCCGTCAAGATACCCCCGTATCGCCAATTTGCAAACTTTGCCCTAACTTCGTGAACAGTCGTCAAATCGAGACGACACTTGCGCCAATAAGTCCGAATCAAAATTTTGGTCCTGTGTGCCAAGTTTGGTTCGATTCTGAGAAGGTCGACCGGAACCCCTTTTTGGCGGGCCCGCGACCCACTCAAACGGGCGATTTTGTACGAGGCTCATCGAAAACCAAAATTGGACATACCATTGAGTTTCTCTTCTCAAACTGAATCCGTGGACATGTAGTTTGACGACTTTAGAGATCATAGACTTTGGCACGTGTTTCGGTGCAAAGCGGGTCCAACGACGGACATCGTTTTGACCCGAAATTATGATTTTGCCCCTGTTCTAGAATTAGACTTTTGGACAGGCGTTTTCTCGGTATATCTTATATACCGAGTACGTTTTTGATGTTTGTTTCAGAAACTGGAGTTGTTTGGAGATTGTGACGTTTCTTGGCTGACATTGTGATTTCCTGGACTTTCCACTTTCCCCATCAGGCAAGATACCTTGCCACCTTACTCTGTGATTATTATATTCTTATTTTTAGTTGTTATTTTCAATATTTCTTATTTGTTGATATTATAAAACTGTGCGTCCAAGTCACACTTGGGTGCAAGCGACTCTATCGGTCGTTTTCTCGCTTTATTTATATTCTTGTACATTGACTTAGCCTAGTGACCACCCATTGATGTTAAGGTATTGGTATATCTCGTATGGCCTTGACACTTGCTTTACTACATGATGTGAGTCACATGTAGGATACGTACCCGCGTAGTCAGCTGGCCACCGATACATATAGAGCGTGCGACGGATGGGAGTAACTGCCATTAGAATTGTATGCTAGAAGACTTGGCGGTTACTAAAGGTACATGTTAGTCATGGAGATGATGATACTAGGCATTAGGTGGGGGGAACAATACCTGACATATGAGCTTCGATTGTACTTTCCTTGTAACCCGAAAGCTCCGCTGGAGATACCGGTATAATTAGCCTCTCAGGCTGGCCACTGTCGTTCTTGGAACGTTATGCACTTGGTCACTGGTGCCCAAGAGGGGACTATACCGGTTTCTATATTCAGCCAGGGCTCATGCGTCGAAGGATTGTATCTCAACTGCATATTCACAGTAGAATGGTCAGGAACCCTATTGCATGCATACCTTTCTTTCTTATTATATTATCACAGTTACATGGTATGGTGTTTTCTTGTATTTTGTTACGTCCCTCTGAGGACCTGGTTATCTCTCTAGGATTAGATGACTTCCCGCAGGAGTACGGGGTGGCATTGGATTCAGCTTACATCGATGAAGAGGCAGTTCCTACTAAGTTCTAGTCTATTCCGTATTTGAGACATTAGTGGACATTATTTTTACATCTCTTTTCTTTTTATTTGCGGAGGTTGGACTCCGATCTTATGAGGCTATTTTATAGCTGTTTGGAGTGAGTATATTCACCCGACTATCTTTTGATACACTTATTTATTATTTGGACTCTATTAGCTTTTGTGTTGAGCTTTAATGAGATTAGATTATATTATTCTGGCCTGTAATTATTTTATTTACATCTTATGTGCATATATAAGAATTCCATATATTTGAGTATTCTTCGTACATGTGCAGCTGGCATGTTCACGTACTTGGTCCTATGTATTTTGGGACTGGAGCGTTACAGTGTCCACGCTCTAAGATCAATAAGTCCACGCTCTGTCCTCTCAGTTATATCCCTAAACTCTATGATGTTGCGTTCGAGCGTATAAATCGTGTGATGAGCATGGCATCGTCCGGCTGCTACTGAGACGGGGGGATGCTCATGCATCCTTGATTGCATCTTATCATGAAGAACTCAATCTGACGGTCAATGATCTCCTAGACTGGGGCAGACTCTTGTAAGGGTTATGGAGAATATGCACACCTACAGCGGAGGCCCTAGAGAACTATTTCGTAACTAGGGCACCAAAGGATCCCGTACCATAGTACATACCCCTCTGAAGACTACTAGCGGCGGTCACCCATAGCACATCCTCCGACGGAGCTAGAGAGGGCTACAAGGAAGTACCAGCCTCTCCCGTTGTAGGTGCACTAGCAATCGCCCGTTGACGGAGCCTAAGATACTCGACCTAGAAAAGTATAGCTACTCGATAATCGCTAATGTCTAATGTACTTATTACTAATTATATGAATATTTATTTGTATATTTCCTAAGTTATATTAAAATTAACACAAAGTATAATAATACTTAAATAGGTCTGCTTGGCCCTCTTATCAGTGAGCTTCCCGCCCTTCCGATGGGTGGCCAGGAAGACGGACACCATGTTGGCATCCTTCCCCCTCTTTACCTATTAAAAATATATTATTTAGTACTAAAATTAAATATTTTATCCTAGTACCATTTTATCATACTTGTATTAAAATAATATATCTGAAATAAAAAATAAATCAAATGTTGAAAATATTTTGTCATCGGAATCGAACCACCACACCACTTTGATATCTTCTTCCTAGCCGCCTTGGCCTTCTCAGACCTTTCCTTGTACCTTGGATCGTCGAATCGAGCCCTCATCGCATTCCACTGATCTGGGGTGACCCAACCTTGTCCTTCGTGATCACAAGCCTTCTGGTTATTTATAGCATCACAGACCAGCATGGCGGCGATGGTAGAAAATATCGCCTCGATCAACTCGGCTCGATGCAGTGGATAGAAATACATTTGCTAGAAGAAGTAATTTAGTAAGTTATATAATATGCATAAATTATATGATTGATATTAAAACAAAATATACTAATACCTTGAAGTGTGCAAACCAGAACACCTACCTATCGTACGGAGCATCAGAGTAGTTTATCCAAGGGCCACCATAGTTGTACCTCAAAAAGTAGCCCAGGCATCTCTGTACCGATGAAGGACGATATCTATATGGAGATAGTTATATTCATGAGAAAGTGAATATATGATGAATAAATAAATACACGACATATATGATGATAAACCAAATAATTGACTTACTTTGTACCTGTTTGTCATGAACAAAAGTTGTACAATTTTTTTTGTATACAAACAAAAAAAGAGTACCGAAGATTCCTAAACAGATCTAAGTACAAAAGTTTCTGAAAAAGTGTGACAATGAAGATCGAGCACTACAGCAGCTCATTTACTCCGTTGACGATCTGATAACAAAGTGAACTTGCTCTGACTTTCTGATGCCTGTGAGTGGTAATATATAAGATAACAAAGTGAACAAAGTGAACCTGGTTGCCAATCAAGAAGACGTAGACCTTCTTGAATGAAGGAAGACTTTTTCTATTTATAGACGAGCATATATAAGATATACGCATCAGTTTTGGCGCACAGGAGCTCTGGGCGCACGAGTTTTTAGGAGAATCCTTTGTAACTGCTTTATGGGGGCTGCTGCTGAGCTGACAAATTGCAGTTGCTAAGATTTCCTTGTTACTGAGGTCTCGGGTAGTTGGCACCACTTATTATTAGTGGTACATAGTGTGTACACACTTCTCGAAGATCTCGATCAGCTTAAACAAACTAGATTTCAGCTCTATCAAAGGAATGATGGTTGGCACCACTCATCATCAGTGACACGTAGTGCGCACATACTATTCAAAGATCTTGTTCAGTTTAAATAAACTAGATTTTAACTCTATCGAAGGAGCGACGATTTTAAACAATCTAGATTAGATTGTATGTAAAGAGATACGACTATTTGAACAAACTATATCTGATTGCATCTGAAGAGATACATATGTCATGCTGACCATGTGGTATAGTGCCACATTTTGGAGGAGCTACGCGCTATATAAGCTACATTTTTAGGGGCATCGAGGTGACTGTGCTACTGGAACGACGACTAACTATGTTTTCGAGGAACTCTGATGGAGTTGCAAAAGAACTGCGCTTCTGGAAAGCTCTGAGAGATCTTTGAAGGAGTTGTGAAAGAACTGTGTTTCTAGAAACTCTGGAGATCAGTGAAGAAGCTGTGAAAAATTTGTACTTCTGGGAAGCTCTGAAGGATCAGTAAAATAGCTATGCTTCTGGGAAGCTTTGAGGAAGCTGTGAAAGAGCTGCACTTCTGGAAAGCTTTGAGAGAAGGAGCTGTGAAAGAGCTGCACTTCTGGGAAGCTCTGAGGGAGCTGTGCTTCTGGGAAGCTCTGAAAGAAGGAGCTATGGAAGAGCTGCGCTTCTGGGAAGCTCTAAGAGATCAATGAAGGAGCTGTGAAAGAGCTGCGCTTCTGGGAACTCTGGAGGAGCCATGAAGGGGCTGCGCTTCTGGGAAGCTCTGAGAGATCAGTGAAAGAGTCATGAAAGAGCTGCACTTCTGGGAATTTTGGTTATTGCGCTTCTGGGAATTTTGGTCATGGCTCTTCTGGGAGAACTGTAGTGGCCGTAAAGGGGCTACACTTCTGGAAGCTCTGGAGGAGCCGTAAAGGGGCTGCACTTCTTAGAATTTTGGTCACTGCACTTTTTAGGGCGACTTGTGACTGCTTCTGAGCGACTGCGTCAACGCTTTCTTCATTGCTGCCACTTTGGGGGGCTTGAAAAGCGGTAACTTAAAGACTCAGTCAAAAGACTTCATTGAATGAGATTTATTGCGATGAATTCTAGGTTCATCTAATGAATTCTAGGCTTTTGGCTAACTGCCACGTCACGTGTGGGTTGGACGCACATAGCCTATATAAAAGGGGGGCTTTTGAGGAATTCATTGTTCATTGCCTCTAAACTTTCCTCTGTCATGATTTACCTCGACTTAGCTTCAGACGGCCGTAGGTCATGCATAAGTCGACTATTGGTTGTACATCTCTTCGTTTAAAGAAGCTTTAGTCTTGGTGAAGGAAAACTTTAGAGTTTCGAGATGTACTTGAGTATTTTGGCATGAGGGGTTCAAACCTGAACGACATTTTTGAGGTCTTTGAGGCCCAAGATACTGGGTTTGGATTGATTGCCGGTACTCTATTAGGCTGGAAGAGCCACAGGTTATGCTGTGAGTCCCGTGTAGGAGCTGCATCCTCGGTCTGCTCAATAACTGCTTCATTAGCCATATTGGAGTGGGAGAGCTGCGCATTTGACAAAGAAGTTCTTCACTCTAACTACGAGTAGAGCTGCGCACTTGTAGGCCGTAGACTTATAGGCTGCACACTTATAGGTTGTAGAGAATCTTTATATGTAATTATGAAGAGCCTGTACTAGATCTTCGTAAATTTGATTTTTAATAAAGTAATTCCCTTTATGCACTGCCTTCTCTTGTGATCTGATTTCTGATGTGCACAGCAATTTTGTGTCTTCCTACGCTTCTGTGAACTGTAGGAAGCGACCGATGTCTCATGCGCTTTTGTTAACGTAGCACTTTTTTCATGCTTTTACAAGACCCCTTTCAAAATTTTTAAACCTGAACAAGTTTAGAACACTTTGAACAAAAGCATGAAATGACACGTGGCAATTTAAAGTGCACAACGTGTTCCTGACAGGTTCTCAAGCATCTATTAGCCGTCGGCATTAATGTTTTTGAGCTGTCATATTATTTAAAATGATAATGACTCCTCATTTTAGGAAAAAGGTTCATAATGATTTTCTTTCATCTCCACGCTACCTGAAGCGTTTCTCTGCATACGAAGAGTCCTATGGACTCATATGTTGACATGTGGCTTCGTCCTATAAATAGAAGTCTAGAGAGAAGGAAAGACTAATTCCCTCGGTTAAAAACTTTTCATAGAGTACTTATTCTTCCTCAGATCAAAACCGTAGTTTTTTTTCATGGCTTCCAAAAAGCCGATAGCTCCTAGGGTTCCCAAGGCCGGCAAGGTTAGCACGGGCAAGGCCAAGGGAAAGTGGGCGACGTCTGAGGCTGTTGATATCGATGATTCTTCAGTCGCTAACGTCATCACGCCCGTGGACGTGCGACTGGCTGTTACATGTATCCTGGATATGAGGCGAAAGCTGATTGCCTCGAAGCCTCTCTGGTAGAGTTAGAAGCTGTTACCCTGGAGCTTCAAGGCCTTGAACGTAACATCTTTGTCATAGCGGATGTGGATTTAGGGAAAATGGCTGCTAAATTATCCCTTCATGAACTGGAGCGAGAAACTGTTGCTAACAGGATTGTTGAGATCGAGTCGAAAATCGACAAAGTGATTACCGCCGAAGAAACCCAAGTTTGTCGCCAAGCAACCTTGGAGGAGCAGCATGAAGACCTTCGCAAGCAAATTCGACCTTTGGAAGAGATATTGGCCCTTGCATAAAGTGAGCTGGAGAAGTCGAGGGATCAGCAGAGGTCCCTTTGTCAGCGATATAAGACCTTAGCTTGGGAGAAAGAGAGTGGTGGTGCTCGTCAGGTCAAGCTGGAGACTGCATACCAAGGCATATCCCAGCTAAGGGATGAGGCGGCCAGATGTAAAGAAGCGGAGCGTAGAGACAAAGAGTTTGCTGGACCCAGGTTGCCTTCTTGCGGGGTTGGATCAGTGAGCTGACTTGCCGGCCCACTTAGACAACAGTATTGATGTCTTCTTTTTGTTTCCCTTCTTTAGAGAGGTTTTTCCATTTTGATGTAGTAGAGCTTCATTTATGAATAAAAAGTCAAACTTTATTTGCTCACACATTGTGAATTCTTTATAATAGCGTAACTTCATTAGAATATATAGTGTTTACTTAGAGGTAGTATGCGTGGGATCGATGGCACCTCTAGAGGGGGTGAATAGATTGCAGCAAAAATTTTTCCTCCAAAAAAAACTAAGCAAGCAAGGGCAATTATATATATAAATACTTAAATGCAGTAAAGTAAAGAAATAACTAAATAAGGTAAGAAAGCAATACACAGACGCCGAGGTTAATACTGGTTTCCTTCTGAGAGGACTAGTCCAGTTTGCGAGAACTCTTGCTCGCTATAATCCACAATTTTTGAATAGAGATTACACCGCGTGCTTTACTTCGAAGAACACGCCAACTTCAACATTGTCGTATTTTTATCCGAAGTCTACGAACAAACTTCAACACCTTTCTGAAGAAAGCTTTTATACTCCAAACTTGTACAACTCGAATACTATTAATCGGAAACCATCGACACTTAGAAGAATATGAGTTGTCTTAGAAATAGTAAGATTAAAGCTCTTAAGTATATAGGAAGTTAGAATAGATAGAGAAGATGAAGAATGACTGAGTGAATAGAAATGTAAAATTCTTCTCTATTGGATAACGTTCATAATTTTGAACGTTACAGATCCAAAGGAGTAGGAATTTTCTGCTGACCAGGAGTGATTTAACTTGACCGAGTTTGGGCAGAACTCTACAGAGTTCGGTTAGACTGAATCTGGGTCTGTTTGGTTTGTGGAGTTTTTGGATAAACAAAGGTTTTAGATTTTTGTTTTGGGTCAGGAAAATGGATTTTCATGAGGAGGGTCTTCTAAATTTGCCAGTGATCCCGATGCACAATGTTCTAGACTCAATAAAAAATATATAATAAAGTATAAAAAATCCGTTGAGACAAAATCTGCTATCTTCTATTTTTTTCATATCGAGCTCGGAGTTTTAAGTCAATTATCGAAATCAGTTCGACCATGGCTGTATGGGCCAACAATTTTCCCTATTTTGATAATTTGACAAAACTACGATTGATACTTAGAAATTGTCCAGCATAGTTCAGAAGTAGCCTTTGATTGGAACATTGGTACAATATACTTGCTCCCCCGTAAAGTACGGTCAATTCCTGTTACTCTCCCGTAACAAAACAAGTATGCTGAACATCTGAAAAATCTAGAAATAGAAACTCCAAATTTTTTATAAGCAAACTTCATTAGCAGCATAATAATCAACAAAGATTAAGACAAAGATTAAGAACTTTGTTAGTATCACAGTCAAATATGATGATAAAGATTAAGAACTTTGTTAGTATCACAATCAAATATGATTAAGTATCACATTTTCTCCCTTATTTTGTCACATAAGCAAAATGACAGAAGCATAAAACAGTATTCAGCACAATATAATCCAGAAAGCTCAAATAGGAAACTAATATATATGAGAAAGTGCATACAATCCAACTAGTAACAATCTAAACTGATAATGCATGAAAGAACATTTATCACTAATTCATAGCATAAATAAAACAAAAAGAAACTAAAACATAACTAGTGATGCTCTATTACTAGGAAACTTCCTCATCATCATTATCAGCACCTGCCGCCCTAGAAGGACCGGTCTCAGCAGAACGGTTGAGAGCATAACAGGCAGCAGCAAGGTCAAAGTATCACTGAGCCTTTGGATCATCAATGCGATACCCAAGCATTGTGGGGTCAGGAACCATAGGAATAGGACCGCCAGGGTTATGAGTAAAGTTGTAGGAAATATCCCTTACAGTGTTGGATATGGCATGAAGCTGAAGAGTGATACGGAAGTCCATAGCCCTAAACTGATCCATCATCAAGGCCAGAAGGGACTCAAGATTAACACCTAGGAGGATGGAAAGGATGTGAACTGTCGGCTGATGGGTCAACTGGAGCAGGAGAAGCCTAAACTGCAGGAATAGGAGTGACCTTAAAGTACTGAAAGATGTAAGGTAGATACATCGCATTGATAAGACGTCGCGATTTCTTGCGACACTTTTCCATAGCAGCAATGATAGTCTTAGGAAGACTGAAAGGAACTTGAAAGTGAAGGTGATAAATAGCAAAAAGTTTCAAGTATGAAATCTCATCAGTGGAGGTATTTTTTGAAATATTGGCAGAAAATATCATCCAATACAAATCATAGAAATAGTTGTTCAAATGCTTGTGGCACAGAGTGCCTTTGGGACGAGAGTTTGGTGCACATAAAGTATCACGAAAAGAATCAAAAGTCATATGTGCTTGAAATTATACTGAGGTGATTTCCTCTAATGCTTCCCCATCATTGGGTATATGAAGCATAATGGCCCGATCATCAACATCGAACTCAATGTCGACTCCACCAACTTTTGATTTTATCGTGCCTTTTGTGACCGATAAGTTACAATAAAACATTCAAATAGCATTTGAATAGATCGAAACGCTAGTTTGAACTAAATCGAGTACGTCGAAGTATTCAAAGACGTTAGTATGATCGGAAAACAAGTTAAAGTTAATAGGATTTCCCGCACAAATCTTTCTTTGATGAAAATTACTAAAGCATTCATTGGATGCATCTAGTGATACGAAAATAAAATCATCAAACTAGTAACTGTCACGCCCGACCCTAAATCACCCGAATCATCGTCCTCGCAGGGGGCGTAATGCCGTACGAGTCTGGAGTTGCACTCGTACAAGGCAAAATGATAAGTTCTCAAATGGTTATCTTTGAGTTAATATTAACAACGAAAGAAAAACAAAGTATACGAAACAATTTTCTTTATTGATATTCGAACTGAGATTACAAAGGCTTTCAATATCCTGACTAAATTTGCCAGGTTGGCTACAACACTCAAGTTCTCTCTTGCCCACAAAGAATTTCACCATTCTATACATCATGCCTTCTATATCTCGGCCGCATCAATCCTGTTGCATGTTCGAGCGTCAATGCGATAGCACGCTTCAAACGCTACGACATTCCATACCTCTGCGCGATCAAGTGAAGCTTCGCCGCGAGCAATCCATTTTCTGCACCGCACATGAAAGCTGGTGGGGGATCAGAACGTTCGTCCTCGTATGTACTGACGAAAGGACCTTCCTTCTAAACCGACATTTTAGTATTTATGTTCAATCATGCAACTTAGCTTATGATCTTGCTATATTCTCCTTAGGGTCGATTTCATGGCATATTCGAAAGCGTATAGCATGTTATCATGGCAAGCATATTATTCGAATTGAATAGGCAAACAGACAAGCAATCTCGTATTTGTTTCGTAGCACGACTTCTTACCAGCATAGACGTACTCGCCCTTGTACCAATGTAAGGTGAATACGCCCCATTTCTTCCCTGTCATGTTATAAGTGCTCTCTATGCAGGATCTATGTGCGGGACACATACGTGCCTGCACTTTCAATCCATCGTTCCTTAACTATATGAAGTTCGTTGGCGTATCCGTGCCAAAATGGACTAAAGGCGTTTCTTTCTTTCTTTTCTCTCTTTCTTTTTTTTCTCGAATTTGGGTAGCCTGACGTTTCACGGGTTGGGTTGCTATCCAAACAACCGAAACATAACACATGCCTACCATCATTTGTGGCTTTTCACATCTATAACCGGCTGCTAATCGTCTTTACAGATGAGCGCCCATCAAAGATTATATCCCTCCTAGGTCGAACGGTCCCGGAGCCCCGGTATACCCGTTCGGAGGGAACGTTCCGTGCACGGAAGATTATCAAAATTTTTCTCAAGTCCATTCGACCATGCAACGCCCAATTATTCAAACAACCAAACATAGTCTTGAGTCCGAGACTCAGACTTTATCAAACAACCAAACATAGTCTTGAGTCCGAGACTTAGTCTTTATCATCTCGTATCTTTTCCCTTAACTTTCTATGTTCTTACATTTCATACTTCATTTCAATATTCAACGGCATCATATCTCAACTCAATATTCGTCAACCGAACGACCCGATGGTCACGAATACCTTTCGAGGCATCATGTCATATCCGACAGTTCTGCCACATTCATGCCACAACTGTATTCTTTCGCAGTAAAACCATCTTTTATGATCTCGTGCACGTAGGCATGTTTTGACACATTTATTATCTTTTTCCCTCGCGTCGTGCACTTGGTGCACGCAATCAAAGCCGTATTTTTATGTTCTATGACTTAGTGTTCATTGTTCGTAGCTTGCACGCTAGGGCGCTCGCCTATTGTCTTTTAATGTGCTAGCCTTTCTAATTCGTGCGTGAAGGTACGAAATGTCTCGTGCACGAATGCACTCGCCGAATACAGTTATCCCATGTTCTTGCGGCTTGCGCACCGAGGTGCTCGCTTTTGCGATATCTAATGTTTCCTAGCGGCTTGTGCATTTTATGCACGTTTCATTTCAATTGTTCTAACTTGTGTTTGACACGCACTATGATTTATCTTTCGATCGGACCAGGCCCGTGGCGTCGATAGGTTAACTTAGCATACAATAATATATTCTGACTTAGGCATGAAGGAGTAAAAAGAAGAGTCAATCCTCCCATCTTGAGTCGATACACCTTGTCCTTTCGCGGAGCCGATACGACTTGATTTTATAACGTCGTTGCACGACCAACTCTCCTGACTTAGCCATTCGAGCACTTCGTGCTTCATTGAATTAAACGTTCGATTTGGCTTACCGTGCCAACGCTTAAGTCCGTCGCAAGGCGACGATTTGGTTTTGCAGACCCCTTTCTGAATAAGGCAAAATGTCGACCTCTAGTATTTCAGCGTAAACGTATAGCCTGCTCATGAAACCAACTAAAATCAATACTTGCATCGATTCGGACTTGCGCTTTGGTCGATTGATTTTTTAGAATTTTTGAGCTGTCTCAATGCACTTATCCTACGGGGCAACGCAGCGCTTCGCATCGATTCAACTCGATGCATTTCTTTTGGGACAATACAACTCTTCGCATCGACTTAGTTCGATGTATTGCTCGGGACAACGTAACTCTCGTATCGATTCGCATCGATATATTTCATTCGATCAACGTGACTCTTTGACTCAACACCTCAGCGTAATGTGCCGTACGGAGCGGAGCATTACAGAATATACCACTCAAAATAAGGTTCATCCTCGAACTAAAACCAATACTCCAATTAAGTGTTTTATAGATCGTTTCACGATCTCATCCTACCAATGTTGTTCAATTTCACGCTATCTTGCAAGCTTTTTATTAACATTTCAAGTCCTTCCTGCAGCTCGATTTGAATTTTGTATACAACTCGATTTGGATCCGTACGTATATTCAAGGCGTCCCGAAGATATATGTATTTCGACCAAGTCCAGTGGTAGCAAATTGGAACAAAGCTGACAGGTAATTTCAATCCTATGCTTGCCATCTCGTCCTCTCGATCGGACTTATCTTTAGCAATTGTTCTCAAAATTTTATCACATACGTATATTTGATACATACGTGATTCATTCAATAAAGTCACTGCACGCAACGCGATTCAAAATCGCACTTCTTATTTCGTATGTTTCGTATGGACTTTTAATTCTATGTGTCGCGTCGAGCCGTCACGCATCCGATCGCAACGATCCTCTGCAACGCCTTGCGTTCGAAATCGCTAACCAACTATTTACGAAGTCTGGCTATGCAACTTATCTTGATACGATTTTCTTTGTTGACTTGCAAATGCATCAACATTCAGGACTACACCCGCTAGGTTACTTATCAAGGCACCGTACTTAAATTCTTCCGACGCCACTTTAAATTGATATTGTATAAAGGCCACAATCTATCCGACACAAAAGTTCACATCGAGGCAACGGTGCTCATGGCAAAGATCACTTTGATTTAAAGTCTCTATGATGCATCTTACGTTCGTTTCCTAACGAGTAGGAATTCACTAGCCAAATTCATAACTTATCCATCTCGCAACGTCGAATATAAGTTCGATTCACGCAAGCTCAATTAAAAGGTGAATTCGAATCTAACGACATAACTCGTAAGTCATTCTCTTATCACTAACGCTCATGTATAGTACGATTCTCAAAATTGCCTAGACTTATTGTCAACATGCATCACACTATATTTGTTACCGATGCAATTTCATATGCGATATCGCATAGGTCCTCTTATGGGTCTGCAACATTCAATTTGATTTGGCGGTCAAGTCTTCTAGGGTCAGCTGCCCCGAAGCTACGCTCGATAATTGTGGATCATTAACGAAGAAAAGTTTACTATGAACCATGCTATATCTTATTTCGAAGCCAAATCACATTCCGACGATTTCTATGCGACTATCCAATTTCGAATAAAACTATTTCTATCGGCACAACTGATGCACAACTGTCCTCCGAGTAAGGTCATGCACTACCGTCGATGATTCTGCTATTCACGAAGCATCTTCTCGCATTAAATTTGAGTCTATCTTATTTACGGTCGACACACGAGATGCTATACGCATCGAACAATCGTCGATGACTTATAGTCTCGTCTTGATCAATCACAAGTTCATGGTCAACCAGTTCGTTCATTCTCGTATTATTGTTTATAAAATTTTGATAGCGCGAGGCACACTCCATTTTGTATTCTCATATCGCGCTTACATTTCCTTTTATATTTATCTCGATACGTCGCATCAATTTCGATATCGTAAGGGTCAACTTTGATTCTGTTTTAACGTCGACAACTTGTATTGCATACGTCCAAGTTCTCCACAAACATTTTCGTATATCTTGAATCGTTTCTCGATTCGTTGTATTCCGTTATGCTTTGATCGCGTAACCGAGGTGCCGATTATCCAACATCGAACCCTTGAGTTATACAATCATGCCCTCTAAGATCTCGCGTGTTTCAGTCATACTCAAATGAGTTTCAACGTAACGTAACCAACTATCTCTTAGGTAATATTTACTCGCATCAACCAACTCTTCACCGAAGTCGCACATCGTGCGATCTGATTATAATTTGCCTCGCCCTATATTTCTATCGAGATCGCAAGTCATCCGATTCGATTATAATTTGTATCGTCCAATATTTCTATCGAGATCGTAAGTCGTGCGACTCGTTCGTAAGTTCAAGTTTTCCTTTCTCGTCGATCCGATTATTGCTTTAAGACATAATCGTTCCGCTAGTCTCGGTCGTCCAACCGACTTATAGCTTCCGTCCGACGTATCATTCATTGATACGAGTCTCGCCTTATTGTCCCAACCAATTTTTGAAGAACACTTGTATTAACATACCGTCATACAAATTTTTGATCGAGTCTCGGTACTCTTTCGTCCGTTATGGACAAACCTTCCGCAATTCTCACAATACGTCGATGTAATTCATCGCACAAGTGATATATCATATACCACTCTGAATCGAGTCATTCATCGCATACATGGTATGGCATATACCACTCGAAAATCAAGTCATTTTCCTCGCAATATACTTAGTATGAACCAACAATCTCTTTCAACTCACGATTTCCATAGTGATCGTACTTGATCACAACCATAACTTTGATTAAATCAAATCCGACACACAAGTTCGGTGTGCAACCGAACGATTCATTCTATCAATTTATGATTTCAGTTCCTTCTGTTGCATCTCATGCAACAATTTTATTTTCAATCTCCTTTGCACTCCGTGCAACGATTACTTTGATATGCGTTGCACCACGTGCAACAATTTACTTCCGACACGTGTTGTACATCGTGTAAAGACTTATTTCTGATATTCATTGTGCCTTGTGCAACGATTTTATTTTTGACATCTGTTGCACCTCGTGCAACGATTTACTTCCGACATTCAAAGTCAATGCTCAAATCCGTTCAACACATTCGATATTGACTTATTACTTTCATTTCAACGCACATTCACAATCAACTGGTTGCACTTCCCACAACGTATTATTTAAGTTTTTTACAGTGGTGCAACCAATATTCATAACCCATTGTACTTCATACATCATTTTATTTCTCATTCAACATTTTATATTGCAACAACAACATCTCAATTGCATTTCACGATTTGTTGCACTTGCAGCAACTAACATTTCACGGCTCGTTGCATTCAATGCAACAAAATGTTTCATAACTTTCTTCGCAACATCATGTAAATTCGAAGTACTTGCAGTAATGTTACCCGACTTTGTATTAGACTTATTGTATGGAACATCCAGTGCGGCATCGAGTAGAGTCAAGAGTGATTTCAATTGGTGGTGGGTAACTCTTTGAAATTGAAACAAAGCAAACGTCCTGAAAAAATTGAGCCTAGAGCTCTGATACCAATTTATCACGCCCCGACCCGGTATCATTCGAATCATCGTCCTCGGAACGGGCGTGACGCCGTACGAGTCTGGAGTTGTACTCGTACAAGACAAGATGATAAGTTCTCAAATGTTTATCTTTAAGTTGATATTAACAACGAAAGAAAAACAGAATATACGAAACAATTCTCTTTATTGATATTCGAACTGAGATTACAAAGGCTTTCAATAGCATAACTAAATTTGCCAGGTTGGCTACAACACTCAAGTTCTCTCTTGCCCACGAAGAATTTTACCGTTCCATACATCATGCCTTCTATATCTCGGCCGCATCAATCCTGTTGCAAGTCCGAGCGTCAATGCGATAGCACGTTTCAAACGCTACGATATTCCATACCTCTGTACGATCAAGCGAAGCTTTGCTGCGAGCAATCCATTTCCTGCACCCTGTATGAAAGCTGGTGGGGGATCAGTACGTTCGTCCTCGTATGTACTGACGAAAAGACCTTCCTTCTAAACTGACATTTTAGTATTTATGTTCAATCGCACGACTTAGCTTATGATCTTGCTATATTCTCCTTAGGGTCAATTTTATGGCATATTCGAAAGCGTAAAGCATGTTATCATGGCAGACATGTTATTCGAATTGAATAGGCAAACAGACAAGCAATCTCGTGTTTGTTTCGTGGTGCGACTTCTTACCAGCATAGACGCACTCGCCCTTGCACCGATGCAAGATGAATACGCCCCATTCCTTTTCTTTTATGTTATAAGTGCTCTTTATGCAGGATCTATGTGCGGGACACATACGTGCCTGTACTTTTAACCCATCGTTCCTTAACTATATGAAGGTCGTTGGCGTATCCGTGCCAAAATGGACTAAAGGTGTTTCTTTCCTTCTTTTCTCTCTTTCTTTTATTTCTCAAATTTGGGTAGCCCGGCATTTCACGGGTTGGGTTGCTATCCCAACAACCAAAACATACCGCATGCCTACCATCATTTGCGGCTTTTCACATCTTTAACCGGGTGCTAATCGTCTTTACAGATGAGCGCCCAACAAAAATTATATCTCTCCTTGGCCGAACGGTCCCGGTGCCCCGACGTACCCGTTCGGAGGGAACATTCCGTGCACGGAAGATTATCACAATTTTTTTCAAGTCCATTCGACCATGCAACGCCCTATTATTCAAACAACCAAACATAGTCTTGAGTCCGAGACTCAGACTTTATCAAACAACCAAACATATTCTTGAGTCCGAGATTCAGTCTTTATCATCTCGTATCTCTTCCCTTATCTTTCTATGTTCTTATATTTCATACTTCGTTTCAATGTTCAACGACATCATGCCTCAACTCAATGTTCGTCAACCAAACGACCCGAAGGTCCCGAACACCTTTCGAGGCATCATGTCATATCCGACAGTTCTGCCACATTCATGCCACAACTGTATTCTTTCGCAACGAAGCCATCTTTTATGATCTCGTGCACGTAGGAACGTTTCGACACATTTATCATCTTTTTCCCTCGCGTCGTGCACTTGGTGTACGCAATCGAAACCGTATTTCCATGTTCTATGACTTAGTGTTCAGTGTTCGTGGCTTGCATGCTAGTGCGCTCGCCTATTGTCTTTCAATATGCTAGCCTTTCTAACTCGTGCGCGAAGGCACGAAATGGCTCGTGTACGAATGCACTCACCGAATACAGTTATCCCATGTTCTTGCGGCTTGCGCACCGAGGCGCTCGTCTTCACGATATCCAATATTTCTTAGCGGCTCGTGCATTTGATGCATGTTTCATTTCAATTGTTCTAACTGGTGTTCGACACGCACTATGATTTATCTTCCGATCGGACCACGTCCGTGGCGTCGATAGGTTAACTTAGCATACAATGATATATTCCGACTTAGGCATGAAGGAGTAAAAAGAAGAGTCAATCCTCCCACCTTGAGTCGATATGCCTTGTCGTTTTGCCGAGCCGATACGGCTCAATTTTATAACTTCTTTGTACGACCAACTCTCTTGACTTAGCCATTCGAGCACTTCGTGCTTCATTGAATTATACGTCCGATTTGGCTTACAGTACCAACGCCTCAGTCCGTCGCAAGGCGATGATTTTGTTTCGCAGACCCCTTTCTAAATAAGGCAAAATGTCGACCTCTAGTATTTCAGCATAAATGTATAGTATTTTGACTTAGTTCGATGCATTGCTCGGGACAACGTAACTCTCGTATCGATTCGCATCAATAAATTTTATTCGGTCAACGCGACTCTTTGAGTCAACGCCTCAGCGTAATGCGCCATGCGGAGCGGGGCATTACAGTAACTGTCCAGCATGGCAGGACTAAACAAAAAGTAATAAGTAGCCTCTTGAGCAGTATAGGACTCATCTTCACCCACTTTCCTCTTTTTTTGGAAGATTGAGGAATTTTGGGAGCCATTAGAATTGAAATAGATGGAAAGAGTGACAATATAGCAAAATTGAAGGTGAACAGTGGAAGAGAACCTCGAAAGA
Source organism: Iris pallida (assembly GCA_029216955.1). Lineage (NCBI taxonomy): Eukaryota > Viridiplantae > Streptophyta > Magnoliopsida > Asparagales > Iridaceae > Iris > Iris pallida. The sequence continues at coordinate 3,671,909 of JANAVB010006993.1, read as the reverse complement.
GCTTTGAATCCAAAAGCTTAGAGCTTAAGAAGCTTGGAGGAAGGAGATATTGGAGACTAGGGTTAGGGTTTTTGGTAGTATTCTCAGCTGTGTTGGTGGAGAAGATGATGATTTGAGGAGTTTAAATAGAGGGGAACCCGACTGTGCAGCTTTTGTTCTGATTCACCTAAACCGATTTCGGTCCGAGTTCGGGCAGAACTCTAACCTAGTTCGGTCCATGGGTAATCGGGACAGATTTGGAAAGAATGTGATAAGGTTTTAACGTAAATGCAAAGATGACTTAGAAATATTTGTGTTGATGAAAAATAATCATTATTAATTAATTAAAATACATAAATCTTATAGTATATTTTGGGTTAGTTGTAGGGGCCGGATCCCAGCTAGCGGTAGTCCAAAGACTAGTACACCGTGTCGCTTCAGGCTATTTACACCTGTGTGACAGAAGGACCCTTTCGACTTATAACCAAAATAGTTTCTACGAATTGATAAATTTTAATCAAATAACATTTAATTACATTACTTCATCATCCAAAATTCTTAATTCTCTTCGTATGAAGTTAAAACGATCTTCAGCCAGGGGCTTATGAAGATGTCAGCTAATTGATGCTCAGTGTTAACAAATTTTAAACTTATCTCCCTGTAAAACATGGTCTCTAAGGAAGTGCTGTCTAATATCTATGTGTTTAGTGCGTGAATGACATACAAGATTCTTCGTAAGATTTATTGAGCCAGTGTTATCACAATAAATAGAAATATGGTTAAACGATAATTGGTAGTCTTCCAAAGTTTGTTTCATCTACAAAATCTGGACACAACAACATACTGCAGCTATATATTCAGCTTTGATTGTTAATAATGCAAAAAAAAAATTATTTTTTAGAAAACCAGAAGACTAATGACTTTTCTAGAAAATGACATGCACCATTGGTACTTTTACGACAAACCTTATATCCAGCAAAATTTGCGTCAGAGTAACCTTTCAGGTCAAACGAATCAGTTTTGGGATACCAATGACCAGTCGTCAAAGTACCTTTATGATATCGCAATATACACATAACGACGCTCACAGGTGATTCTTTAGGACAAGCCTGATATCTAGCACATAAGCATACTGAGAACATAATGTCTGGACGACTAGTAGTTAGATATAGTAAACTACCAATCATACCTCTTTACTTACGCACTTCAGTTGGTGTACCACTTTCATCTATATCAAGCTTTATAGACGTCGCCATTGGAGTACCGATCGGTTTAATATTATCCATGCCAAATTTCTTAAGCAGATTTTAGTATACTTTGCTTGATTAATGAATATCCCTTGTGAACTTTGCTTTAATTGTAGCTCGAGAAAGAATGTTAGTTCTTCCATCTTGCTTATTTCTAATTCACTCTACATACACTTAGCAAACTCGTTACATAGCATCTTATTTGTTGATCCGATATAATCATCTACGTATATCTGTACAAATAAAATATTTTTATCTAGATATTTTATAAAAATAATAGAGTCAACCATCCCTTTTGAAGAATTGTGTTCAAGCAGAAAGGAACGAAGACGCTCATACCATATACGAGGTGCTTGTTTGAGACCATAGAGAGCCTTTCGAAGCTTGAATACGTGATCAGGATTTATGAAATCTTCAAAGCCAGGAGGTTATTTTACAAAAACTTCTTCTTTTATAAAACTATTTAGAAAAGTCCTTTTGGCATCTGTAATGCCCCAGTCCCAAAATACTTGAGACTAGATACGTATCATGCCAGCTGTATACATACGAGTAAATGAAAGGCTCGTATGTATACATAAGCTGTAAAATGTAGAAAGCTATGCTCAAACTAAATCACATCCACAAATATGAAGTTTTAATGATAATCAAATAGTCATTTGTATAAACGTTGGACGGAGACAAATCCACTACCAACTAATTTAAATAGGAAAGAAATATACAAAGAAAGTGATTTGGTCGAGCGAAGGGGATGACGATCCAAAAGCAACATCTCGACGGAATAGAGTGCAAGTCATGGCCTTAGCTAGAGCACCTGCAGGAAGTCACAAAACACACCTGGAGAAATCACCAAGTCCTCAGAGGGACGTAACAAGACACATAATATCATGCCATAAACTGAATAGTAAGAGCTCAACAGTAAAATGTATATGAGTAAAGGTTCCTAACCATTCTATGTTGAATAATGCACTTTAGAAGACAACGTTCTACATAGGAGCTTAGGTGTTCAGCATAGAGGGATAAAGAGTGGCAGTAGGTAGCGCTCATAAGAGACACTATCGGCCATGGGCAGAAAGTAGAGCTCATCCGAGTCACTATCGGCCCCGGGGCAGTAAGTAGCGCTCATACGAGACACTATCGGCCCAAATATGTGTGTACTGAACATGTATCCCCTACGCTAATAACTGTCTCCTCCCTCTCCATGATACTATACATGCGTCGTCCCCATGACTCTGTTTAATCCTTAATAACTGCCAAGTCTTCTACACAATTCTATTAGCAGTTATATCCTAACGTACAGCCTGTACGCACCTATGTACGGTTGATACGCAAGTCCGAAGCTATATGCGACTCACAGCTCGCACACAACCCGTGGCACATCGTGACAGTTTATGAGATGCTCTAAACATATGGTAGTCCCTTAACTCTAAGTCAATTGCATAAAATATAGTAATTTGCATCTATATATAGTTTTGAAAGAACAACTTGAAAAGAAATAAAACATGCATAATATTGAGTAATAAAGTAAACAGTAAAGGCAATGTGTCTTGCCTGGTGTGTCGCTTGGAGCGATGTTTCGAAGAGTCCCAGTTTGTCCAACAAACGTGATCGATGTGAAGGGTCAAATCTGCAAAATAATAGGAAAGCATGATTTAGTCATGATCGACGATAATAATCAAAATGAGTTTGGAGTACAGGAATACTTATACTATTTTAGAAATAATCATAATACTTGAAAACTTGCTTTTTATTAATTATTAACATTTCTTGGAAAAAAATGTCAAAATTGTTTTACGCTAAGATACTCTAGTTTGTAAAAATAGAATTTTTAGATAGAGGCTTATGCGTATTAGTCAAAATATGCTTTTAGAAAAATACATCAAAATTTTATTTTAGGCTAACTACAAGTTTTGTAAGAATATTTTTATTGATAAAACTACGCTTTATAAACGAAAATATATTAAATAAATACTTGACAATATTAATAACTCATTTAAACCAAAACTATAATTTTGTCAAATACATGTATATCTAGAGGAACATCTTAGTACTAAAGATAACTATTGTAAAAATAATTTTTAGGTATGAAGCCGTCTTTCTATAAAAATAACTGAATATTAGAGAAGACCATATTTCAATGGTCGAAAATATTTTAGATAAATACTCGATTACTACTAAGAATATTATTTAAATTAAAACTATAATTAATTGGTCATAAATTTTACCATAAATATTTATATGTATAATGACTTACATTATAACCAGGATAATTAAATATACCAATAATAATACTAATGATAATAATATTAGTAATAATAATAATAATAATAACAATAATAATAATAAACCTTTACTAACTCTCTTCCTACAGAGAGAGATTTATTTGAGTAAGAAAAAGCTGAGGGTGAGAGAGGAAAGGAGGTGGAAGAAGAAGAAGAGGTGGAGAGAGGAGGGAAGAAGAGGGGAACTCACTGGAAGGGCGCGCGTCGGCGGCAGATCAAAGCGAAGGAACTAGAGGAGTTCGCCCCTGTAGGCGCGAAGCCGTGCTTGGCGGAGCCGCTGTGGCGCGGAAGCCCGGGGTCGGCGGGGCTCACAGCCTGGGGGAAGAAGTTGCCGACGGCGCGGCGACAATGGGGACTCCGGCGCCGATGGCCGGCTCGGCTGGGATGGAACGTCAGCGCTCCGGCGCTCACGCCGGTGGCCGGCGGGCAGGGATGGCGAGAGGAACCGAGAGGGGCACGCGCGGCTCAGGGAGGAGTCTCGACGACGGAACTTCCGAGGCGGAGAGGGCGCTCGGAGGCAGCGGTGAGGTGCTGACCTGCCACCGGTCGGCACGAGTCGTGGCCAAAGGTGGCTACAGCGGTGTGGTTTGGCGCTCGGCCAGGAGTCGGGCGCAGTCTCACCGTGGGTGCGGGCGAGGTGCTCGGGCTGCCGCGCCCAGGCGGACTTCGACGGCCGGAGGCGAGGTAAGGGTTTTTAATTTTTATTTCTTTGTCCGTGTGGTGGTGATGGGTATTGATGGTGGTGGCACACATGGTGGTGGTTGATCGTTAAGGAGGCTGACCCGAGGTGGTGAAGGCTGGGTTTCGACGGTGGTGGTGATGGCGGTGTCTTGGTCGACATGGTTGTGGAGATGGTGTAGGACATAGGAGGTAATCGACGGGTTTGGTGGATGTGCTGCTTATGGCGGGGGCCGGGACGAGGGACGTCGAATGTCAAGGAAGTCGGAGACTGGCTGGTCTGCAGGGACTCAAGGATAAGGGTGTCCGTGTCAGAATGCTGACACGAACACAGGAATTGGGTTAGAGTTTAGGGTTGTGTCCTACATGACACCGAGACGGTGAGGATTTGGTGTCTGGGACTGTCGGACACGGAGAACCATGTATTTGTACAGTTAGAAATTGGTGGATGGGAGGGGGATCAGGATACGGACATAATGCACAAGTTTCTGGGTTGTGGAAATTCATGGAAAAAGAGGGCAAGTTCCTCTCCTTTTATAGGAGGTGGGAATCCCATTAGGATAAGGACTAGGGGGTTTTAAATCTCCCATTAGATAATTTCATAATTAAATTTAATTCGATTTAAACTTTAATCGTTCAAATCCAAATCAAACATAGATAAAATCTTCATTTAATTCAATTCAAATGATATCTTTTCTAATTTAAATTATCATATTTAATCAAATATTAAAATCAACAAAATCTCAAATATCATTTTCATAATAAAATAAATATAGTAATAATTAATTTCGAAAATCACGATAAATACTTAAATATTAAATCATAAAATAATTTTTATAAATAACAAAAATATATTAATAAACAAATTTCAAATTTCACAAAATATTTGGAATACATTTCATATAAACCACAATTTTTAAATCACTACTTATTTTTAAATGACGAATAAAATAACTCTTTTATAAAAAATATTCATCACATTTGTTTGAACATGTACTTTTCTATATAAAATAAATTTTTTTAAAAAAATATTTTTTTCTAAAATATGTACCTCGACAGTTATTCGCACTCATCGAGCAAATACGAAACGCAATCTCGCACGCTACGCAAATACAACAATACGAACTCGTATGCGACGTACAGATACGAAGTACAAAATAAATACAAAAATTTTAAAAAAATCGTAGTAGAAATTTAGGGAGTTTACAGCATCTATTTGAAAAAGTTTAAAATCATGGAAACTTGCAAAAGCACAAAGCATACGAATGGACTATAGTCTAGGAACTGGTTCATACATCTCATCATAGTCAATACCTTCTTCTTGATTATAGCCTTGAATTACTAGACATGCTTTATTGCGTTTGACTGAACCATTCTCATCTAATTTATTTCGGAACATCCACTTGGTACCAATAATCAGATGATTAATAGGTCTACGAACGAGTTCCCAAACTCTGTTCAAATTAGTTTAGTTCTCTTGTATTGTAGAAATCCAAAATTCATCATTAAATACTTCTAAAACATTCTTAGGTTCTATTTTGGAAACAAATGAAACATTAGTAACTATACCTCATGTGCTTGAGCGAGTACTTACACTTCTTGATTCATCACCTATTACCAGTTCTTTCGGATGATTTGGTGTAAACTGTAATCATTTCGACAGACTCTCCAGGTAGGAGAATGGTGTATCTTCTGATGTTCTATTCGAGGGAGTTTTCTCTTCTTCATTGTCACCATCATCGTTCCATTGACTGTTCAGCTCGTCGAATGGGACATTTATCGACTCTTCAATAATAAGTGATCTTTTGTTGAATACCTTATATCCTTTGATCTTTGTAGCATACCCCAAGAATATGCCCTCATAAACTTTTTCATCAAACATTGCTAAGTTGTCTTTAGTGTTCAGAATGAAACATCTACAACCAAACACCTTAAAATAGCTAATGTTAGTAGTTCTATTAAACCATAATTCATACAGACTCTTCTTAGAGATTGGTTTAATAAGAACTCAGTTCAAAACATGGCATGCTGTATAAACAGCTTTAGCCTAAAAAATATTTTGGAAGATTATGCTGGTTAAGCATAACTCTGGCCATATCTCCAAGAGTTCTATTCTTCTTCTCCATAACATCATTCTGTTGAGGAGTTTTGGGACAAAAGAATTCACGTAATATTTCATTCGAATCACAAAAGGTTTTAAATTCATGGTTATCAAATTCTCCTCCATGATCACTTCGTATACGAGTAATCATGAATCCTTTCTTATTTTATACCTTTTTATAAAAGGACACAAATTTAGAAAAGAACTTTTTTTTTGCAAGAAAGTAAACCCAAGTATACCGTGAATAGTCATCAACTATCACATAAGTATATAGCTTACCACCAATACTGACGATTGTACTTGGTCCAAAAAAGTCTATATGTAATAATTGCAGTGGTCTAAAGGTACTTACAACGTTTATTGATTTGAAAGATGATCTAAATGCCTTGTTCTTTTCACATTTGGCACAGATTATATTTTTCTTGAATGTGATATCAGGTAAGCCTATTACCAGTTTCTTTGTGGATAATCTTGCAATAATGTCCATGTTCGAATATCGAAGATGCATATGCCATACCTAGCTTTTGTCTTGAGTTATGAACAGACACTTTTCTGTATTATTAGTATTCTCTGACAAATAATACATATATGTTGTCCTCTCATATTCCCTCAAAGGAAGTTATTCCAGAAGTTTTATCATAGATGAAACTTTATTCTTAACAAAATTAATTCCATAACCATGATCAATCAATTGACTAATACTTAGCAGGTTATGTTTTAATTCTTTTACTAAGTATACATCTTTAATAATGAGTGAGGAAGAAGTACCTATGTCGCCAATTCTAATTATATGTCCTTTTAGGTTATTCCCAAAGGAGACATAATCTTCTTTTTTTATCGATAGAGTTGCAAACAATTTTTTATCACCTGTCATATGCCTGGAGCAACTAATATCGGGGATCCATTTGCTTTTAGTAGGAGGAGGAAGGTCCACCTACAATACAAGTTGAAGATGTAATCTTTGGTACTCACTTTCTTGAGGGTTTTGATTTGTTAACTTTTGGAACCCAAACATATACATTCATGTCTATAATCTTTCTAATCTTACATTGGTGTTATATATGTCCTTTTATACCACAATAATGACATGTGGCATAAGTATTAGTGCTAGGTGTAGTTTGAAGATCATGTATATGTGTTTTTGAAGATGTGTGTGTTTTCTTATTGTGTGGAAAGGTATACATATATGTATGGCTTCTAGCAGTTCTAGCAGTATTGGTCATGTTATGTTTGTGCTTAGCCTTGTGACTTCTGTTTACTTGAGTTACAGGTTTGACAACCGGTTTATCCAGCTTAATCTTTAACTTTTTAGAGACATCACATGCTTTATTGTACTTAGTCGTAAGTGCATCTATTCTCTGAGCAGCAACATTGTACTTTTTTTCTCAAATTCATAGAGATCGCTAAGTTTTACATTTTCTTGATTGGCTTTCTCAAGCTTTTTAAGAGCATCATGTAGACTCAGCTTTAAAGAAGTAACCTCATCCGTGTGAGTAGAACAATTTCTAATATCTTCTAGTATATAAGATTGCTTAGAAAACCCAGATTGTATAAATTTTAACTTTTTTTTGGTACTTTTGTACAAATCTATCATTTTCTTCTGATCTTCTAATAGATCAGTAAAATTATCAGACAGTTCATAAAATGTGAATTCTTCATAGAGAGGGTTCGATATTACCTTAACATCTGTAGTCATAAAGCAGAGATTTGCTGTGTTGCGAGGTTCTTCCTTTTCAGATTCACTCGCTTCGCTCTCACACCAGATGCTAGTGTTAGCATCGTTTCTAGTCGAAGTCCTTATCTTGTTTGATTGATCATGCCTGCTTTCCTTTCTTACAATAGGACAGTCTTTCTTGATGTGACATATTCTCTTACAGTTATAGAAAATCGGTTCTTCGTTATCTCTGGAATCTTTCTTCTTCTTGTTTGACTTTTTATACTTAAGGAATCTTCTAAAGTTCGTTGTCATGAGTGTCATATACTCGTTGTCTGAGCTGTCTATCTCACTCTCTTCATCGGAGGCTATCTTGTTGTTAGCTTTGAATGTGATAGCCGTTTCTTATGGTATTGGCTCTTCAAAATCTTTAAGATCCAGCTCATGTGTCATAAGCTTTTCCATAAGGGTTTCAAGAGCCATCGTAGTGAGATCATTCCCTTCAATAATGGCCATCGCTTTGGGATTTCAGTTTTTGGTTAGCCAATGAAGTACCTTCTGAATCTTCTTGTGATTGTTGTATTCTTTTCCAAGAGAAGATAAAGGATTAAAAATATCTAGAAACCGAGTAAACATATTTGTAATAGTCTCATTAGGCTTTATTTTGAAGGTGTCATACTCTTGTGTTAATCGTAAGATTTTGGATTCCTTCACTTGTGAAGTGCCTTCATGAATTACCTCAAGAAGTTTCCAAACTTCATGAGACGTAACACATGTTGATACTCTATTAAACTCAGTTCTATCTACTGCATAAAATAAAGCATTTATAGCTTCTGCATCAAGATTTGCTTTTTTTTTTCATTGTCGGTATATCTGTCAAATAGTTTTTCAACTAGATTACCATCTGCCACAATAGGTAGTAGTTTTTTCTTCTTGTAACCATTCATGACAATCGACCATAAATCAAAATTAAGAGACTTGAGATAACAGCTCATACGTGTCTTCCAATACGTGTAGTTTGTGCCATCAAACAGGGGTGGCCTATTTGTTGATTGGCCTTCACCATTGCTTGTGTATAATGATACCTTATCTCAAAGGAGATTAAATTCAACTAGAGAGAAACCATGCTCTGATACCAATTGTAGGATCGATGGCTCCTCTAGAGGGAGGATGAATAGAGTGCAACGAAAAATATTTTCCAAAAAAAACTAAGCAAGCAAGGGCAATTATATATATAAACACTTAAATGCAGTAAAGTAAAGCAATAAATAAATAAGGCAAGAAAGCAATACGCAGACACCGAGGTTTATATGTTAGCCCAATGATTATATCATATTTTTGAATATGGCTAATCAATTAAGTTTACCATAATGACATCACTAATATTCATGTAATCACTATCATGTTGCTACGTAAACTTAGCATTGTCCTAAATGTTCTATATCATATTGCTATGCTTGTATCATATTGTTTTGTTCGTCTAACATGTTCTTAGACATGCAGTAAGCATGATCAAGCTTTGTCAAACCAGGACATATGCAATAGAGAATTATTGATGGGCCAAAGACGACGTTATACAAGAAGATTTCTCTGAACCGCCTAACGACCTATCCGGGGTCTCGTATCGGGGGTTCCGCTGCCCCGTCAGTGGACAGGGGTCGAGGGGGCAGCGCCACCCGTGGGGGTTCGGGGGCGAAGCCACCGAAAGGTATTCAGATTTCCAGATCTGTTTATCTTTGGACGACCGCCGTCAAGTAAAAAAGGCATCTTCAAGTCTGCTCAAATATTTGAAGAAAGGTGTCATCAAAGGGCTCTTAGTTTTCCTATTTTATCAATGTATTTTTCATATTTATTGAGTCTAGGAATACGATGTACACTGCATCGTACTGGCAAATAGGCTACCCAAGAAATATTTTCAAAATACCCTTCATTTTGAAAACAAGCCCACTTACAAAAGCCCAAACTACTTCCTAACTGTTTGACTTTTCAAAAAGCTGAAATACCAATTTGCAAAAACTCTAACAGAACCCTAGCAGAACTCGGCCCGAATTCGGCCAGAGTTCGGCCAGAGTTCGGTTACTGAATGTTGCTTTTTGAACTTGGTCTTCCTGCAGTTACGGATCCCAACGAGATTTTCTCATAGAGTTCTGCCCGAATTCTGTCAGAATTTTGCCTTTGGAAAAACTATAAAAAAGGAAAGATTTTGATCATTTCAATTCACCCATACACCAATTCACTTTTATATCTCTTCTCTATAAGCCTACTACTTCTTCCAAAGTGCTCTGAGCTATTCATTTTCAAATCTCAAGCCAATTACAATCCTCTAGTCGATTTGCCAGTACGGTACGGTCTAGAAGTTTCAGAGTGATTGTAATCGGAGGCTTGATTGAAGAAAGACTCTTCACAGTTGAAGTTGGTCGAGTACTTCGGATCAAAGCTCGCGTTGTAGAAGTTGCAAGAACTTCGGATGAAAACTTGTTGTGATTTTCCATAGTGGATTCAACTGGAAGCTAGAGTTCTTCCGACTGGACTAGTCCTCACAAGAGGGAAATCAGTATACATCCTTGTGTTTGCGTTTGCTCTCTACTCTCTACTTTTCATTTACATATCTGTGATATATTATCTGTGATCTTATTACTAACATTTTTTAAATAATTAATTTTTGCTGCCTACTCTATTCACCCCCCCTCTAGAGTATTACGCTTTACAACTCATTCCTACAATCGGTCCTACAATTGGTATCAGAGCCAGTGCTACAACTAGAGAGCGGGTGCTTGGTATATAGATATTGCTGCTCATACAATTGATATCAGAGCCAGTACTGCATCTAGAGGTATTATATTCTGATCCCAATTGTTCCTACAATTGGTATCAAAGCGGGTTCTCTTTATATAGGTATTGCTATCATACCAATTGTTCCTACAATTGGTATTAGAGCAGGTGCTCCTGATAGATATATCAGGGCAAGTGCTCCTTCTAGAGATATTATTGCAGGTGCTCCTTATAGAGATATTATTGCTTATACCAATTGCTGCTTTAATTAGTATCCTAGCAAGGACTCTATTATTTAGCTTAACATCCTTGGAGCAGATCCTTATTATCAGAGCGGATTATACAGGTAAAGCAAGGTAACATTGCTATTATATTCTTATTTATTACAACTGCTACATAGATCACAGTATCATATATGATAATTATGTACTTCACAACTGAAGAGAAATCCTCAAATAGACTTCCACTATTTGATGGAACAAACTATGGTTATTGGAAAACACGGATGAGCTTCTATCTGAAGTCTCTAGATTTTGACTTATGGTCAATTGTTGTAAATGGCTACAAAAATCCTACTATCACTTCTATTCTCACATCCTCTATAATCAACAAGCCTTATTATAGTTACACGGACGAGGAGAAGAAGTTAGCCAGCCTTGATGCAAAAGCTATGCATATCTTTTATTGTGCTGTAGACACAAATGTATTCAATCTTATTAATACTTGTACAACATCTCATAAAATTTAGAAAGTTCTTGAAGCTACTTATGAGTGCCGGTATGAAAGCAAAGCTAGCAACTCCAGAGAGAAGGATAGTCTTCACAATGATGCAAATATGTACATGACAAAATTTGGATTTAAGGTACAGCACAATCCTTTATACGAAGAAGAGCTTGTATGTGACAATTGCAAGAAGATAGGCCACATCCAAAAAAATTGTACTACTACAAGAAAGGGGAGTCACTACGAACAATCAAATAAAGGAAGATCATTGTCTCATAAGTACACTAGCACGAGCATATGGTGTGAAAGCGAAGCAACAGATTCTGAAGAAGAAGAGAGACATCATCAAGCTGCAAATTTATGCTCAATGGCATTATCTAACGAGGTACAGAAAAATCCCCTTCTTGAAGAGAATGAATTTTCTTATGATGATTTATCTGATGCTTTCAGTGATCTGTTAGAAGAACACAAGAAAGTATTAGATAAGTATAAGCAAGCTAGAAAGAATATTCTATCCTATAAGCATGAGAATGAAAAGCTTACTTGCTTATTGAATGATGCTAGAAATAGTTCTCCTTCTGATAGTTCTACTGAGATTTCCACACTGAAGTTTAGATTGCATGAGGCACTTGATTGCATTGAGAAAAGCACTCAAAAAAATGCTAAACTTAAGGAGGAATTAGAATCAGAAAAGAAGAAGTATTCTATTGCTTCATGTAGAATTGATGCTCTTTCTGCTAAGTATAATGAGATCTGTGCTAACTCTAAAAAGTTAGAGATTAGACTGGGAAAACAGGTAATACAACCTACGACCCAATCTAACACAAGACACTTAGCACATCACAAAGTCACACACGACAGATCATCTAGAAAGGAAGCAAGCAAAGCTAAAGCTTCACACAACCATGCTTTCTATTACAAGTATCCACGCACATCATATCACACTACTGCACGTTCTCATACTGCTACACATAGTACAAATGTTTATTCTTTCTGTCATTATTGTGGTATGAATGAACATATTTCTAATCATTGTCAGATTAGAAAACTTATTGATATGAACTTGTGCAAATGAGTTTCCAAAGCTAACAAATGTGGATCCAAGTATTGGATACCAAAGCCTTCACCTAATATTGCAGGTGAAGCTTTTCATATCAAATAGAACCATGAAACATGTTGGTGATTGCAAAGCTACAAAGGTCATCTTCCATACAATTGCACCAACAGAAGTGTGGTCACTAGAACCACTTCGCTAACATGCTTACTAAATAGTTTCTAATATCTAGCATATTCTTATTGATTTCTTACTATTAGCTTTCATTGATGTCTTTTAAATTGTTTATTATTTGAATCAATGTGAGACGTAATCCTAGCTTGACTAGATGTTTATCTTAAATGATTAGTTCACACTATATAGTATGTTATTTTCTACTAGTATGACACATTTATCTATGTATGCTCTTTATTTTAGTTTTATCCTTGAAGCATGCATACCACTCTAGTCCATAGAAGCTTTTGTTTTTGGTTTATGCTTTTGACTCTTCGTCTTTAATATTTTTTTAATGGCCACTTCTTACCGATTTATCTTTAACATGTCGTATTTACTTTGATCAGTATTTTGTAAGTATGTACGTTTAGCACGAGTCTTCTATTTACTTGAAAAATATATACATATAATTTTATTTTAACCTTGTGCTTGCATAATATATTCACTATTAATTCTCAAATTTTATTGTGATTAACTTCTTATGAATCAATTACATCTTTGTATGACAAAGTTTATTTATGCTTGTTTTTGATCTTGTGTTAATTTTTTTATGCTTGTTAAAAATATATGAATAATTTATTTTCATTTATATATTGCTCATGTTTCCTATATTTTTTGTATAAATATCTTTATGGGGATATATGAGTTAAGTTCAAGTTCTATATTATTTTAAAAAGTAGTTTCAAACTTGTGCTTATCTCATACTTAAGCTATTTTTTTTGAACAAATTCATGTTCTTATCTTTATCAGCTTCTTCCTCAAAGCCTCTTTTTCTTGGCGTTTTGGGTGACATTTTAGATACATGATATTTTCAATATCTTGATCTTGATAAACCTTTGTTTGGGTATTTACTTCTTTTATATTTAGGGATTCTGGATTTCGACGTTGTTCGATAATACTGCATATATTCCTTTGAATCTAATTTCTTAAGAGTAGAGATCATTTTAGGAACAAGCCGAAAGGGTCCTTCTGTCATACATGTGTAAATAGCCTGAAGTGACACGGTGTACTAGTCTTCGGACTACACTAGCTAGGAACCGGCCCTTACAGCTAACCCGAAGTGATCAATACTTTTTAGACTTAAGATTTATTAAGGTCTAAATGTAACTATTATCTAGTTCTGGATCCAAGGTACTGAACCCAGTCCCCTAGGTTACAGAATACATCAACGTATCTAGGTCCTACATTTGATTTACAAATACTTTATATTTTATTGTTACCCAATGATTTTGTAGCACATATGGATTAATGTAATTGATACATCTTATATCGTAGGCTACATTGTTCTAAGATTTTTAAGTCCATAGAATATATAATTTATTTCATATTGCACTAATTCTTCTTAAATTTTCGGTTATTAAAGAAGAGATTTATTTTCGGTACAAGCCTACAAAGGGTCTGTCTGTCACAACGACTGCGGTCGAAGCGAAGCGGTACTTAAGTGTTCCCCGGTGAACCTACGTTAGCTGGGACATTACCCCTACAGCTAACCCAAGATTAATCAATGCTTTATAAACTAAAGATTTATTGAGATCTAGTTGCAATTATTATCTGATGGATTTTAAATTTAGATTTGATGGATAATATTCTCTCTTTATATTTTCACAAAAGGTAGCATATGTTGATCTATCTTGTCGATTGTGAGATTCTATAGCATAGATCAATTTATGTCATCTTTTGACTTATACGATTATTCATCATGCTAATTTGAAATATCTTTTGATTGTTTTATTTTTAAATGTTCATTTAATGGATCTTTCTTCTTTTGTCTAAAGATGATTATTTTTCGTATTCGTGACTACTCATTGAATATTATGGTATTGTGATTTCATCTTTAGCTTGTGTAATATTCGTAATATTTATGATTTTGAGCTTTATATTATTATCTTCTTATTTAAGTTACTTACTGTCTACAACAGTAACTCTTTGTAGGGGAGAAGTCATGCATATTGAATTGAATCTCTCTCTCAAACGTTTCTTTTCTTTAAGCCTCCGGTTATCAGATGGACTTCGTGCAACGACTTTAAAAGGGAAGAAATAAACTTTGATAAGAAAACCTAATATTTTTGAATTAGTTTCCTACTTCCGAAAATATGTCTCTAAATTTTATTTTAAAATTTTATCTATATTATTATTTTTGGATATAGCCATGTAAAGGTGGAGCAGTTAATTGTTTCAAGTCAATTATCCCCTTGACATGCCATATATCTAGAATACACTTTTCTTTGGACATTTATCAGGTTATGTTTATTTGTTCAAATGAATTTATTTATGATTTGTGGATTCTTTTATTAAAATTGTTTCCGTGATTCGAATCGCCAGATTTCAGTCTGAGGACTAAATGGACGTATTCTAATATTTATTAAGACAGTTTTTCGTAATAAATTTCACATTTTTTAAAAGCCTTTCTGGTTTATTGAATCTGTCCAGTACTCAAATGTTATTATTAAAGACAGTTTTCAAAATCTTTAATGTCTTGAAATATTTCTTTTATATATATATTGGAGATATATTTTGTTTGTTCATGTTTAAGCATTTATTCATTGAATACCTCTTTTATTTGCCTAAAATGATATTTATTTTTTGGAATTTTATATGCATTTGATTAAAGGAAAGAAAAGATACATATCTTGGATATCCCTTAGATCTTGTGATTATTTATTTTATCTATTTTATGCATATAAATTACGTTTGAACTATATACGCATATTTTAAGGGGGAGCAAATTAATTGTTTCAATTCTTTTATACCCTTAATATGTGGTATACCTAGTTCATCATGGACATATATTATTTTACTTAAAATATCTTGTTGTATTTTATGAGAGAATATATGATTATTATTATTTTTAAAAGTTATCATGTCAAAATTAATTTAATTTATTGATAATCCTTTTGAGTTTAAACTGATTTGGTATTTCTTATTGAGATTTTATCTCAAAGTTCATGATTATCTTATTTAGACTGATCAAACTTTGCGTGGGAGCATTCAAGTCGACTGAATTTTTTCTTCTCAAGTATTTTGTCTTCACTGTCTTCATGTTTATCTAACGGATATACATATATCATGCTAAAGTAATTGAATTCAAATGCATGAACTTTGGTATAGATTTTGTATAGATTCTAGTATACTTATTTTGATTTCTTTTTAAATGATTATATTATTTATGGAATTGATTCACTAATTTGTATGGGCAAATTATGAATCATATTTTTGTGTGATCATTATTAAAAGTCTCATTATATTTTTGATTCTTTTATATATACTAGATCTGCGAATATCTATTCCTTATGATTTCTTTATGACCAATGATTAATTCCTACTATATTGATATATATTTTTTGGTCTATTTCAAACACAATATGATGAACAAAATATGTTTTGAATATCATTTTAGTTTTCTAGTTGGTAAACTATGTATTGATTGATTTCAATGTTTTTAAGTTCAACCAACTATGTTGTGTTTTGATAAGTTTTTTTTATTCTTTAGTTATGTTTTTTTTCTAAACTTGTTGTTACACTGTTCTCCTAATCCTTGATCATGATTATTTTTTGCTTTCCTCCTTTACTTATGCTTCAGGTCATTTTAGCTCTAATTACGGGGGAGCTTATTTTTGATCATGTCAAAGGGGGAGAAATAAGTTTAAGTTAGCACACACTATTCAAGTATTATGTGTTTATTAGTGATACATGCATCTATTGTATATATATGAAACTTAACCGATTTGCCATAATAAAAAAGGAGGAGATTGTTAGCCCAATGGTTATATCATGTTTTTGAATATGGCTAATCAATTAAGTTTACCATAATGACATCACTAATATTCATGTAATCACTATCATGTTGCTACTTAAACTTAGCATTGTCCTAAATGTTTTATATCATATTGCTATGCTTGTATCATATTGTTTTATTCGTCTAACATGTTCTTAGACATGCAGTAAACATGATCAAGCTTTGTCAAACCAGGACATATGTAATAGAGAATTATTGATGGGCCAAAGACGACGTTATACAAGAAGATTTCTCTGAACCGCCCAACGACCTATCCGGGGCCTCGCATCGGGGGTTCCGCTGCCCGGTCAGCGGACAGGGGTCGAGGGGGCAGCGCCCCCCGTGGGGGTTCGGGGGCGAAGCCACCGAAAGGTATTTAGATTTCCAGATCTGTTTAACTTTGGACGACCGCCGTCAAGTGAAAAAGGCATCTTCAAGTCTGCTCAAATATTTGAAGAAAGGCATCATCAAAGGGCTCTTGGTTTTCCTATTTTATCAATGTATTTTTCATATTTATTGAGTCTAGGAATATGATGTACACTGTATCGTACTGGCAAATAGGCTACCCAAAAAACGTTTTCAAAATATCCTTTATTTTGAAAACATGCCCACTTACAAAAGCCCGAACTACTTCCTAACTGTTTGACTTTTCAAAAAGCTGAAAAACCAATTTACAAAAACTATAACAGAACGCTAGCAGAACTCGGCCAGAGTTCGGCCAGAGTTCGGTTACTGAACGTTGCTTTTTGAACTTGGTCTTCCTGCAGTTACGGATCCCAACGAGATTTTCTCATAGAGTTCTGCCCGAATTCTGCCCGAATTCTGTCAGAATTCTGCCTTTGAAAAAACTATAAATAGAGAAGGATTTCGATCATGTCAATTCACTCATACACCAATTCACTTTCATATCTCTTCTCTATAAGCCTACTACTTCTTCCAAAGTGTTCTGAGCTATTCATTTTCAAATCCCAAGCCAGTTACAATCCTCTAGTCGATTTGCCAGTACGGTACAGTCTAGAAGTTTCAGAGTGATTGTAATCAGAGGCTTGATTGAAGAAAGACTCTTCACAGTTGAAGTTGGTCGAGTACTTCGGATCAAAGATCGTGTTGTAGAAGTTACAAGAACTTCTGATGAAAACTTGTGGTGATTTTCCATAGTGGATTCAACTGGAAGCTAGAGTTCTTCCGACTGGACTAGTCCTCACAAGAGGAAAATCAGTATACATCCTTGTGTTTGCGTGTGCTCTCTACTCTCTACTTTTCATTTACATATCTGTGATATATTATCTGTGATCTTGTTACTAACATTTTTTAAATAGTTAATTTTTGCTGCCTACTCTATTCACCCCCCTCTAGAGTATTACGCTTTACAACTCGTTCCTACAATTGGTCCTACATTATATTCATTTTCCTCTGAGAGGACTAGTCCAGTTCGCTAGAACTCTTGCTCGCTATAATCTACTATTTTTTAATAGAGATTACACTGCGTACTTTACTCCGAAGAACACGCCAACTTCAACACTGTCGTTTTTTTATCCAAAGCCCACGAACAAACTTCAACACCTTTCTGTAGAATACTTTTATACTCTAAGCTTGTACAACTCGAATACTCCTAATCAGAAACCACTGACACTTAGAAGAATAGGAGTTATTTTTGAAATAGGAAGATTAAAGCTCTTAAGTATATAGGAAGGCTTTAGAATATATAGAGAAGATGAAGAATGAATGAGTGAATAGAAATATAAAAAATTTCTCTATTTATAGGATTTTCTAGGACATAGTTCGGGCAGAACTCGATAGGGTTAACGTTCATAATTTTGAAAGTTGCAGATCCAAAGGAGTAGGAATTTGCTGCTGACCAGGAGT
This sequence comes from Iris pallida, assembly GCA_029216955.1. Classification (NCBI taxonomy): domain Eukaryota; kingdom Viridiplantae; phylum Streptophyta; class Magnoliopsida; order Asparagales; family Iridaceae; genus Iris; species Iris pallida. The sequence goes on along the minus strand of JANAVB010006993.1, from coordinate 3,653,568 downwards.
GATTTGACTTGACCGAGTTCGGGTCGAGTTTGGGCAAAACTTTGGCTGAGTTCTGTTAGGCTGAATCTGGGTCAATTTGGTTTGTGGAGTTTTTGGATAAACAAAAGTTTTAGGTTTTTGTTTTGGGTCAGAAAAATGCATTTTTGTGAGGAGGGTCTTCTAAATTTGCCAGTGATCCCGACGGACATTTTTCTAGACTCAATAAAAGAAAATTACAAAATAAAGTATAAAAAATCTGTTGAGATGAAATCTATGATCTTCCGTTTTTTTATATCAAGCTTGGAGTTTTAAGTCAATTACCGAAATCGGTTCGACCATGGCGGTATGGGCCAACAGTATGGACATGGTAAACACAAAATTTGTGGTAAAATTTTCTTTAGAGGTTATGTGGACATGGTAAGAATAGATTTTGTAGGTATGTATAGAACGACTCAGAGATAGTAAGGACGTGAAATTTTTTATAGATGAATATGAAAACACATGGTTTGCCATAGGAAAATGTCTACTCAGAGATAATATGGACGCGACAGTCATAAACCTTATTGGGGTGTAAAAAAACAACTCAGAGGTGATATGGACTTGGTGTAGAAGCATGGATATTGCTTTTAGTCCCACATCGAAAAGGAGAAGAAGAAAGGGCTCATTCCATTCTATATATAGAGCCCCCTTGCCTCCTTTGAAAAAAGGCACCAAAATAAAAAAAAAGAAAAGAATCACTCAACAGAATCACTCGCTATCATGGCGAGGATGAATTGGGTTCTGAGTACTATGCGCCTTCGCGGGCTAGTTTGAAGAAATCCAAGGCAGCACGGGCTATGCGCCTCAAACGTGCTATGCCAATAGTAAACCAGAGATGCGTGCTCAAAATCATGTGCGCTACCGATGGTAAACTATACAGAGTCGACTCGGGTGCGTTTGCCAACTTGGACTCTTCTTACTATGTACCTTCGGGTGCTAAGTCGAAAAAGTCTAGGACAGTACGGGCTCAACAAGCCCATTCAACTGTCCAATCTGCTGACCGTCAACGGGTACCGTTAATTGTTACACGGTCCCCTGATAGAAAGTTGTACAGAACCTCCCGTGTCCAGCCCTCTGCGACAAACGGACAGGGCAGGTCCCAAAAGTCTTCCTACAATGATTGAGAGAAAGTGCTTTCCTAGCCTCAGATCAGGGAGCAAATATGCCCAAAAGTCTTCCTACAACGATTGAGAGCAAGTGCTTTACTAGCCTCAGATTAGGGAGCAAAAATGCCCAAAAGTCTTCCTACAACGATCGAGAGCAAGTGCTTTTACTAGCCTCAGATCAGGGAGTGTAGAAGCGTGGAAAAGATAGAGTTTATGCGGATCATCACTCCATGCGGCTAAGTAGATTCGAGCCGCAGAAACAAGACTCTTGGAGACCCCATGCGGCTAAGTGGACTCGAACCACAGAAGCAAGGCTCCCGAAGATCCCATGCGGCCAAATGGACTCGAGCCGCAGAAGCAAGGCTTCCGAAGATCCTATGCGGCCAAGTGGGCTTGAGCCGCAGAAGCAAGGCTCCCGAAGATCCCATACGGAAGTAGACTCGAGCCGCAGAAGGAATGCTCCCGAAGATCCCATGCGGCCAAATGGACTCGAGCTGCAGAAGCAAGGCTCTCGAAGATCCCATGCGGCTAAGTAGAACCAAGCTGCAGAAGCAAGGCTCTCGAAGATCCCATGCGGCCAAGCGGAGCTGAGCCGCAGAAGAAAGGCTCCAAAGGCCACTATGCGGCTAAAATGATTCAGGCTCTACTTTGGTGGGGGAATATGTGGCAATTTGACCAAGTCTCAACCACCCAGATTTGCTACAACAAAAAAATCTCAACAACCCCACCGGCTGGCAGCCCAAGATCGAGTCTTCGTGTGCTATTACAGACACGTGGCCACGTGGCTCTCTATACGGCCCAAAATCTTCTTTATGTAGGAATCACTATAAATAGTAGGGTACCACACCCATGCTAGAGGTTGGCAATCAAAGGTTGGCAAATTTCTTCAAGAGCAAAGACTGTGTCTGATAGTCCAAGGAGTAAGACAGTATTGCTACACTTTCTCGAGCCTCCATCGTCACCTCTCAGAATCAAAAACTAAACAATTGTACTTAGATTATTTCCTAGGATTTCTTTCTAGGCTTTCTTTTGTACAAGCGAGTTTGTAATCAAATTCAGTGTCTCTGTAATACTTGTCTTTGATATTTAATGACGAATGCTTGTGGTTCATTTTAACCAACAAGCATTTGAAGAAATGCTCTCTGAAGGGAGCGCCAGCCCGTCACAGAAGTGAGCCAACCCGAAGAGAACCCGCAGGAAGCACAAAACTGTTACCCCTCGCCAGGTTCTCGAAGAAGCTCCTTCTGCGGCCCAAGACGGTGATCAAAGCTCTCCTGCGGTCTTGCTTCCGACCATAGAGGACCCCACATTCCCCAAATCCAGCAGAGGAAAACACTATGATGCTGAGCTTTTGGGGGCATAAGGGAAACTTATGCGGACGAAGAAGAGTCCGCATAAGAAAAATGGACAGCCTGCCTATGCGGCAGCCAACTCTGGCCGCAGGCAGATGGCCCATGCGACAACCAATCCTGGCCGCAGACAGGCTATCCCATGCGGCCCTGTCAGAAGCTCTGTTTTAGACCGTCTCTCATGCGGACCCGACTCCATGCAGCCTATTGAGAATGGGGAATGTTCCAATCTGGACTCTTCTTACTACGCACCTTCCGGTGCTAAGTCAAAGAAGTCTAGGGCACTGCGGGCCCAACAAGCCCAGTCAACTGTCCAAGATGCTGACCGTCAGTGGGCACCATTAACTGTGATACGAGCTCCTGATGGAATGTTGTACAGAACCACCCGCGTCCAGTCCCCCAGGGCAAATGGACATGGTGGGTCTCAAAAGTCTTCCAATTATGAGCGAGAGCAAGTGCTTTTACTAGCCTCGAATCAGGGAGCAAATATGAACCTACGCACCCGTGTGCTCGGGATATCCGAGTCCACAAATTGGATACAAAGGTAGATCAAGTCGCTATCGACTTACGAGAGGTGATCACTCACAAACGCAAGGAGAGAGAAGCAACCTTGGCATGCGACGAGCCCTTTTCAGGACATCATTGTACCCAAGTTATCATCAACTGCTGCTGCGACAAGTCGGCAGTACCTGAAGATCGACAGTCCATTTTCCAACGACTGCACCAGCCAGCACCTATCCGACGACAACTCGAGAAACAAGTGCAAATTTTGGGAGACGAAGAATTCCCTTTCGCCTCCTGTAATTCAACTCGGAAGGTTCCCGCCGACAAGGGAGGAAAGAAGACAGGCTCCTCTAGCCCGGCAATCTCAGCCAGCACTACAAGAAAACTCTCATCCAGAGGATTGCCGCCGACAACTACAGGGGGTGTCTACCTGGGCACCCATTCCAGAAAGAAGCTTCCAACACCCGGGGGTGCATCCTTGACCTTCCTGGGGTGGCAGTCCCCTCAATGTATGTGACAATCCGGTGTTCCAAGAGGATACACAGGGGGTAGCGATCCCTTGGAATTATGAAATAGACTTGGACGTCCCCGAGGGTGATCGCCTTCGCCGAGACGATGCAGCTTCCTACACAGTGGGTGGCACCCCTTCCGAATCCGAGGAGGAGGACATTCCGACGTTCCCTGACGACTTATCTGTACGAGAGTACGATACGGAGATCACCTCTTCCACGGTCCCTTCTACGCCTATCCATGTGCGGACAGTCTTTATGGTCGACGATGATCATAAAGAACCTTCTGATCGACAACGTCTAGAAGTACTTAAAGCCATGCTCCTATCCTTGGTCAAGTCGGTAGATAAAATCAAAGCTGCCTTGCCGACTCAACTAGCAAGGACGCCTGGACAAACAAGCCTGGGACCCGCAGTCAACGCGGACTCCAACATGATCGCTCCTCCTTTGGGTGATAATCCTCTAGGAGCATTCGCTCCTTCAGCTGCAGACGAAGCTAGGGAGGAAAGAAGGGAAGTCCAGGAGCTTCGAGCAATGTTCAAAGCCCGAGATTCCTTCCGGGACCTCAGAATACGGCAGCCGTACCCCGTTGTGTGGAGAGATGTTCCTTTTCTACCATGGTACAAACCATTTCATATCGATTCGTATGACAGAAAGACCTTTCCTAGTCGGTACATGACCTATTTTGAGGTCGCAACCGACCACTTACCGCATAGCGATGCCATCCTCACACGATTATTCATCGGAGCATTAGAGGGGATCACGTTCGACTGGTACTGCAACCTTTCGGACAACTGCATCCATTCCTTTGACGACTTCAAGCACATTTTCCTGGAGAGATTGTACGAAGTGGGGCATGATGTGACAATGTCGTCTCTCACGGACATCGTTCAGGGAGAGAGGAAGCTAACGAGAAACTATATCGAGCGGTTTCGTCAAACCGCGATGAGATTGCCCCAAGGCAATCCCGAAAGCTCCTTGATTGAAATCTGCCATAAGAAGTTGCTCCCTGCAATGAGCCTCTGGATGGGCGAAGATCAGTTCAGGGATTGGACGACCTTCATCATAAGTGCTACCAATGCGAAGGCAAAATTAAAAAAGGCTCGCCAGCTGGGACTACACATCCCAGATGGAGAGGACAAAGGCAAACGTTTCGGTACCACCTCCAATAACAACAACAGTGGCGGCACCATCAATAACCGGGACACCAAAGGCAAACAGGCCATGGTCGCGGGTACGACCAAAAAGCTTGAACAAAAGCAGGCGGAAGCTCAGTGGCCCAAGGTGAATTACTCATTTGAAGATAGTCATGTCAAGCCTATCTTCGACATGCTCTTGCAAGAGGGTAGGATCCAACTCCCTCCACCAAGGCGCGAGCCTCGAACGGCGGAGATCGAGGACCCAAAATATTGCCACTTCCACCGCTATGTCCATCATTCCACTCATGACTGCTTCAAATTAAAGCGGTACATCCAGCATCTTATCGACTGCAAAGCTCTGTCGCTTGATTTCGAAGATGTTACTATGTCTGCGAACATGGTATCAGTTCAGTTTGGCAACTTCCTACCAACCAAAACTCAAGACGGGGTAATACCTATTCCTCGGACAACGATGGAGGTTACTAATCTTCCACCCGTCCGGGACCAGACGACTAGCTTGGTGCCTCTCACCACGTCACGAGGAGAGGTCATGTGGGTGTACCCAGATTTAGTGCCCGAAGTTACACAGGCAGTGCCATCTTCAACCAACAGAAAGAAATACAAGAAGTCCAGATCCAGCCATATAATTTCAGCCGAAGCTGAGGAGGCGGCGGCCATTGTTACCCGATCCGGTGCACAATTCCAGTCCACTCTGGATAATTCAGTCGAAGACCCTCAGCCGGCAACCCTGCCTGCTACTGATGTTCCGGGGCCATCTCAACCTCCACCGGCGGATAAGCCCAAGCCGAAAGAAACCCGCTTCGACAGGCCGCTCCGTAAGGATGCACCTCAGGGGATAGAGAGACCTTACAACATTGACATACTTGCACAATTGGCTAATACGCCAGCAAAGTTATCATAATACGAGCTCTTAAGGCTCTCCAAGGATGTTCGTGTCGTATTGAGCGAAGCACTCCAGAATGCTGATGCCTACTTAGCCCAGGTCAAGCCTATAGGGGAGGACTCGTCAACAAATCTCCAGGGCAGCAATTGTGCAGATGCAATATCCAACATCGTGTTCACCCCACAGGACATATTAATCAAGACCAACTTGCATGATCGCCCCTTGTACTACACTGGATACATAGGCGATATCAAGATAGATCGAATGCACATCGACCCTGGCTCGTCGATAAGCATCATCCCGAAAAGCTTGCTTCATCTCCTGGGCATCCCTATGCACCGGCTAGCGGCGACCAACACTGCCATTAGTAGTTTCAACTTGGGAATGAGCTATCCCTTGGGAAAGATCCGCTTGAAATGTCAGATTGGCGACCTGAAGATGGAGGTTACTTGCTACGTCATAGACGCAGATACTTCTTACAATATCCTTTCAGGGCATTCGGGGAAACATGATTATATGATTGTGCCATCCACACTCTACCAGTGCTTCAAGTATGTCAATAAGCATGGCTTCATGAAGACATAATTCGCCGACATCGATCCTTTCAAAGGGGTTGAGTCTTACTATTCTTCGGAGGCTTGTCTATATGAAGAATCCAAGAAGCACATAACTGTTGAACTGGAGGCCATAGCAGGGTCAGAGGAACCTTTGAAAATCTATCTCCAGGCCCGTAAACTGGGCAGAGCCGTACCCCTTATCGCAACTTTGCATAAAGAGGTGCCCGGTTCCACTGCCCCAGCTGCGCAGTCGGAATCGGTGGCCATTCGACTCCCGTGGCCCAGCTAGGAGCCAAAACCCGTAGTGGGGCCGATGGTGATTCGATTGCCAAAATCTAATCAAAGGCGATCGGAAGATGCGAGGCCCCCTGTGTAGTCGATGGTGATTCGTTTGCCAAGATCCAGTCAAAAGAATAGAAAGATGCAGAGTCCTCTATCGAGCCGATGGTTATCCGTCTTCCAAAGATGAGCCAGCAACCAAGTGTTGACCCGAGGCCCTCAGGCAAGCTAGTGCCACAAGCAGAACCCTTGGTGGTCAAGCTGCCCAAGACAGCGTCCCAACCTCCGGTCACGCAGGGGGTAGCTGAAGAGGATGCAGAACTCGCAAAGTATCTGGTTGCACAGGTAGATAGGCCCTCTCCTGATGATGTAATCCCTGTAGACAAAATCCCTTATTTCATCAATAAGAGGCTACCTTTGAACTACCCTGAACTTAATCCAATGTATGCTATGGAGCACGGTCTCGATATTAACCTGCACACATAGGTGACAACCGTCCATACCGCAAATCGACTTACCCTATTAGATGTGCCTACTTCCTAGTCCCAGCAGAAGAAAGGGGATCACAAGATCATCTTCGGCCGAAAAGAAGGTCCTCAACCTTTCATGCCAGAAGAATTTGATCTAGAACCCGAAGCTGGAAGATTGCCGCTCTACCTGTATATTCCCCAAGCCAAGTACTTCGTACAAAAGTAGGGGAACGACATGGAGACTACCCCAGGTCTGAATTACGGCAATGGTCGACGATCGCCTCTGCAGCTGTCAGCCCCGGCCGGGAAACCTCGGGATTATTATAGCAAGTCTAGATACGGTCTCGGTTATGTCACACCAGCAACAACGCCCGAGAGTTCCGATGAGGAATACGAGTGGCACTCTCATTCATCCGAATCACCCACATACGATTCTGATGATAGCATTAGAAATATATTCAGGCAAACATTGTCTGTCAATATGGCATCCGCTGACGTTGAAGAGGAAGACGAAGATCTACTTGACCTATTTAATTGGAGCCATAGGCCCAACAACGTGATGCACAATGGGAGAAGCTCTTTGAACAAAAAAATCCTACCATTGAAGACGAAGTCATGCAAGTTGACCTCGGCAACGAATCCTCTCTAAAGCCAATCTTCGTCAGTAAAAGCCTGACGGACGACGAGCAGGAGTCATTGTTACAACTCGTCAGAGAATATATCGACATTGGCGCTTGGAGCTATGAAGATATGCCAGGGCTAAACCCCAAGATCGTACTTCATAAGCTCAATATTCATCCGGACGCAAAACAGTCAAGCAACAGCAATGGCAGTTCCGTCCAGACATCATGAATTCCATCGAAGCGAAAGTAAATAAGCTTATAGCTAGCAGTTTCATCCGTGAGAAGCAGCATCCAGACTGGGTAGCTAATATATTACCAGTCATCAAGAAGAACGAAAAGATCCGAATCTGTATCGACTTCTGCAATCTAAATGCGGCATGTCCTAAGGATGAATTCACTATTCCAATCACCGATATAATAATCGATAATACGTGTGGCTTTGAACGCTTGTCCTTTATGGATGGCCTTTCAGGATACAATCAAATCATAATGTCTTCTGATGATGAGAAGCATACATTATTTCGAACACTGATCGGCGTGTATTGTTACACAGTTATGCCCTTCGGCCTAAAGAACGCCGGTGCTACGTATCAACAAGCTATGACAATCATCTTCAGAGATCACTTGCACAAGACGGTATAGTGCTACGTTGACGACATCGCCGTTAAAAGTCGCTCCAAGGATGATCACTTATACGATTTGAGGACCGTATTCGATATTATGCGAGCGCACAATCTGAAGATGAATTCTACAAAGTCCTTCCTGGGTGTGTCCAGCGGGAAGTTCTTGGGCTTTGTTATTACTTCTTGGGGCATTCAAATAGACCCCGATAAGACAAAAGCAATCTTGGAGATGAGTCCACCAAGGAACTTCTGTGAACTCTGCGGCCTTTAAGGAAAACTAGCCTACATCAGGAGGTTCATATTTAACCTCTCAGGGCGATGTCAACCCTTCACAAAACTCATGAAGAAAGGCGTCTCTTTTGTATGGAATAAAGAATGTCAACGCGCCTTTGATGACATTAAGGAATACCTGTCAAATTCGCCAGTTCTGGTAGCCCTGGTCGTCGGAAAGCCCTTTCTGCTCTATGTATGGGCAATGGAACACTCCCTCGGTGTATTGCTAGTACAGAACAATGATACGGGGCACGAACAAGCCATCTATTATCTCAGCCGAATGATGGTGGGGCCGGAGCATAGGTACACCGCCGTAGAGAAGGAATACCTTGTCTTGGTGTTCACTATTCAGAAGATACGACATTATGTGATCGGGCAGACCATCCATGTTGTCTTACGAGTCAACCCCCTCAGGGTTCTCATGACAAAGCCGGGTGCACTCAGTTCTCGTCTAGCCACCTGGGAGATACTGTTATCCCCCTACGACATGGTTTTCGTTCCACAGAAGGCTGTCAAAGGTGATACCTTGGCCGACTTCTTAGCAACCCATCAAGGCTCAAAAACAGCCAAAATCTATGAAGAAATCCCAGACGAGGTTATTAATTCAAACATGACTTCACATGAAACTGTTTGGCGAATGTTCATCGACGGTGCTTTAAGGACGGGGCCCCAAGGTGATATCGTCACTGGAGTCGGGATAGTTTTAATTTCTTCCTCCGGATTGGTGGTCAATAGGGTATATTCTCTTACAAAACCCTGTTCAAACAATGTAGCTGAATATAATGCTCTGGTCATCGGACTCTGACTCGCAAAAGAAGTGGGGGTCGAATACCTAGAAGAATATGGTGACTCAAAGTTGATTGTTAATCAAATTCGAGGCTCATACGAGGTTCGTAACGTCGACCTGATTCCCTATCATCAGACAGCGATTGCCATCATTACAACCTTGGAGGGGTTCTTTATAGAGCATGTTCCTAGGCTCTAGAATATTGAAGCCGGCCCTAGCAGGCTTCGCCGCTTCTTTGGCGGTTCCAAATTATGCTCATCATCTAGTCGACGTGATAGGCCATGAGTTGGTCTATCCCAAAAACAGTGTTCAACTAGGTACGAGTTACTCCACCCAGATAGCCATTGACGTGCAAGACTAGAGACTCCCCTTCATCGACTTTGTAGTCTACGAAATTCTGCCAGAGAATATGAAAGAAGCAACTTCAATCAGAAAGCGTTCAATCAGATTCTTTTATGACACAGAAACAAAAATGTTATATCGACGATCCTATGATGGACTACTGTTAAGATGCTTGTCAAAAGTAGAAGCCAAGGAAGCCCTACGCGAGGCTCACGATGGCATTTACGGGGCTCACCAACCTGGCTCGAAGTTACAAGACCGTCTTCGTCGGATGGGCTATTATTGGCCTACAATGGTAGCAGACGTAGTCAATTATGCAAGGAAATATATGGCTTGTCAGATCCATACAAATTTCATACATCTGTTATTCGAATTCTTGCACCCAACAGTGGCCTCTTGGCCATTTGAAGCATGGGGAATGGACATCATTGGCCCAATTACCCCACCGTCGCCTAGGGGATATCGGTTTATACTTGCAATCACCGACTACTTCTCCAAGTGGGTGGAAACTGTTCTGCTGGCTGAGGTAAAGATACCAAATGTGATTAGTTTCATCAAACATCACATCATCTACCATTTTGGACTGTCCTGGAGGATCATTCATGACAACGGTCCGTAGTTCGCAAGCTATACCTTCTATCGATTATGTGACAAGAATCGGATCCAGAATGTGGCTTCAACGGCCTACAATCCATCGGCTAATGGTCTGACTGAAGCTTTTAACAAGACCATAATTAAGCTTCTCAGGAAGTTCGTGTCTTCAAACAAGCGCGACTGGAATGAAAAGCTGGGTGAATGCTTATGGGCGTACCGTACTACAATTCGGACGGCTACATGAAATATATCGTTCTCTCTGGTGTACGGAGCGAGGCAGTTCTTCCATTCGAGACTCAGATCCCCTCACTCCGTATGGCCCTTACTTACCGATTGATGTCAGATGATAACTACCACCAACGGCTATAAGAATTGGAAGCCTTAGACGAGAAGCATCGAGCTCTATCAAGCACGCATCTCTCGAGCCTTCAATAAAAAAGTCAAGCAGAGGACATTCTAAATAGGCGATCTCGTCTTGGCCGTTCGCAGACCGATGGTCATGACTCACAAAACTGTCGGTAAATTCTAGCCCAAATGGGAGGGTCCATTCATCATCGAGATCGTATTCTCCAACGACGCATATCGGATCGCGAAATAGAACGGAGACTTGCTCATGATGCCCATAAACGGCAAGTTCCTGAAGAAATACTCTATCTAAAGACATGATGGTACTTCTTCAAACCACCAGATCACTCAGACAATCGAGTTATGTACACCAAGTACCTCTGAACTCACAGTCTATTAGCTTCGAGTGGATTCACATCGCATCCCCCTGGGTGACAAGTCATGTATACTAATACCTCTGAACTTCCACCCTAATGCTTCACCCCGCCGGAGTTTACCAGGCTTATTGCCATCTCTGAGCAAACTTTTTGGTCCTGATTATCGTATATCACGTCCATATTACCTCTGATACCGATAGTCTCTTGACTTAACATCTGTACCCAATCCGGGATAAAATCACGGTGTTAAGGCCGCAGAACCTATCACGTCCATATTACCTCAGTTAGATTTTGTTTCAAATCTATTACTCGCACCATCAGTGCACAGAAGAGTAATAGGTCCACCAAAAATTATTCATGATTATCGTATGTCACGTCCATATTACCTCTGATATAGATAATCTCCTAACTTAACACCCGTACCCAACCCGGGATAAAATTGCGGTGTTAAGGCCACAGAATCTATCACATCCATATTACCTCTGTTAGGTTTTGTTTCAAATCTGTTACCCACACTACCAGTGCGTAAAAGGATAATAGGTCCACAAAAATTATTCTAATCTATTACCCGCACTACCAGTATGCAAAAAGGTAATAGGTCCACAAAAATTATTCAAATCTATTACCCGTACTACCAGTGCGCAAAAGGGTAATAGGTCCACAAGAAAGTCTCTGAGTGGGATGTCCTCTACCAATCACAAATGCTGTATTAGACCCTCTAGTACAAGCACCCCTTCCCTCACAATCATATGCTTCTGGAGCCCAGTTGTTCCGTTGCATTCACTCCACAGTAGTAGAACAACCATGTCCACATCACCTCCAAGTTGTTTTTCGACCCCTTACAAAGCAGATGATGCTAAAAATAAATATTCACCACGTCCACCTTAACTTTGAGTAAATATCCCGTGCAACAACCCCTGCGTTGTGGCGTATCAATCATAGAGCTTCCACGTCCATATCACCTCTGAGTTGTTCTGTGTATCCTTACCGAGTTCACTCCTACCACGTCCATATCACCTCTGAGTAGGAAAGCTCTACCATCAAACTCATATTTACCACGTCCATATCACCTCTGAGTAAATATGTTGGTTCCCTCTCTTAACTTATTATCTATATTATAAACCAAGGTACGCCAAGGATGATAAGTCCACATAAAATCCCCAGCGGAAGTACCCAAACCTATCACGTCCATGCTACCTCTGATAGGATTGTCACACCTAAACAGATCTACTATCCATGCTTCTTATTCAAAGTATTCCAAATTTACAATTTGAAAACTTTGAAGAGGGTCTTGCAGAAGCATGGATATTGCTTTTAGTCCCACATCAGAAAGGAGAAGAAGAAAGGGCTCATTCTATTCTATATATAGAGCCCCTTTGCCTCCTATGAAAAAGGCACCAAAATAAAAATGCAAAAGAATCACTCAACAGAATCACTCGCTGTCATGGCAAGGATGAGTTGGGTTCTGAGTACTATGCGCCTTTGCGGGCTAGTGTGAGAAATCCAAGGCATCACGGGCCATGCGCCTCAAACGTGCTATGCCAATAGTAAACCAGAGATGCATGCTCAAAATCATACGCGCTACCGATGGTAAACTGTACAGAGTCGACTCGGGTGCGTTTGCCAACTTGGACACTTCTTACTATGCACCTTCGACTGCTAAGTGGAAGAAGTCTAGGGAAGTATGGGCTCAAGAAGCCCAGTCAACTGTCCAATCTGCTGACTATCAGCGGGTACCGTTAACTTTTACATGGGCCCCTGATGAAAATTTGTACAGAACCTCCCGTGTCCAGCCTCTACGGCAAACGGACAGGGCAGGTCCCAAAAGTCTCCCTACAATGATTGAGAGCAAGTACTTTACTAGCCTCAATCAGGGAGCATATATGCCCAAAAGTCTCCCTACAACGATTGAGAGCAAGTACTTTACTAGTCTCAGATCAGGGAGCAAAAATGCCCAACGATTGAGAGCAAGTGCTATTACTAACCTCAGATCAGGGAGTGTAGAAGCATGGAAAAGATAGAGTTTATGCGGATCATCACTCTATGCGGCTAAGTGGATTCGAGCCGTAGAAACATGACTCTTGGAGACCCTATGCGGCCAAGTGGACTCGAGCCACGGAAGCAAGGCTCCTGAAGGTCCCATGCGGCTAAGTGGAATCGAGCCATAAAAGCAAGGCTTCCGAAGATCCCATGCGGCCAAGTGGACTCGAGCCGCAGAAGCAAGGCTCCCGAAGATCACATGCGGCTAAGTGGACTCGAGCCGCAGATAGAATGCTCCCGAAGATCCCATGCGGCCAAATGGACTCGAGCCGTAGAAGCAAGGCTCTCGAAGATCCCTTGCGGCTAAGTAGAACCAAGCCGCAGAAGCAAGGCTCTCGAAGATTCCATGCGGCCAAGCACAGCCGAGCCATAGAAAAAAGGCTCCAAAGGCCACTATGCGGCCAAAACGATTCAGGCTCTACTTTGGGGGGGAGACACGTGGCAATTTGACCATGTCTCATCCACCTAGATTTGCTACAACAAAGAATTCTCAACAACCCCACCAGCTGGCCGCCCAAGATCGAGTCTTCGTGTGCTGTTACAGACACGTGGCCACGTGGCTCTCTATGCGGTCCAAAATCTACTTTATGCAGAAATCACTATAAATAGCATGGTACCTCACCCATGCTTGAGGTTGGCAATCAAAGGCTGGAAATTGTTTTCAAGAGCAAAGACTATGTCTGATAGTCCAAGGAGTAAGACAGAGTTGCTACACTTTCTCGAGCCTCCATCGTCATCCCTCAGAATCAAAAACTAAACAATTGTACTTAGATTGTTTCCTAGGATTTCTTTCTAGGCTTTCTTTTGTACAAGCGAGTTTGCAATTAAATTTAGTGTCTCTGTAATACTTGTCTTTGATATTTAATGGAAAACACTTGGATGTTTTATACTGGGGAGGTGATGAGGGAATGCCCTAGGGCAGATGGGCTCCAGAGGCATGTCATAATCAAGAGGGCTAAACTCGATCATCGAATTCAAAGATTTTCTTACTGGGGATATGGAAATATATGTTGATTTAGACCTCAGACATAATATTTCTGTAAAAATTTACCATTGATCGGCATTAGTAGCAAATCACCAGTAGGTTTGGCGAGCCGGTAAGTACCATTCGAATAGATCATCTCTATAACTAATGGTCCTTTCCATTTGGGTTTGAATTTGCCAGCAGACTTTTGAGTCATGACCATCGGTCTTCGAACTGATAAGATGTGATCGTCCACTAGGAATTTCCTTTCTTTGACCTTTTTATTGAAGGCCCCAAAAATTTGAGCTTGAAACAGCTCGATACGCTGCTGAGCGAGCAAACACTTTTCATCCAAGGCTTCCAACTCTTGTAGCCAACGATGTTGATTATCTTCGTCAGTCAGCTGGTTGGTGATGGCCACTCGTAGAGACGGGATTTGGATCTCCAGAGGGAGTACCGCCTTACTCACGTAGATGAGAGGGAATGATGTGTTGCTAGTAGGTGTCCAAACGGTTGTACGGTAAGCCTATAGACATTCTGTGAGTTTTTTTATTCCAGTCGCACTTATTGGAACATACGACCTTCTTGAGTAACTTAACGATTATTTTGTTGAATGCTTCGGCTAGCCCATTCGCTGTAGGATTGTAGGTCGTTGAAGCTACATTATGTATACAATTTTTATCAAAAAATTGATGGAACGCATGGCTCTCGAACTGAGGGCCGTTATCGTGAATATTCCCTCAAGGAACTTCAAAGCAGTAGATAACGTGATGCTTGACAAAGCTGATCACGTTCGAGGTTTTCACCTCAGCAAATGGTATCGCCTTCGCACACTTGGAAAAGTAGTCGATGATGGCGAGGATGAACCGGTGTCCTTTGGAGGATGAAAGGCTGCTCGGCCCGATGATATCCATTCCCCATGCTTTAAAGGGCCAGTCGGCCGCAGTGGGGTGTAAGAACTCAGGAGGTTGGTGGATGAAGTCAGCATACAACTGGCATACCCGGTACCTCTTTGCATAGTCAATAGCATCTGCCATCATGGTTGGCTAGTAGCATCCCATGCGACGCAGTCGGTCCTGTAACTTAGGACCAGGCTGGTGAGCTCCACAGGTATCATCATGTGCCTTCCGGAGTACTGATTTTGCTTTAGCATTAGATAAATACCGAAGGAGGAGTCCTTCGTGTAAAAGATGATACAACATTTTGGTAGCTGTGTTATAAAAGAACCGAAGCGAGCGCCTCTTAATAGAAGTGGCTTCCTTCGAGTCCTCGGGTAGGATTCCGTAGACTGTGTAGCTTATGAACGAGAATTGCCAGTCCCGAATATCAACATTAGTGTCTGTCTTTACAGAGTAACTCAGACATGTGTGCAGATTATTCTTTGGGCAAACCAACTTCCAATCTATCACTGTAACAGAGTACTGGGTTCCGAATGGTACTGCTAGAGAATTGACGAGACCAGCTAGGGCGTTGGCCTCCAGATTTTGTAATCGAGGTACATACTCTATAAAGAACCCTATAAAGATAGAGATGAAGTCAATTTGTACCTAATAACAAAGGACCATATCCTCATGCCGGACCTCATCGAGGTACATGCTCTGTAAAGAACCCTATAAAGATAGAGATGAAGTTGATTATCAGTTTTGAGTTGCCATAGGCCTCGACTTAGTCGACCCCCAACTGTTTAGGGAGCTGGAGCCCGATGATGGGAGCGTTTTATTCAGCTAGCAAAATTATGGTGCATGACTCTATGAGAGAATATGTACGGTAGATGACCAAGCCTTCAAGAGTGACCGAGACTACTCCTACTCCTGCGATGATGTCTCCTTTGGGGCCTATTCTCGAGGCACCGTCAAAGAACATTCACCAGACAGGATTGTTTGTGACTGTGTCAGACTCCAAGACTTCAACAAGAATACAATCGTATAGTTTTGATGTTTTTAGTACGAGATGTGCAGCCAGAAAGTCTGCCAATGCTTGGCCCTTAACTGCCTTTTGTGGGACGAATACCATGTCGTAAGGCGTCAAAAGGATCGTCCATGTGTCTAGTCGCAAGTTTAGTGCCCCTAGCTTAGTCATAAGGACTCTAAAGCGATTGACTCTGGAGACGACATGAATCGTCTGTCTGGCCATATAATGGATGGCTTTTCGAGCGCATGTCCTTTATGGATGGCTTTTTGAGGTACAATCAAATCAAAATATCTCTAGACGATGAGAAGCATACATCATTTCGAACATCGATCGGCGTGTATTGTTACCGACTAATGCCCTTCGACCTAAAGAACGCCGGTGCTACATATCAACGAGCTATGAGTGTCATTTTCAGAGATCACTTATGCAAGATGGTGGAGTATTACGTTGACGACATCGCCGTTAAAAGCCGCTCCAAGAATGATCACTTACATGATTTAAGGACAGTGTTCGACCTTATGCGAGCGCACAATCTGAAGATGAATCCCACCAAGTCCTTCCTGGGCGTGTCCAGCAAGAAATTCTTGGGCTTTGTCATTACTTCCTAGGGTATTCACATAGACCCCGATAAGATAAAAGTAATACTAGAGATGAGTCCACCGAGGAACCTTCGCAAACTCCGAGGCCTTCAGAAAAGATTATCCTACATCAAGAGGTTCATATCTAACCTCTCAGGACGATGTCAACCATTCACACAACTCATGAAGAAAGGCGTCTCCTTCGTATGGAATGAAAAATGTCAACGTGCCTTCGATGACATTAAGGAATACCTGTCGAATCCGCTAGTTCTGCTAGCACCAATCACAGGAAAGCCCTTCCTGCTCTATGTACGGGCAATGGAACACTCCCTCGAAGCCTTACTGGCACAAAACAATGACATAGGGCACAAACAAGCCATCTATTACCCCAGCCGAATGATGGTGGGGTCGGAGCATAGATACACCGCCGTGGAGAAGGAATGCCTTCCTTTGGTGTTCGCCATTCAGAAAATACGACACTACGTGACAGGGATACCATCCATGTTGTCTCACGAGTCAACCCCCTCAGGGTTCTCATGACCAAGCCAGGCGCACTCAGTTCTCGTCTACCCAACTGGGCGATATTGTTGTCCCCCTACGACATGGTCTTCGTTCCACAGGGCTGTCAAAGGTCAAGCCTTGGCTAACTTCTTAGCAGCCCATCCAGGCTCAGAGACAGCCAGAATCTATGAAGAAATTCTAGACGAAGTCATCGACTCGAACATGACTTTACATGATGCCGTTTGCGAATGTTCTTCGACGGTGCCTCAAGAACGGGGCCCCAAGGTGATATTATCGCTGGAGTAGGGATAGTATTAATTTTTCCCTCTGGATTGGTAGTCAATCGGACGTACTCTCTCACAGACTACAAAAAAAGTTGGCTTTTGGGACAAGACTTTTAAGAACTCTAGTTTTAAACGTCCTAAAAAATTATTATTTGGGACTGCTATATTTTTTTGTAACAAAAAACAAATTTATTGGTGACAGATTGAAAAATGGATCTCTTGTTTGGGACTATTAATATTTTTTGTTCCAAATGAATTTTGAGACCGTCTCAAATAATTTCAGCGGGAATGGCAATTATTTGGCGGCCCAAACCAAATTTTTTTAGAAATCTTTTTTTCCCTTACTACTAACCGTTGGATCTCTAGAATGAATCCACACCATTCATCCACATATATTTTTTAACCTGCCTCCACTCTCTCTCTCTCTCTTCCTCCTTCATTATTCCTTCACTTCCGCTCTCTCACTCCCAGGCTTTTTTCTTCTTCTTCTTCTTCTTTCTTCTTCTTCCTCTTCTTCTCTCTCTATCCCTCTTTCTTATTACACCTCAACTTCAGGCCTATTTCTTCTTTACTGGATTCCACCGGGACCCCACTTCTGTGGTTTTTAATTCCTCACCTCTTCGAGATTGAGAGTTAGGATTTCTCCATCTTCTCCCTCTACTCACATAAACCCTAATTCCAGGCTAGGGTTTCCATTTTCATGCCATTGATTTGTTTTTCTCGTTCGTCGTGACCGAATATAGGGTTTTGAGATGTCCTATTAAATTAGGGTTGGGGTTAGGGTTCCTATATTCATTCTCCTTTCTGCTAAATAGGTGGGAGAGGTATGATCTCCGATGATGAAGGTGAGTACTTCTTTTTCTTTCAATAGTCTCATTTGCTTTAATTTTGGGTACTTTGCATTGTTTGTGCAAATTTGGTAGATGAGTTCGAGGAGGAAAAGGAAGGACGAGGGGTGCTGACAAGGAACGTGACGACATAATTGAGCGGGATGATGATGAAGACGAGGAGGAAGAAGAAGGTATGACAATTTGAGTGTTTCTTTAGTCTTTTTGGGGGAAATTGAGAGTAACAAAAAGAATCCACCTATATACATGATTCCTGCAAGTCATACTATTACGTATGTTTTTGTTAAAGATTTATAAGTAGATGCACACATCTAATCCTCTTCTATATTTAGTGATGAAAATCTAAAGGACTTATCTCAGCCCAAGCCCAAGCTATCAAACCATTAATCACAGGCAATCTTACATGATAACACGACTGAAGAATTTGCTTTCAGGCTTTTCCATGGTGTGATCCCTTTTTTCCATATGTTTGCTTTTTTTATATGGAATTGAGACATTAATTTATATTGTTCTGGAATGGAATTTCTAACAAATATTAGGTTCTTTCACCCGTATATCTTTTGTAGTCAAAATGCCAAAGTTATATATTTTTTTGTTATCGGAGATTGGTTCTGCATTGGTGGAAAAAACAAGTGTATTTTTTCGATTTAACCACGGTGTGTTTTGTTATTTGATGTTACATATCTTTCTTTCGGTTAGGACTATTTATTTTTTTGATTGTATATTTATGTTACCAACATATTGCGTATTTTATAAGATGCTGATATGGATGATGTTATTAATTATCAGTTGCTGATATATGACTTTTACCCATTTTATATTCCAAGACGCTATTTTCTCCTCCTTCTTCTCATTTAGTTTATGATCATGCTACTATTTGGGGGAGTCTTTTTGTATTTACTATTTTATTTATCTTAATTTGAGTATTAGTTTGTCTTTTCCAAAGTTATATTTTTTGTTATCTTGCATAATACAAGTGGTGAGTCTCATGTTTGGTTATCAGAAAACAATCTTTATATTGCATGGACTAACAAATCATGGATGGATGGTTGACAGAATAAATTCTGGGTACTAATCACATGGAATAACTAATTCTCTAAAAATTATGACTTGGGAAAGTAATCCTAGTATAATAAAATAATACAAAAAAAAGAAAAGAAAAAAGAAAAAGAAGAATGACAATTGATTTCCTTTTGGGCCCTCAGTGTAAATATTGAGGAGCAAGTGGACAAGATACAATCCCCTGATCTTCTCAAAATGGGGATAAAATTGGATACAAGCTCTAAGCAGGATAAGAATTTTGTGTATTACTAATTGTTCATATACAGTTTATTTTATCTTGTCCTCTCTGCAGTTTGATGAAAGAATTTACGCCAGGGGTAGAATAGTTGTCGTGTACATCAGCCTCTTTCAGGCAAATAATCTATAATGTCAAGATGCTGCTGGTGAGCTTGTGGTAAAACCGTCTCCACTCAAGTAGTTGTATTTTACTAAATACTTAGAGATGTTGTCACTTTGTAATAATATGATGAGCAACATGTGATTGACCTTAAATAGTTCAAGAAAAGATAGAATATCTTTCCAATAATTGGATTTTAATTAAATGATCTAGATTGAAATTTGCATGTGAGAACTGCAATATATGAGAATTTATAACTTTTGACAAATATATACTATTTTGTCTGTGGTGATTTAAAAAACTTAGATCTTTTAGTGAAGCAAAATGCTTTTAAATGACTGAAAATGCGATCCTTAATGTCAGTATCTGTCGGTATAAGATTGGGACATGCTAAATTGCATCGATATCGGCTGGATGGGATCGGTATCAACCGATAGTGCAAACTATATAAAGAGCATATTAGTTTGTCATCTTCTTGAAACTCTGGGAATCCAAATTAATTGAGACAGCTTTTAAAAATCTAATCAATGTCACATTGGTATTTAAAAGTGTTCTAGATAAGGAAAAAACTGATGTACCTACTGATCATGGTTAAGGCTGAGTTTCTTGCTAATGTTGTCTATACGAGGTTGGAATTTATAAAAGATTTTCTCCTAAATTCATAGTAAGCCTTATTATATTGTGCACTACTCTCATTTGAAGTTGGTAATTTTGCATAGGATTGTGCATGAGTCAATAGCTAGATGTTTCTCTTATAATTTGCAGCCCCTACTTAGGTATATGTTGGTATTATCTGTTGGTCTATTACTTGGCTTATCCTGACATATTATATAACTTCAT
Organism: Iris pallida; assembly: GCA_029216955.1. Classification (NCBI taxonomy): domain Eukaryota; kingdom Viridiplantae; phylum Streptophyta; class Magnoliopsida; order Asparagales; family Iridaceae; genus Iris; species Iris pallida. The sequence goes on along the minus strand of JANAVB010006993.1, from coordinate 3,633,404 downwards.
ATAATTATATGTAATATAACTGCTATTTATTGTATTAGCCATGTCATTTTGGGTAACCTTGAAACTAGAATTGTATATAATTAGAACAATCGTTTTATGCATGCACTTGTGTTAGGATCGGATCATTTCTACGACTACACTTGTTTGTAGTCATCTAGAATGTTTGTATTCAATTGCCATCTAGATGGTTTCAGCTACTGAACTCTAGAGTCATTGTCAATAAAAATATTCTCAAGTTCAGGTATGTAAATTGGTTATCTATACTTGTTAATCTAATATTTGAACCTTTTAGCACATGTCTACGATATTTGAAAAACATACATAAGGAAGGATAATGGTGTGGTCTCTGATATTTGATATATATATTCTATCTATAGGGATGGAAAACTTTGATCATAACTTGATGCTTCGAGCTGTTCCTTTTAGATCTGGATTTTTTTCTGGATTTTTTCATAAACGACTTCATCTTCCTTCCTTTTTCTCATTGAAAAGATCTCGTGCCATTATAGTGATTTTGATAGGTCTTGGTAGTCATCCAGTATGAGTGGAGGCATGCTTCAAAAAATGTCATGGGTCTTAATCTCTTTATGTACAATTAAATAGGAAGTTTCACTTCAATTTACTCTAAAGCATTGACAGGGCTCTGTATATAAATGGAGACTCCATTGTTTTAATGAAGTGATAACTGGCACCTTACCACTTAGCTTAATTATCTGCATTTGTTGGAACTTTTATTTTATTGTTCGATGGCATGGGTAGGAACGATAACTGTCGTACTGAATAGCTCATTTCAGTAGCTGAAGTTTATGGTGCATGAACCTGTATTAGAAGTTGTGGAAAGTTCAAATCTATGAAGAACTCATTTAACTGTCCTCTGCAGGAATTTTACTCACCTATAGGTGAGGCTCCTGGGTTGCTTATCATGTTTAGGAGTTCGGTTGCATATAGTACCCATTTTAGCAGGTAAGGCTTTATATCTTAGCTTTCATATTTTATAGGTCAAATGTTCAAAAGATTGCAAGTAATTCACAATCATTTGAATCGTATCTTATCATGCATTACATCAATTATATATACTTCATTTAACCAAATAGTATTTTTTATCCATTTCTTGCAGACGGACAAGCTGCACGTTGCTTCAAATTTAGAGGAAATCAATTGACCTTCTGGAAATAAAGAAGAAAGAACAAAGAAAACCGTCTAGGTTGAGTTTCCTTCTATCACTTAGGAATAGCTGGGCTGTGGTCCCTTTGTTTTGACAGGTAACAGTGTTTATGATGGCATTGTTTAATTCTCCAACTAGTACATGTAGGCATTTGTGTTACACATGGACATTATTCAAGTTAGAATTACTTAGCAACGACTATTCTACTTTCGACTAATCCTCAACTGAGTTATCATAAAAACTTGATGCTGGCTTCAAGTACTTATTCGTTTATTATTATTCTATCTTTAATAGTGTAGATAAAACTATTAAAGTAATTTAAAATTATCTTGCTGGAGTGATCTTATCCGGGATGTTGCTATGTTTGAAGGGACTCGTGGCAAATTACATCTTGTACATCTAAATCCTGCCAGAATTGAATCCAAACTTCTCCGAGTGTAATTTGAGCTGTGTGAGCGTTAATATTCTGCTCATTTTGGATATAAAAGGTGAATATAGTTTTCAGTATGCTTCTGAATGTTGATAGTATTGAAATGATGAAAACACCTGATTGTGGAGTCTGGACTGCAAGTTGTGTAAGAAAGCTGAAATCAACCATAGCCTCCAAAAGTGACTAACTGGTCAGTTGAATGCTATGCAGTCAAGCCCCAAGAGATCCCCCCAGCAGACTAGTCGGTAGCTTTATTATATATGTTATGTTTTCCTTTATTTCCTTCTTATTGGGTTCTTATAGCTTATAAGGCTTCATTATGTTATATTTCTTTATTTTCTTCTTATTGGGACTTCTTCAACAGTACAAGAAATAAAGGCTTCAGAGACGAAAACAATTACATCACTAATATCAGTAAATAATCACTGATGTCGGCAATCTAAGATTTTGTCTCTAATTAGCAAAAATTTCCTTTTTACCGCTACGTTATTAGCGACTAGTAGGATATTCATGATCTATTGAATTATTTTCAGATCAATGTAGACATAGTTAGCAACATATTTAATGGTATTTTTTATGAACTTTAATGTATCTTGTGTGCGTATTTCTTGTAGTCATGCAAGATAAGCTGCTGTCACAATGCCTACTTTTGTTTCTTAAAGACACGGTAACAGTAATGGATTAATAGGTAAAGATTATTGGGAAGAAAATGGGAACTTATTGAAGGGAAAAAAGAAGAAGCAATGTTTCAGAAGCAGTACTAAATGAGATAAATTCTTAACTTTTGCCAAGATGAGAATTTAGACTAGTACTGGAAAAGGTATAGCAAATAGATATCACACTAACCTGGTTAAGACACATGAATATTACGAATTCAAGTCAGAAGTTTTAAATGATTCGGTTAATATGAAGTTATCAGGGACACTTAATAACCCATATATTAGCTTAAGAATCAGTTTTGCATTTTGGGTGAGACATTTTTTCATAACTTTCCTTCTTACAGCTAGCAATTCTATGTTGGGTTTTCTTCATTCTTCATGCTCCATGCAATTTTGTGCAATTCTTTTTATTGTCTTCTACAGTAAGAAATGATTGGATACGACAATTGGAATTGCTTGAACTCTTCTACGGGATACACTTGTGTTTGTATGGTACTTTTGTTGTTTTGGTCCAAACTTTCCTAGGGGCAGTTATGTTATTTTGGTTGGATATTACAAGCTTTCTTGGGGCTGTTTGGTTCATGTTTTCCTAGTTGCAGTTTTCTTACTTCAAGTTTGAATATTACAAGTTCTTTTGGGGGTAGGTTTTATTTTGTTCAAGCTTTAAAGCTTCAAATTTTGCTTTTCATGTTTTAGCCGCAACAATATGTCAGTTTTGATGTTTGGATTGACATTACGAATTTTGGTTGGTATGGTTTATTCTAGCTTGGTTGCACTTTTTATCATGTACTAGCTGCAATAGTATCTTTGTTGAAGGTGATGGGGGAAATTTTTCCTCCACTTGGATGTGTGTCCTTTACAAATTTGGGTTGGTATGGTTGGTTCTAATTGCTAATTAAGTTTTGCTACCTTTGGTTTGCTAATGGGTTTACTTGGTTGTAGCTGTTCAGTTTGCCTAAACATTGTACACACAGGTTCATGGTATTCTCATATACTCCTCATAAATTCTTGATGTATATATGGTCTTTTGTTAACTAGTTATTTTTTACTTTTATTTGCAGGTCCTTCAAAAGAGTTTGGGCTGATTTTACAAATGATGGAAGATTTGCTTAATAAAAAAGCATTTTGGGTTCATTTTTTAAATGATGGTAAATGATGCTTAATAATGTAAACAATTTTAGATTTATTTTGTAAATGATGGTAGATGAACACTTAATAATATAAAGCATTTTGAGTTCATTTTTGTAAATGATGGAAAGACGTCCAATGATGTAAAGCGCTTTGAGTTCATTTTGTAAACGATGGGATATAACATTTAATGAAATTAATCTTTGTTGATGTACTTTAGAGTTTACAATATTTTTTTGAACTTAAATAGTTAGTTATATATTGTTTTTGTTATATATGTCTTTTAATTGTACATTCTATATGCAGAACAAGGAAACAATAATTTTAAAATAATTGGAACAGTTGTTATAAGTTTTTGGGACGATTTTGTAACTGTCCTAAAAGTAAATTATATTCTTTTGTGACTATTATCCTAAATTATTATGACGGTTCCAATCCGTCATTTAACAATAACTAGGACGGCAAAATCCGTCCCTTATGCTTTTGCCACGCCACCCTAATAGCACCGTTTGAATCCGTCCCAACTGCCGTCCCAAATAATATTTAGGACGGTAAAAGCTCTTTTTAGAACAGTTTTTTGTTGTTCCAAAAGACCACTTTTTTGGCAGACAATGTGGCCGAATATAATACTCTGGTCATTGGGCTCCGACTCACAAAAGAAGTGGGGGTCGAATACATAAAAGCGTATGGCGACTCGCAATTGATTGTTAATCAAATCCGAGGCTCATACGAGGTTCGCAACGAGAACCTGATTCTTTATCATCAGACAATAATTACCATCATTGCAACCTTGGAGGGGTTCTTTATAGAGCATGTACCTAGGCTCAAAATATTGAAGCCGACGCCCTAGCACGCTTCGCCGCTTCTTTGGCAGTTCCAAATCATGCTCATCATCTAGTCGACGTGATAGGCCATGAGCTGGTCTGTCCTAAAATCAATGTCCAACTAGGTGTGAGTTACTCCACCCAGATAACCAATGACATACAAGACTGGAGACTCCGTTCATCGACTTTACAGTGTACAAAATCCAGCCAGAGAATGTGAAAGAAGCAACTTCAGAAGGCGTTCTCTTAGATTCTTTTATGACACAGAAACAAAAATGTTATATCGACGATCCTACGACGGACTACTGCTACGCTGCCTATCAAATATAGAAGCCAAAGAAGCCCTACGCGAGGCTCATGATGGCATTTGCGGGGCTCACCAACCTGGCCCGAAGTTACAGGACCGTCTCCGTCGGATGGGCTATTACTGGCCTACGATGGTAGCAGACGCTGTCGATTATGCAAAGAATTATAGGGCTTGTCAGATCCACACAGACTTCATACATCAGCCATCCGAATTCTTGCTCCCAATAGTAGCTTCTTGGCCATTTGAAGCTTGGAAAATAGACATTATCGGCCCAATCACCCCGCCATCATCCAAGGGGCACAGGTTTATACTTGCAATCACCGATTACTTTTCCAAGTGGGCGGAAGCCATTCCGCTTGCAGAGGTAAAGACATCAAACGTGATTAGTTTCATAAAACATAACATTATCTACCGTTTTGGACTGCCCCGGAGGATTATTCAAGACAATGGTCCGTAGTACGCAAGCCATGCTTTCTATCGATTCTGTGACAAGAATCAGATTCAGAATATGGCTTCAATGGCATACAACCCATCGACTAATGGTCTGGCTGAAGCTTTTAACAAGGCCATAATCAAGCTTCTCAATAAGTTCGTGTCTTCAAACAAACGCGACTAAAATAAAAAGCTGGGCGAATGCTTATGGGCGTACCGTACTACAATTCGGACGGCTACAAAAAATACACCGTTCTCTCTGGTTTACGAAAGCGAGGCAGTTCTCCCATTGGAGACCCAGATCCCCTCGCTTCGTGTGGCCCTTACTTACCGGTTGACGTTGGACGATAACTACCGCCGACGGCTACAGGAACTGGAAGTCTTAGACGAGAAGCGTTTGCAAGCTCAACAAAGCATCGAGCTCTATCATGCATGCATCTCTCGAGCCTTCAATAAGAAAGTCAAGCAGAGGACATTCCAAGTAGGCGATCTCGTCTTGGTCGTCCGCAGACCGATGGTCATGACTCATAAAACTGCCGACAAGTTCCAGCCCAATTGGGAGGGCCCATTTTTCATCGAGTCAGTATTCTCCAATGGCGCATATCGGCTCGCAAAACAAAATGGAGACTTGCTTATGATGCCCATAAACGACAAGTTCCTAAAAAAGTACTATGGTTAAAGACATGCTCGTACTTTCCTACCTACTAAATCTCCTAGACAGTCGAGTTATGTACACCAAGTACCTCTGAACTTAAACTCTACTAGCTCCGAGGGGATTCACATCGCATCTCCCTGAGTGGCGATTCATGTATATGGATATCTCTGAACTTCCACTCTGATGCTTCACCCCGTCGCAGTCTGCCAGGTTCTCTTTGTTGTCTCTGTACAAACAGCCTGATTTTGATTGTCGTATTTCACGTCCATATTACCTCTGATATAGATAATCTCCTAACTTAACACCTGTACCCAATCCAGGATAAAGTCATGGTATTAAGGCCACAGAACCTATCACGTCCATATTACCTCTCTTAGGTTTTGTTTCAAATCTATTACCCGTACCACCAGTGCGCAAAAGGGTAATAGGTCCACAAAAATCATCCAAATCTATTACCAGCACCACCAATGCGCAAAAGGGTAATAGGTCCAAAAAAATTATTCAAAACTACTACCCGCACCACCAGTACGCAAAAGGGTAATAGGTCCACTAAAAATTATTTCGAATCTATTTACTCGCATCACAAATGCATAAAAGGGTAATAGGTCCACAAAAAGTCCCCCAAGTGGGACGTCCTCTACCAATCACAAATGTTGTATTAGGCCCTCTAGTACGAGCATTACAGATATAACAAACAAAGAATGAAGATAATGTATCTTTTTATTTCATGAAACATCAACTACATTGGTGAGGCTACATCTCCAGCAATAATAATAAAAAAGAAAGAAAGAAAGAAAGGAAGAAAAATTCACTACTCATCAACAACACATAGTTAGGAGAGTACTTTCTCCAGCTGTGTTGTTGAGCATTCGATCTTCTGTTTGGCTCGGCGTTCAGCTTCCTATATCAGATTTTCAGTATTCTCAAGATGTGCATGAGCCTGCCAGTTGTCCTCCACCTTTTTTAGCGTTTCCTCCAGAGCAGCAGAGGCTCGTGTGACCTTATCAGTCTCCTCGCAAATCAGCTCTCTCTCTCTCTCTCTTGACGGATAGCTTGGAGCTCATTCTCTAGAGATGCCAGCTTAGCTTGGAGCTGGAGGATTTGTTCGTTAGTTTCGGCCATCGTACGAACCGTGGCCTCCTCATGAACTAGGCAAGCCTCTCCCCTCCGGTTCAGCTTGTCATACTTTAGAGACAACCTCCAGAGGTCTTTCTCCAAGGTGGGCTTGGTCGTCTCCAGCACATCCTTCACCTTTTTCACGGCTGTTAAAAGGAAGGTGCGCTCCTGTTCCACTGCGGCGGGCATATCGACTTGTCGTAGTTTTTGCAATTGGATTAGGCACCGATCAGCCTCTGCCTGTTTGGGCTCCAGAAGATCAGTCGTCCCCTCTCCACCCGGGAGCGTCTTCAGCAGTTCAATCTGGCCGATGGCACAATGACGAGCTACGACAAATGACGTTCCCCTCCACAAAGAAGCTTCAACCCCCTGTTTCAGATGGCGGTAGAAGTTATCGACTATGTCCTTTGATGACTCGTACAGATTCTCCAAAGAGGACGGCGTCGAAAGAATAGTAGCCAATGGAGCTGAAGGTTTCTGGGAAGGAGGCACAACGGAGCTTGATGAACCTGTCAGAAGGGAAACAAACTCCGAGCGATGAGATTCCCGTGCAGCGGTAATCTCCCCCTCCGCAGCCCGAAGGAGCTGAAGACTGGGCAGAGCGGAGAGTTCAATCTCCGGGGAAGGGGCAGCTTCAACCGACCCCGCATCCACCGATGCTGGTATAGGAATCACTGCCTCTACCATCGGCTCTTCTGTCATAGGCAGCTCCGAACTCGGCCCAGCGGGGGGCCTCTGGATTTGAAGGGGAGAAGGTTCGCTTTTTCTTCTTTGTACGAGGTCCGCCCTGATGTCTTCCGCTATCCCCTCCTCCACGGCCATGTCCACCATCGGTAATAAAGAAGCAGGGCCTACAGATCCCGAAGAACCGACGATCAGCTTGACTCGAAGGATTAGGAGAAAGAGCGAATGAACCTCCTTGTTGGTAAGAATATGACATAGCTTACTTGGGGAGGGCAGCAGAGACTGTGACTCATTCAGGATAGTCATAACTCTTTCCACTGCCGCCATATCCTCCTCAACGGTGGTATCCGAGCCGCCTACATCTGCCACTCCAGCCTCGGTTGCCCCGAAAGAAGATGTAGCTGGGTCGGTACCGGCCAACTGAGACCCCCAGTCCTAAGATCCGGTTTTGATAGGCTTGTACCTTCTCCGACCAGGGTGTCCGTATCTGGAGGCATCTCGGAAGCAGCATTGGGCTCCGGAGGGTTTATTTCTTCCAAAGCCTGCGAAAAAAGGGGAACAGTAAGATAATATCCCAAAAGTAACATGGTAGTCTGTCGAGATAAAATTTACCTCCGGGATGGTTTCAGCATCGCTGTCTTCTTCCGCGACGTCAGGCCCACGGATCCTAATCGTGACCCGCTTCTGAGAACGAGGCCTGTCGGCGATGGAGGGTCTACGCCTACTTCGCTTATGCGAAGGACTCGTCACAAGAGATGGCAAGTGCGTCACCGAAGTATTCGCTGGGACTGGTGGATCGTCGTATTCATCCTCCTCTTCCGTATCAGTAGAATCGGAGTCAGAAACTTCGATAACCTTCGCCTTCCCTGCCCTGGTCCTCTTTTTGGGCTCTTCGTATTTTCCCTCCAACTTGGTTCCGGTGATGAAACTGGTACTTGCATCGAAGTACTGGGGAGGCCCATTCACGGAGACATGGTGGAGGGCCTCCATGTACGAGATGCGCCCCGAGCCCCCGATGTCAAGTAGATAGAAGCTGGTTTGGGTACGGACGGCACTGCAGTAATATCATGCCCGGATGCCATCCAAGATGCCGCCCTCATAACCCAGGCAGGAACTGGGGTTATCCAAAAACAACAGGCAGTACTCGAATTACCGAGAGTATCGGCTCGGCAGGTAAGGTTCCAAGAAGACGACGTTGCGGTTGCGGTACAACAGATATGCAGGGCAGATATTCTATAACCAGCGGAACATCTTCTTGGATAGGATCTGGGGGCGACGCCACCATCAAGATAAAAGTGCCTCATTTTTTCGTCGGTAAAAGTCAGAAACGACACAAAAAAGGAGTAGTTGTCCACCCATGCAAGCACAGCTCGGCAATCGGGTATGGTTGAACAGGTCTAGGGCATATCACGGTACTGCTAGATGAACGCATCGTCGGTCGTCGCGTTACCCTTGGGGCCAGGCCGCATCAGAGAGGGGCAGTGCATTAGCAGCCACCCCATCAGATAATTGTAGGGCAGCTCGATTCGGTTGAAATCCTTCGTAATGTCATGAGCTATGGCTTTGTCCGTAAAGATACGAAGGCCCTGATGAATGCTGCATACCATAGCTGGGAGTAAAGCTAGCCTACCTCCGAAGACTAACTTGACAGCAGGAAGGATCATGTTGCGGTTGATTCTCTCAATAGAACCAGAACCCCCCGAGACCACACGGATCCTCAGCGATATCATCAGAAACCCAGCCAGGATGGCCTTATTGGACATGAGTTGGGTATCTTGATAGAAATAACTAAAGGTGTCGGTCTGGCTCCCGAATCTGTCACCGGAAGCTTTGCTCCTCTTGGTGCTTTGAACCTGAGCGACCACCTCTTCTTGGGTCTGAGGGCTCCGAGGGGCAACCCAGCCCGAGGCCCCAAGGTTGAACAGATAACTGACCCAAGCCTTGGTATGGGGGAGGTTTCCTTCAGAGCTGTCATCCCTCTTCTTTGACATTTGTTGACAAGTGCTATGATGACATAGCACCTTCCCGGTAAACGACAAGGAACCCGGGGAACCGCTGCTCTAACTCCATAAAATCCTTATTTGTGGGAGTATACTCCTCATAAACCTCGTCTTCCCAGGGCAACTTGGAGACGTCATGCATCTCGTGAAAAGCGAGCCCCTTCTCTCCAACAGGTGTAAAAAAGGTCCCCGTTCGACGGTTGTACATCTCGAGGAGTGCTATGAATAGCCTTGGGTTCACAGGAAGACCATAGCAGGTGCCCCTTATGGCATAGTAGAGGCCGAGCTGCTGCAAAGTATCCTGATACACCGTCAGAATCCTGGATGTCAAGTTGCCCCACGGATGGGAACGATGCATCCAATTCAGCAGCGATAGTCTGCCCGTGAGATATGACCCTTTGCGAGCAATCTGGTTCAAGAAGATGTCAGCTTCAGAGAACCGGTTATTGAGCCTCAGCTCATTTATAAAAATGCCAGGGGCTAGTCCGATAACAGAATAACTCATTGACTTCTTGGTCGCGACCGCCGACCGCACTCATCTATTATAGATACTGCCTACGAAGACTCCCTGTTGGTCCTGAGTTATGGGATCCGTCATTCATCACTCGATAGGTACCATGTTAAAACCTGATAGGAAGAAATGGCGTTCCATCAGAGGAAGGTGAACCGCTACTCCGTTGGAAGAAAAATCCTAGCTCTCAGATATCTCCAGTAAGCTGGGGTTGGAGACAGTTAAAGCATCTCCGAATAAGAACACAGGCTTCAGATGAGTATCCCCCAGTCTCCCAAAATTCATCATGCTGAGTAGGTAGAAGAATGATTGGCCGCTGATCTCCCTTAACCTGGCCTCAGGTTGACCTCGGGTAATTTGAGTCGACACGTGTTCGACTATATGGTCAAATCTTACACCCAAAGCAGATTGAGCGTACCCTATCAAGAGTTCCCTTGAAGGAGCTGCAGGCAAGTTTACTGCAAAGATCAAAGAAGGAATATAGTTAGCAAAAAATAAAGTGAATGTGTTCCTTCTTCAGCTATGCGGCCTAGTCAAACAGAACCTATACGGCCTAGTGGTGAGGAGCACATGCGGCTCAAATCAAATAAAGCACATGCGGCCTGATCTTGGTAGAGTTTATGCGATCCAGTTGCGAAGGGCGCACATGCGGCTTAAAAATATGAAGTGCATATGCGGCCTAGTCGGGTGAAGCTTATGCGGTTCAGTTCTGTGACGTGTATGCGGCTCAGTTATGAAGCTTATACGGTTCAGTTATGAGATGCTCATGCGGCTTAGTCATGAAGCACTTATGCGGTTCAGCTATGTAAATGCTCATGCGGCTCAGTCATGAGGCATCCATGTGGTTCAGTTGTGAGACGCTCATGCGGCTTAGTCATGAAGGACTTATACGGTTCAGATATGTAAATGCTCATGCGGTTCAGTCATAAGGCATCCATGCGATTCAGTTATGTGACGCTCAGGCGGCCTTGTCACGAGGTGTTCATACAGTTCAGCGACATTTATGCGGCTCAATCTATGCGGCCCCATCACACAGAACGCATACGGTCCAGTGAGATAGGACATGCACCGATTGTGCCAAAGCACAGAGGCGATACATGACAGGCCCGCACATAAAGAATATGGCATGGCCGTTTAAAGTTTAAGTCATCATTCTCCTTACCCTGAATAGGGGGTTGTACGTCGGGATAAACGGGAGGGAAGTCCGCAGCTCTCGACGGAGAGACGAGTCCCTTCCCTTTGGCCGTAGCGCCGGTCTATTTGGAAGCTTTTGGAGCCAAGGATGACTGTAATAGAAAGGATGACTGTAACAGAAAGGATGATAAAGATAAAGCCCGTATTTATAGATTTTCAAAAGAGCATAAACCGATAGACGTCACTTCGATTCTCGTGTCCATTAAAAGATAATGATGACCATTGGGATTCTATCCTTTATAACCGAAAAGGCAGCCCCAAATCTAAAACCGAATCAGAGCATTAAATGTAGGAGTGACAGCTTGATAGCCTGGATGGAATCTCCCTGCGGCTCAAAATTTTCCTGCGGCACGAAGCCTCTATGCGGCTCGAAAAATATCCCTGCGGCACAAAGTCTCCCTACGGCTCAAAATTTCCTTGTGGCTCGAAATCTCCCCATGGCTCGAAGCCTCCCTACGACTTGACGTATCTTCATGCTTCTTATTCAAAGTATTACAAATTTACAATTTGAAAACTTTGAAGGGTTTCTTGTAGAAGCATGGAAAAGATGGGGTTCATGCGGATTATTTTACAAAAGAAGCAGCCGTATGACAAACTCTGCGGTCCGAAATGCCCCAAAATTTCATACGGCTCATCATTACTGTCTCACACAGATTGACGCAGGCCACAGAGGGAAGAGCTACTTATGCGGCCAAGCTGATCAGCCGCAGAATTCCCTCTGACAAAGATGACACCTCTGACAAAGCTGACACTTCTGACAAAGCTGACAACTCTGACAACTTTGACACATCCTGACAAAAAGATGAAGATAAGATGTGACCTTTCAAAAAGGATAAAAAAAAGTGTCATGTCACCAGACATAGGGACCACTATCTAAGAGTTCATGCGGTCCGAGGCATGGTCCGCAAGGGTGTCATACGGCCAGGAGAACTGTGACCTAAGCCGCATGAGCCTTATGCGGCTCAGAATACAGGATCTATGCAGCCTAAAAGTCTATGAACTTTATGCGGCTAAGAGGGACTGCAACCTGAGCCACATGAGCCTTATGCGGCCCAGAATGCAGGATCTATGCGGCCCAAAAGACTCCAAGCTTCATGCGGACTAGTGGTACTGCTGTGGGACACGTGACTAAGGGAGACTGCGACCTGAGCCGCATGAGTCTCTTATGCGGCCCAGCATGAGTGAGCACTAAAAGACTTATGCGGCCCAAAATGACCTAAATAAATTGATTCAATTCTGTGATAGGGCACGTGGCATGTTGACCAAGTCCCAACCATCCAGATTTCCTCCAACAAAGAAATCTCAGCAAACCACCAGCTGGCAGCCAAAGAGCGAATCTTCGTGTGCTGTTACAGCCATATGGCCATCAATGCAGCTCAAATTATCCTTCATTCCGAAATTACTATAAATAGCAGGGTACCACACCCATGCAAGAGGCTGGCAATTTCCTTAAGAGCTAAGACTGTGTCTGATAGTCCAAGGAATAAGGCAGAGTTCCTACACATCTCCCAAGCCTCCACTGTCACCCCCAAAATCAAAACTAAACAATTGTATTTAGATTGTTTCCTAAGATTTCTTTCTAGTCTCTTTATGTTGTACTTTTAATGTTTAAAATCAATATAGTTCCTCTGTAGTTCTTGTGTTAATAATCAATGGCAAATACGATGGCGACTCTACTGGGGACTACCTTCTCCACTGATGAGAAATTAGTGATGCAATTCGATACGTCCAAGCTCGGCTCCATGTAGCAGATGCTTGTTGTTCGCTTCGATCAACAAGCGTTCGAGGAGATGCTCTCCGATGGGAGTACCAGTCCAGCACAGAAGTGAGCCAAGCCAAAAAGATCCCACAGGATATGGAGGCCCAAGACCACTGCTCCTTGCTAGGCTCTGGAAGAAGCTCCTCTCGCCACTCAAGACGGTGACCAAAGCTCCCATGCGACCTCGCTTCAGACCGCAGAGGACCCCGCTGTCCCCAAATCTGGTAGAGGAAAACACTACGATGCTGGACTTTTTGGGGCACAAGGAAAACTCATGTGGTCGAAGAAGAGGCCGCATAAGGAGGGTGGCCGCAGGTAGATTGCCTATGCGACAGCTAATCATGGACGCAAGCAGACTGCCTATGCGGCAGCCAATCCTAGCCGCAGGTAGATTTCCTATGTGGCAGCCAATCCTGGCCGCAGACAGATGTCCTATGTAGCAGCCAATCCTGACAGCAAATAGAATGCCCTATGCGGCCCTGTCAGAAACTCTGTCTTTAACCGTCTCTCGTGCGGACCAGATCCCATTCGGCCCATTGAGTATATGTTGAGGCTTCCAAATTGGACTCTTCCTACTACGCACCTTCGGGTGCTAAGTCAAAAAAGTCTAGGGCAGTGCGGGCTCAACAAGCCCAGTTAACTGTCCAATCTGCTGACCATCAGTGGGTACCGTTAACTATTATACGATGCTGGATGATGTCATCTGGTAATCCTGTATATGAAGGGATTAGAGAAGACAATATTTATGTTTTCTTTCTAGAGAGTACTAATAATGCAGGAAGACGCCTAGTAGCAAACTTAGATGAAAGCTGGCTATGGCATATGAGGCTAGGACTTGCTAATGAGGACACTATCTCACGGCTAAGCACTAAAAAGTTGGTAAAAGGACTCCTTGAGATATCATTCAAGAGAGATATGGTATGTGCAGACTATGAAAAGAACAAAGCACATAGGTCTATATTTAAATCTATCAACGCTGTAAGTACTTCTAGACCTTTACATTTGATACATATGGATTTATTTGGTCCTAGTAGAGTCCATAGTCTTGGCGGTAAGCTCTACGCCTTTGTTATTGTTGATAATTTCTTTCGCTTTACTTGGGTTTACTTTTTATCAAACGAAAGTAATACAATTTTTGAATTTCAGATATTTGATAAAAATGTGCAAAACGAAAAAGGTTTTTGATTACTCGTATCCGAAGTGATCATGGTGGCGAATTCATAAATACTAATTTGAAAAAGTTTTGTGATGATAGTGGATATTACCACGAATTTTCTTGTCCTAGAACACCTCAACAGAATGGTGTTGTAGAGCGGAAGAACTGTACTCTAAGCAAGATGGCTAGAGTCATGCTGAATTAGCACAATCTTCCTAAATAATTTTGGGCAGAAGCTGTAAGTACAGCCTGTCATGTTTTAAATAGGGTGTTAATTCGATCCATCTCGAAGAAAATACCTTATGAACTTTGGTTTGGAAGAATTCTAAATATTTCATATTTTAAAGTTTTTGGATGTCGCTGTTTTATCCTGAACACCAAGGACAACTTGGGAAAGTTCGACTCTAAAGCAGATGAAGGAATATTTTTCGAATATGCTGCTAAGAGTAAGGGATATAGAATTTTCAATAAAAGATCTATGATTGCTGAAGAATCCATTAACGTTACTTTTGATGAGCTCAATAGTCACAGATCTAGCGACAGTGATGATGAAAATGTACAAGCCAGAACCAATAAAAGTCCTGTAGAAGATTTGACTCATAGATTTGAATCATTGAAGTTCTTGACAGATCATCCAGACACGCTCATTATAGGTGATATATCAAATGGTATAAGTACACGCTTTTTATATAGAGATACTGAAATAGCAGCTAATGTAACATTCATTTCACAAGTAGAACCTAAGAATGTAGCGGATGCTTTTAATGATGATTTTTGGATTGATGCCATGCAAGAGAAACTTAATCAATTTGAGAGAAACCAAGTTTGGGAACTCGTTCCTAAACCTATTGGTCAATCGATAATTGGTACTAAATGGGTGTTCCGAAATAAATTAAGTGAAGATGGACAAGTTCTACGCAAAAAAGCACGTCTAGTAGCACAAAGTTATAACCAAGAAGAAGGTATTTATTATGACGAAACATATGCTCCTATTGCTAGACTAGAAGCTATCCGCATGTTTTGTGTATATGCTTGTTTTAATGATTTTAAATTATTTCAAATGAAAGTAAAAAAGTGCATTTTTAAATAGATTTTTGGAAGAAGAAGTTTTTGTGAAACAACTCCCTGGTTTTGAACATTTTCAAAAACCTGATCACGTCTTCAAACTGAAGAAAGAACTCTATGGACTCAAACAGGCACCTCGTGCTTGGTATGAACGACTAAGTACCTTCTTACTCGAAAATGGTTTTTCAAAAGGAAGAATTGATACTACTTTATTTATCAAGTCTTTAGATGATGATATTCTTCTTGTGCAAATATATGTTGATGACATCATATTCGGATCTACTAATGAAAAACTTTGTCAAGAGTTTGCTAAGTGTATACAGAGTGAATTTGAGATGAGTATGATAGGAGAGCTGAACTTCTTCCTAGGACTTCAGATCAAATAACACTCAAAAGGAACATTCATCAATCAAGCTAAATATACAAAGGACATACTGAAAAAGTACGACTTCGATAATATAAAGCCAATCAGAACTCCAATGGCTACGTCAGCAAAGCTTGACACTGATGAAAGTGCTAAACCTGTCGATCAGTGTAAGTATCGAGGTATGATTGGTAGTTTATTGTATTTAACTGCTAGTCATCCTGATATTATGTTTAGTGTCTACATTTGTGCACGATATCAGGCAAATCCTAAGGAATCACATTTATGCGCCGTTAAGCGTATCTTTCGATACTTTAAAGGAACTTCAACAGTCGGCTTATGGTATACTAAAGCCAAATCTTGTAACCTGATAGGTTACTCGGATGCAGATTTTGCAGGATACAAAATAGACCGTAAAAGTACCAGCGGTACGTGTCATTTCCTAGAAAAAGTCTTAGTCTCATGGTTTAGCAAGAAACAAAATTCTGTAGCACTACCAACTACTGAGTCTGAGTATATCGCTGCAGGATGATGTTGTGCTCAAATTTTGTGGACAAAGCAAACCTTAGAAGACTACAATCTGTTCTATACTAAGATTTCTATTTATTATGACAATACTAGCACTATTAACCTGACTAAGAATCCTATATGTCATTCACGTACAAAGCACATAGCGATTCGTCATCACTTTTTACGTGATCACCAACAACACGGGAATATTTGCTTAGAATTTGTTGACACAGATCATTAACTAGTAGACATTTTCATAAAACTACTAGCTGAAGACCGCTTTAACAATCTGCGTCGAGAGTTCGGCATACTTGAATTTTTAGATTCATAATGTAGTATGATTAGTAAATCAATTTATAACTCAAAACTTTGACCTTTATTAATGGACGTTATTTTGGATACAAGCTGAAAGGGTCCTTCTGTCATACAGGCATAAATAGCCTAAAGCGACACGGTGTACTAGTCTTCGGACTACTGCTAGCTGGGATCCGGCCCCTACAACTAACCCAAAGTAATAGAAATTATTAAATGAATAAGTGTGCATGTTATATATTGAAGTTTATCAATTATACAGCATTAATGATATTGGAAATATAAACAGCCGAACTCGGACCGAGTTTGGACCGACTTCGGATGGTAACTTTGTGAATTTCCAGAACAGAACAGCCGTCCCTAGTCCTTATAAACCCCACTATTCCTACTTCTATTCTCATCTTCCCACCGAGAATCCTCTCTAAAACCCTAAGTGAAGGTTCTCCTCCTCCTTCTCTTCAAGTATTGTGGAGTTTTGAAGTGATCCTCTTCATCTTCTTCATCCTTCCTATAAAGGTAATCATCTATCCTCTCTCTTTGCTTTCTATGGCACCCAAAGCCCAAAAGAGAAGGATTGATACCTCCCAAGTAGGATCATCTTCTTCTGACAATGTCCCAACTAATGTTTTCAGTCCAGCTCGTCCTTCTAACAATGACGACTATGACTCCGGTCTATTCCCTGACAAGAAATTTTTCGATCTTTGGTTTACTTCCTTCTTTGGTCGTAAAATCTGTACTGGAGCTTGTGTCAAATTTTTTTTTTCTAAATATGCTCCTACTTTTAACCGACTTAGAATTCGGGACTTCTTTGAAATGTCTGATAATATTTATGATAATGCCGTCAGGATGTTTTACTGCAACTTACAAGTAAAAGATAATAAAAATTTCTATTCATGTGTTGTTGGACAAGAACTTGAGTTCAGTGCCACTGATATCAGTGAATATTTTTACGTTCATGATATTGGTGAAGCTTTGGCAGATATTAACCACGTAGAGTTTCCAGAAGGTGTCACCCTTGACTCCTTCAAAGCATTGATGTGTCACCCTCGTCCTGTCCTATGTAGGGTGTATTCAAAACACTTGAATCAGAACTCTATGAATTGCATTGCTTTATCTTCTCCGCTTTACTTTCGAAAAGGGGATCTTCTGACGAGATCACCTTTATGGAATTATCTGCGATGTATCATATTCACTTTGGCATACCTTTCTCCATCCCTAAGACTGTTATAGCCTGGATGCTCAATTGTAGAAGTGTAGGGCGTAACCTTGTTTACCCAATGCACCTGGCATCTATCTTCAGGAGATTTGAAATTGATCGTCAAATCTGTCCTTTCTCTTCTCCTACTACTGAGCTTAGTAGAGCTAGGTTGTATACCAACCCTCTTCCTCCATACGGTGCTGAACCTGTTGCTCCAGTTCATAATGATGACCCTCAGGCTCCTGTTCCAGCTGCTCTAGATCCTGCTGCTGGCTTCGACCCAGGCTTTTATCGGCTCTTTGATGACTTTGTTGTCCTCTCAGCTCAACGTCATCAGAGTTACATTGACTCTGAGTTCCGCCACATCACCCAGGCACAAGTGTTGCGGAATAGCATTGTTGATATACACTGGAGTCTATCTCATGATCCCACTCATCCTGTTCCAATGATCCATCACCCCAGATTCACTGGTCCGAGGTTCGATAATGAGGCTATCTTTACTTATTTCGATCCTACTACAGCTTACTTTCCACCGGATGCTCCTGGAGGTGATGATACGCCGCTGTGTTATGGGACTTCAGTTGATGTTTTTTGGTTGATGATGCTAGATGATAATCTACGTAGCTTTTATTTCTTTTGTGTGATGATGTACTAGTCTAAATTTATGAGTTAGAATTTTTAGACTCTGTTTGATAGTCATAAACTGTTGAGTTATGACTTATGATGGTTATGTTAGTTGCATTTTAGTTTCATTCTGCTATCAGATTTCAGTTATTTTACTACAACTTCTAGTTTACTTTTTCATGTGATTTGTTATATATGGATATTCCTTTGTCTTTTCTTTGTCTTCTGGTGAACATTGTTCGCTTCACACATTACGGGAGAGCCATAATATTTTGATCATGACAAAGGGGGAGAAAGTGCAATAGCAAACCATTTATTTTTTTAGATATATTTTAGTATAGACTAAAGTTTGTCAATTATCAAAATGGGGAAGATTGTTGGCCCATTTTCTAATGGTCACACCCGGTTTTGATAAATCAACAAACAACTTAAGTCAATAAACAAAATATACAAACTGCTGCTAATATCTCAGGTCAAGTAAAATCAATATCAAAGAGCATACTACAACATCACTACCAAAATACATGGATTTACCGACGGCCTTATCCGTCGGTAGTCCGTCGCCAAAAATAAATACCGACGGATTACCGACGAATATTTTGGTAAAACAGCCGTCGGGAATAACCTCGTCGCTAAAACATATCCGTCGCTACTCCGTCGCTCAGCGACGACTTAGCGACGGAATACCGTTGGCGCATCTAAATATATATAGCGACGGATTACCGACTAGCTTTCGTCAAAACATGTATCAGGATATAGGGTTAGCGACGGAAAAATCCGTCGCTAAAGAATCGGCAAAACCGTATCAGTGATGTTCTGATACGCAATATCCGTCGCTAATCCGTCGTAAATTTGTCGATAAAAGCGTATCAGAGATTTTCCCATACGGCAGGTCGTCGTTATGCCGTCGCTAATCCGCCGAGGTGTACGACGGATTAGCGTCGTATTAGCGACAAAACATCCGTCGCTAACTGCAAAATTTATGGACATCAAACAGAACCAGGTCGACGGACATTCCGTCGCTAAACCATCGCTCAATGTAAAATACTCCAGGTAGCGACGGATATTACGTCGCCAATCCGTCGATACATTAAATTCCTACAGTTAGCGACGGATAGTCCGTCACCAATCCGTCGCTTTATTGAAATGCTCCAGGTAGCGACGGTTTTTACGTCGCCACTCCGTCGCTAAACTCAGTTTCTCCAGTTAGCGACGGACTATCCGTCGCTGAGTGGTCGCCAGTCCGTCGCTAACTTCTAATTTTTGAAAAAAAATACTGCAAACAGACTCGTTCCTGTTTATACAACACATCCAACACAATATCAAACATGCAAAATATCCATATACAACACCATATATCCATATCTAACACGAATATCCAACGTATCCAATATCCAACACCATATATCCATATGCAAAATATCCATATCCGATACCAATATCCAACAAAATATTACCAACACAATATATCCAATATCCAACATTAAATTATCCAAACATAAAAAAAATATTCGAACATACAATGTATCCAAATGTCTACAAAAATTTTGGCAGCACCTCCTTTGTATATCAGATCATCGCTTATAACCCAGCGTAGGTATATATCCAAAAATCATATAGACGAAATATGCACATACGAATTTAATGCACACCAATTATCCAAGAATAGACATCAATTATACTGAAGAGTAACCTAATATCCGTCGTTATACTGAAAATTTATCTTCAAGTGTGAGAACGGATGGCTCAGAATACACAACCCAAAATTCATTCTAGCATACATTAGTGTGAATCATCTATGTTCTGTACATATGGTGTAGTATATGATCTTATCGTATCTAGTATCTGAAGAACGTAACAGAATCAAGATGAACTCACATAATGTAATACTAAGACATCATCTACTACTATATAAGATATAGTGATAGGTTGTCGTATCATCATTGCCGAGGGATGAGGGTCGAAGGGCAGTCAACTTATCTACGGCTACATAGTTTCTGCCTCGCCAGTCGAATGGCTGCAGGAACTATATATGTCTTGATCACCATGTCGTACCGTAGATTAATGCAAATGGAGCTGGATACAAAATACAGAAACCAAAAAACAAAATACAGAATCCAATCCCTGGGTTCGCCGAAAATACGAAACACAGAATCCAATCCCTGTATTTTAAGTGTGAGAACAGATGGCTCAGAAGACAACCAAACCGGAGAGGATACTCCAAGAGATACATCTGAGTAGGACGTATACTCTGAGAGATCACCCTTACAGAAATGATATCAGTAGTGGGATCGAATGTTGGAGAAGATATTGTCATAGTATACGTCCTCTCCTCCACGATGGCTCTAGACCCATCTGCTCGTCCCTGCTTCCATTCTTCTTATTTGACTCTCTCAGCCACACATGATATCCAGCTCAAGTGTAGAGTAGGCGGAAAAGAAGGGGGCAGGAATAGGAGGGGGAAGCAGTACAGCCGGCGGCATGACCCGGAGAAAGTACAGAGGTTTTCTTCAACATACGTAGGAGAACTATAAGGTATGTAAACACAACATATCATCTTGTCAAAGACCCTAAATGTGACAACTATGTTACCGCGGTGTCGGAAGACTAACATGTCATAATTTTATAAGCCGTGTATTTTGACATAATCCTCCCAACCGGATTTCAGTTCTATGTAATAATACGAGATTACGACACAGGAGGAAAGAGTTGGGATGATTATGTCAAAACACACGGCTTAGAAAATTATGACATGTTAATATTTCGACACCGCGGTAACATGGTTGTCACATTAAGGGTCTTTGACAAGATGACATATTGTGAAAAGATAAATCCTTATAGTTCTCTACGTATGTTGAAGAAAACCTCTGTACTTTCTCTGGGTCATGCCGCCGGCTGTGCTGCTTCCCCCTCCTATTCCTGTCCCCTTCTTTTCCGCCTACTCTACACTTGAGCTGGATATCATGTGTGGCTGAGAGAGTCAAATAAGAAGAATGGAAGCAGGGATGAGCAGATGGGTCTAGAGCCATCGTGGAGGAGAGGACGTATACTGTGATAATATCTTCTCCAACATTCGATCCCACTACTGATATCATTTCTGTAAGGGTGATCTCTCAGAGTATACGTCCTACCCAGATGGATCTCTCGGAGTATCCTCTCCGGTTGGTTGTCGTATCATCATTGCCGAGGGATGAGGGTCGGAGGACAGTCCACTTTATCTATGGATACATAGTTTCTGCCTTGCCAGTCGAATGGCTGCAGGGACTATGTCCTGGTCACCCATCGTGGGTGTTATCTGGTAAGTATATGTAACAGAATGTAAAAGAATGTATATGTTCTTATCGTATCTAGTATCTGAAGAATGTAACAAAATACAGAAACCAAAATACAAAATATAGAAACCAAAATACAGAAACCAAAATACAAAATATAGAATCCAAAAAAGGACCCTCTGTGAGAACGGATGGCTCAGAACACAAACCAACCGGAGAGGATACTCCGAGAGATCCATCTGGGAGGGACGTATAATCTGAGAGATCACCTTTACAAGAATTATATCAGTAGTAGGATTGAGTGATGGAGGGGATATTATCAGAGTATACGTCCTACTCAGATGGGTCTCTCACCGTTACTATTTTTTTTCTGACAGCATGGTGGATGTGCTCCGTCCACAGATTCTGGCTCCGAGCCAAAACTTTGTTCCGGAGCTCAAGTGGACATCTTTGGTGTATAGCTCGAGCGAAAGGTTCCTGACAGCATGGTAGTCTCGTTTGTCAAAGTATCCGTGCTCGTCCCACAACCCATGTGGGATGAGCACGGATACTTTGACAAAGGAGACCACCATGCTGCCAGGAACCTTTTCCTCGAGCTATACACCAAAGATGTCCACTTGAGCTCCGGAACAAAGTTTTGGCTCGAAGCCAGAATCTGTGGACGGAGCACATCCACCATGCTGTCAGAAAAAAAATAGTAACGGTGAGAGACCCATCTGAGTAGGACGTATACTCTGATAACATCTCCTCCAGCACTCAATCCTACTACTGATATAATTCTTGTAAAGGTGATCTCTCAGATTATACGTCCCTCCCAGATGGATCTCTCGGAGTATCCTCTCCGGTTGGTTGTCGTATCATCATTGCCGAGGGATGAGGGTCGGAGGACAGTCCACTTTATCTATGGATACATAGTTTCTGCCTTGCCAGTCGAATGGCTGCAGGGATTATGTCCTGGTCACCCATCGTGGGTGTTATCTGGTAAGTATATGTAACAGAATGTAAAAGAATGTATATGTTCTTATCGTATCTAGTATCTTAAGAATGTAACAAAATACAGAAACCAAAATACAAAATATAGAAACCAAAATACAGAAACCAAAATACAAAATATAGAATCCAAAAAAGGACCCTCTGTGAGAACGGATGGCTCAGAACACAAACCAACCGGAGAGGATACTCCGAGAGATCCATCTGGGAGGGACGTATAATCTGAGAGATCACCTTTACAAGAATTATATCAGTAGTAGGATTGAGTGATGGAGGGGATATTATCAGAGTATACGTCCTACTCAGATGGGTCTCTCACCGTTACTATTTTTTTTCTGACAGCATGGTGGATGTGCTCCGTCCACAGATTCTGGCTCCGAGCCAAAACTTTGTTCCGGAGCTCAAGTGGACATCTTTGGTGTATAGCTCGAGCGAAAGGTTCCTGACAGCATGGTAGTCTCGTTTGTCAAAGTATCCATGCTCGTCCCACAACCCATGTGGGATGAGCACGGATACTTTGACAAAGGAGACCACCATGCTGCCAGGAACCTTTTCCTCGAGCTATACACCAAAGATGTCCACTTGAGCTCCGGAACAAAGTTTTGGCTCGAAGCCAGAATCTGTGGACGGAGCACATCCACCATGCTGTCAGAAAAAAAATAGTAACGGTGAGAGACCCATCTGAGTAGGACGTATACTCTGATAACATCTCCTCCAGCACTCAATCCTACTACTGATATAATTCTTGTAAAGGTGATCTCTCAGATTATACGTCCCTCCCAGATGGATCTCTCGGAGTATCCTCTCCGGTTGGTTGTCGTATCATCATTGCCGA
This sequence comes from Iris pallida, assembly GCA_029216955.1. Taxonomy (NCBI): domain Eukaryota; kingdom Viridiplantae; phylum Streptophyta; class Magnoliopsida; order Asparagales; family Iridaceae; genus Iris; species Iris pallida. The sequence continues at coordinate 3,610,214 of JANAVB010006993.1, read as the reverse complement.
GGGATGAGGGTCGGAGGACAGTCCACTTTATCTACAGATACATAGTTTCTGCCTCGCCAGTCGAATGGCTGCAGGAACTATGTTACCGCGGTGTCGTAGTCCAATATAATCCAGAGATTGACACAGTTCTAATTCATATATGTAGTCCAATACAAATAGTCTAAAACAAAAACAACCCAATAAAAATAGTCCAATACAAATAAGTACTAATAGCTAATGCTTGCCACGCTGCTCACGCAAACGCTCAGTGATACTTTCACGCAACCACCTCCGAAAAGCGAGATTTTTGGTGCGAGGAGAGGCGTCGTCCCTTGCCAGGACTGCATCAAAAGCACTCTCGGCATTACTAGCTACCGGTGCTGGATGACTAGAACTCTCGGTCTCACTAGCAACCGGTGCCACTTCCTCCTCAACTGTAGGAGGAGCCACCTCAGCATTCACTGTTTTCTTCAAACGACGTGCCGCTCCTTGGGTCATGGGTGCCATCTGGTAAGTATATGTAACAGAATGTAAAAGAATGTAACAACTCAAATTCAAAAACCAAAATCCCCATGCCAACATGAATCATAACATATAACTTAAACCCAGACATGACATAGGATTAAACCTAATAATTTAATCATCCTTAAATCAGTAAACACAAACAGTGTACTAATTCTCAGTTTTTAGTCCAATGTAATTCAAAAGCCATCATCCCATGCCAACAAAACACTCCATACACAGAAAACAACAGATTTTTGATAAGTACTTATTTGTGTAGACAATTCATTTAAAAAGGAAAAGATGAAGTCTAAGGTCTATCACATACCCAAGTGATATAGGACCAATATTGGACTGATACTCAAACGAATGGGTCTGCTACTGCTATGGAAAGAACACTAGTTATAAACTGTGACTGAACATATAACTATAGTATGCAGGACAAAATAGTAGTAGGGGTATCATCTGACTGCACACAAGGAATGATGAGCTGGGCAGGTGCAATATGGATGCAGTAAGCCACCCCAACAATGCCCGGCCCCCTCCCCCCTGCTGCATTTAACTGCTGCTGCTGCATTTAACTGCTGCTGCTGCATGCTTCTGCTGCAGCTGCTGCATTGCTGCTGCTGCAATGGTATATATATATAGGCAATATGATACCATGAGATACTCTCAAGAACACATCTAAAATCTGAGAATAAATATACAAAATATTCATTCCAACAATAAATCAAACACTTGATGTGTCCAAATAGGAAGTTTCCCACATGGCGACGTGATTTAATAATACGTCACTATTCGTCGCTCATCAGCGACGAATATTTATGCCTGTCGCAGAACGTCGCTAGCCAGCGACGTTTTGCAACGTTATTTTTATGACGTCGCTATTTTCAATAAATAGCGACGTTATTGGTCGTCGTCGCTAAATGACGTCGCTAGCCAGGAGAGAGGCAGTGACGGAGGCAGCTGCCCGCCCCCTCCCACCGCCCCCTCCACATCCCCCGCCCCTCCCATCGCCGCCCCTCCACACCCTCCACCCCCCGCGGCCAGCCCCCCTCCACACATACCCCCCCCGCACCCCGCGGCCAGCCCCCGCCCCCATCGTCCCCCCCCAACGCTGCCCGCCCCCTCTACACCCCCCACCCCCGCCCCCCTCGTACGGCCAGCCCCCCTCCGCAACCCCCCGCACCCCGCGGCCAGCCCCCGCGCGCCCCCATCCCTCCAACACTTCCCGCCCCCTCCCACCGCCCCCTCCACACCCCCTGCCACCGCCGCCACCGCCGCCCCCCGCAGTCGACGCCGCCCCCGCAGCCCCCGACGCCCCCGACCCGCTGCACCCACGACCACCGTGCGCGCGCGCGCGCGCGAGAGAGAGAGAGAGAGAGAGAGAGAGGGAGAGGGGATTACCTTTGGGAGAGAGAGAGAGGAGAGGGGGTCGTCGATCACCGCCGCGGGAGAGAGAGGAGAGGGGGTCGCCGATCGATCACCGCGGGAGAGAGAGAGAGAGGAGAGAGAGTAAAATTTGGGGGGAATGAAAAAGTCCCCCCCCGTCGTTTCAATTTAAGTCTAGAACGTAAATTTAGCGACGGCTTAGCGACGGATTATTCCGTCGCTAAGTAGTCAGTAAATCTCGCGCCAGAGTAGCGACGGATTATTCCGTCGCTAAGTCGTCAGTCAAATCTCGCGCCAATATTTTAGGCTTTTCTCGCCAAAATATGCGACGTTCTAGCGACGGATATAAAACCGTCGCTACATGGCCGACGACCTATCGACGGCGTAGCGACGGATATGGACATAAAAAAATAAAAAAAATTGTCCACTGCTTTCCGTCGGTATTTCGTCATAAATCCGTCGGTGATCCGACGGTAATAGCGACGGAAATTTTCCGTCGCTAAATGGCCGTCGCTAAAATGCTGTAATTTGGTAGTGCATCCGCAAGCATGTAAATCATCATCCCGAAGCTTTTATGCACTGGAAACAATCTGAGTCATTTTATAGTTTATTATGTATTTTTATTATTTATTGAGTCTAAAATACAAATTGTAAAATTGACTGAGTATTACTGGCTTAGGTTATTCACAGTCCACAAACAAAAATAAGCCTGCCTACTTATCCCAAAAGTCCACAATTCCAAAAAGTCCAAAACCTATGCAAATTTGGTTCATTCCTTACTGTTCTGACCAAGCAGAACTCTGACTGAACTCTGACCGAGTTTGGTCCGAGTTCGGCCCGAGTTCGGTCTAGGTTATTTGAAATTTAGTTTCCACCAAATCTACATCCAACATTCGTATGCAAAATCCTAGCATCCGAACTCTGCCCGAACTCTGTCCGAGTTCGTTTATCAAAAACACCTATAAATAGAAGAGAAATTTCCTTTTCAAATCACTCATCATTTCTTCTATCTATCTATTCCTAATGTATTTTTCAATGTTCTAAAGCTTTCATACTCCACCTATACATCTCTTAACCAAAGCCAGTAATATCGATTCGATTTATAGTTCGTTGGTTCTTAGAGTTGTAAAAGAGGTCGTTCAAGTTCAGAAATCATCTCTGTTCTAGGAGCTGGTCGTGCGATCGTCACCAAGCACGGTCTTGTGAAGTCGAGCGTGCACTTATCACCAAGCACGGTGTTGTAAAGATACTTCAAGCTCTCAATTAGCTTGTGAATAGTGGATTAACAGCAGGCAAGAGTACCTACGACTGGATTAGTCCTCCAAGAGGGAAACTAGTATATATCGTAGTATCCACTGTGTTTGATTTTCTAATCTCTTGTTATATTTATTTATTGTCTCTTTATTCACTGCCATAGTTATCTGCTTTTAATTTTTAATTGGTGGTTATTTTCTGCTGCACTCGTACTCACTCTATTCACCCCCCTCTAGAGGTGCTCAACGGTCAGACAGCTTATTTTTTATTTTGAGAAATTGTTCTGTTCACGACTTGTTTCGACCTTGTCTCCTATTTTGAGATTTTGCTTATTTCATGGATACTTGTTTCCTATTCACCCATTGATTCCCTTTTTCTATTCGTGACTTTGATTCCATCCGAGATTTTCAGATCTTGTTTCCTATTTCGAGACTTTGTTGAATTCTGTTCCTGATGCAAGATTTTGCTTCTTATTTCGAGATTATGTTTCTATACCTTGCATCTATTCACCTTCAAGATTCTGTTATTCCTTCGGGATAACGTTCCACATACGGTATCTTGTCACCATCTAAGGTTTCATTTAAGATTCTGGTTACTATTTGAAACTTCGTTCCCTGTCCGATATTTAAATTTCCTTGTTGATCCCTTGTAGTACCACTACTCCTTGTCAGATCCTTTGTTGATTCTTGGTACTTAGTGAAACTCTTTATTTTTTAAAGGATAGGTAACACCACCTTTTATCGTGACTTGAATCATTGGAACTCATTTTGAATTTTTTAGAATTTTTGGTAATTCCTATATATAAGGTTGAGAGACTATTTCGATGATCTCCTGGGGAGTGGCAGTTGGGCGCTACTGTCATTATCTGAACTACGGAGACTGAGGGTTCACTACAGCCAGCAGTGCACTAGCGAGGCATAAACTTTAAGTTGAAGTGATTTCAGACATTCCTAGGTTTTCGGGTATTATTGAGACTCTGTCATATTTTTCATATCTTGATCTCTTGGGTTGCTTCGTCAATGATTGTTGGAAAATGGATAAAGTTGATAGAATATTCGGTGACATATTATCATTTGAGTCATAGAGCCGAAAGTCCTCTACAGTCAGATATATACTGGCGGGGTAGGAATTTTGAGTAAAGTGATTTCAAATGGCCATATGTTCTCGGATACCATAGCGGCTATATTCCATTTTCACATGATTATTGACTCTTCGTGAATCATAAATATTTGCATCTTTATCTTGATTTGACACTAGCAACTTCCTGGTAGACTCCATACACCCTCTCGATCAATCTTTGCAAATTCTTCTTACACTTTATGGATAAATCATTTGATTTTCTCAATAAATCGTTCTTATATCTTGCTCGTGTCTTGTGTAAACTACGATCCTAATCATGACTACCAAATCGTGATTTGTCTATCTTGTTCTAGCCAATTGTACTAAACCTTCGAGTTTGATCGTTCTTTGAAGATCGTGCCTTCATAGTTTTACGTTTCTAAGTCATAGTTAAACTTCATTCCATCTCGTGCCTATTGGATTCTTGATCATCGTTAGATCATGTTATTTCAATTTCCTGCCTGGAATTATCGTACATGGTCTTAGTTAAAACTTGTTTCACTTTGTGTCTGACCAATTTTGATCATTTTTGATCATACTATTTTACCATTTAAATTGTTTCAAATCTTGATGATTTTCTTACCTGGCCAATGAGCATATTCACACTCATGCCTAAATGATTTTAAAATTTGTGTCGTTTAGTATCGTTCTGTGATCTTCGAAATTTTGAGGACAAAATTTTGTAGGGGGAGATTTGTAACCCCACTTTCCACTTTCTGGAATTTAAAATCGTTTTCTAAATAAATAATTTTGGTTAAACAAATATTTGAATAATAAATCTTATAACTTTTTGGAGGGAAGAATTAAATTAGTGGCAAAGTGGTAAATCCTGAATTGGTTACAACTAATTGGAGTGCTCTCCAAAAATTGTAACAAACTTATTAACAATTTTCTAACCACTTTAGGGGTAAATTGTCATTAAGTATTTATTCAAGGGGGTTGGTTGCAAAACTCCTTTATTTTCTCTTTCCTTATATTAGTGACTGAGGAGAGAGTAACCATTATTTTCATAACAGATTCATTCCTCAAATCCCTCTCGAGTAACTCTTCCCCGAAATTTCTTCTCCCCATTCTTCTCGGCCGAAACCTAACCCTAACCCTAATTTCTATGAGGATCGACCGACGACCCTCAGACGACACACGGCGGTGCTTAATGGCGGATGACGACCAGAGCGCTGTTCCTTCAAGCGCCGGTGCGTGTGAGCAGCTTTTCCGGTGATTTCCCTACGACGGCAGCGAAGGCCCCGACGGTTAAGTTGTCTTATCCAACAATGATGAGCGACGGAAAGACACCGGGCCCTCCGACATAGTGGCGCGTACCTCTTCTGGCGACCTCCTCTACAGCGTATGATAGCTAGGCGACATCTTCTCCAACGATACAAGAAGCATCTTCCTCCGGCGAATCACTCTCTCTGGCGATGGCTGTGCAATTCCTTTTCCGACGTCCGATCTCATCTTTCTTCGGTGATCCTATCTTTCCGGCGACGGTCGGCAAATCCCTGGCATACTCAAGATTCTGACGAATTGTATGGTGAGCTATTGGATCCTTCTTTGTTCTTCCACCCTTTAGTTCGAGTAGAATGTTCATTCTCGGCCTCGAATTTCAGATCGGGTGAATCGATCAAGTTCCCTTTTTCGAATTTTGATCGATCCATTCATGTGTCAACTCTCTTGGTGAGTTTTGATCTAAAATCATCAGATCTATTATTGTTTTTTGGGTAGCAATTAATTGATGTTCTTCCTTGTGCTGTGTTCGGCCAATCGATTAGATCGAGGAACATTCTAACCATGGAATTGAAGCAAACATTTCAAGATCGAGTCAAATCGTAAGTGTCCCTCTTGATCTCTAGTTCTAGAAGAATTCCTACGAAAGTGACTCTGATGCACTCTGTTTTGTGTTTTGTTTGATTTACATTATGTTACAGTGGGAGTCCGTACAGCTGGCTGGAGGCTAGTGTTGGTTCTTAGATCGTACTCTCACCTTGTTCTTCCCGTCATGTATTTATACTTACTCTGTTAGTTCATTGTTTGATTTTTGTAGTGTTTGGGTTCATTGTTGGTCAGGATATGTAGGATGTTGGCGTGTCCGGGTACGTGTTCCAGTGTCTGTGAAGGATGTGTTGAGTTGCGTAGGTGGTTCGTGTGTACCGTTGTGTAGCCGTATCAGGTGAGGATCGTATCTGGATGGGTGTGCATGTCTGGGATCAGTGTCGGCCGAGCCTTGCCCCTTCGATTTCTAACTGTTGTGTAAATTCTTATTTGATTTGAATTATATCGTATATAATAGCAGTAGATTGCTTTTGGAATTTTGTAAATTTAGTTCTTGTATATTTTCTTAAAATTAATTGTGAAATCTGGAATGGGTTATTCCCATATTTTCTTCTTCTGTTATGATGTAGCCTGTTGACGGTGGTTTAATCCATGCTTTATTTTTTTTATTTTTTTTCCCAACGCGTGCGGGCTCGGTATAATCGTGTGTCCCACGCACACGATTCTTGGCCTATCGTATGGAACGACTTTTGGAGTGCGGACGTTGTCCGTTGGCCTTGTCATCATCGTCGTGCGTACGCACCCCGCGCACTCCGCGCGCTCCAAAGCTCCGCTCAGCAGCACACCGTCTTTCGACGGCAGTTACTCAATACCTCGCTTTGCCCACGATGCCGAAGTGACGCCCTCGACGACCAAGGGTGACCGCCCGTACGACGGCCACTGATTCCTTGTCGCCTGCGACTACCGATTCCGCCCAGCCGCCCGTTCTATGCGCACGACGCGCATATTGGCGACGATCGCCGACGCCCTTACGATCGAGCATGCGATCGTTTATGGCGGACGTCTTCTTGTCGCCCTCAGCAGCGCCGCACGATGGGCCGCGTGGTCGGTATGTCGCTTATACCCGTGGGCGAATGGTGCCGATTCCCCGATCCGTCGCACGACGACCGTGCCGATTCCCCGATCCATGCTTTATTAATTTGTGTGAATCCTGGAAGAGCTCTTTATTTTAGATATCAATTCAGGATTAAACTTCTTTTAAACATTTTATAGTAGGAGGGAGTTATGACTTTTTGGTCTAAGTGAACTTACAAATATCATCCTAGGAATTACTAAGTATGGCTGAGCAAATCTTTGCAGGTTGTGTTAGTTGGGAATGAGGGTGATGTCAATAGCTTAGGTATTGATGTCTTGACTAGGAATAGGTTGAAATTAATGAGTTAAGTTTTAGACCTAAGGTGAGTTTAATAGGCCAGTAGTAGCCTGGAAGGAACAAATAAGTTTCAGCATGTTTATATTCTTGGTAGCTCTGTTAAGTTGTATTATTCTTCTTATTAAGTTAATGTATATCATAAATGAGCTAATTCTGCTATGATTCTAAACTTGTGATATAGCTTAGGCTAGTTTTGAACTAGATTAACAAGTTAGTTTTAATTCTAATCAACTTGTACTAAAAATCAGGAGGACATGCAGCTCCATTGATTACCCTTACTTTCCTGGAGCAAGGCAAGTACATTCTATGGTTTATGTTCATTTACAGTCATACTCTGTGCTTTCTTGTGACACGTTGAGACCCGATACCTTGTATTCTTGTGCATCCTTGTCTTGTATTTACTTATGGTCGGTGAGGGGAAATACAATAGCTATGTGACCAAACCCAGAGATCAAAAATTTATGTTGATAGCTTAGGCCTCGTACCGTGCAAGCGGGTCCTAAGCCGTACCATTATTCCTGTGGTCCTATGCTTATTCCTGTACTTACCCCAGCCGGTCACATAGGCTAGTTGTATTTCAAATATTGTGCACATGTCATGTCTTGTACTTCAGGTTCAGGATTTACTTCATGTACTTTATTTCCTGTACTTCCTGTATTTACATTTCTGTACATTCATGTTCTTTTCCTGTACTTTATATATGTTCTCCTGTAATATTTTCCATATCATGATGTTCCTGTTCATTACCTACGATTGTACTTTGCTCCGCTCCTGACTGGATATGTTACAGGTGTACTTGCAGGATATTTTTCTGCCTTATGGGCCAGAGCCCGGGATCTTAGCTGAGCAGGATGGAGACATGACTTAGCTAGAGGCTTCAGGTTTAGACTGTTTAGCTTTACTCCTAGATATTGTTTTTAGAATTAATAGCGTATTTCATTCCTGTTGACTCTGTTACCTTTACGTTATATGGACTTGTGGATTATGATGATCTTTCTGGGATCGTTTATAGATGCTGTGATTTGTAATTATTCATATTGACTTGTTAGTTTTCCTAGCTTGGTACAGCTTACTACGTTGAGTCTTCCAACGTAGGATGGGCGTGTCTGACTTGTGTTCGATTATTCGGAAGCGGGTCGTGACACATGGTTGGACCAAGTTTAGCAGAAAGGCTATGTCGTAGCCGTTCCTACAGTTTCAAAAGATAAAATCGAAAGTTTATGCAACCGTTTGTCGCTAAGGCAGTCCCTCGTTTGGTAGTCTCCAATATAGTATGAAAAAGATGGTAACACCAGAAAGAGTAATGACTGTGTAGGATGGTAAGTTGAGTCGAGTCCTGCATGGTCCTTAGACAACTTATGCACAAGGGCAATGGTTCCTCGGATGGTAAACTGGGGCCACATGACCGATCTGGCCTAGGAGGAAACGTGATAGTTGTGTTGGATTGTACCACACTGATGATTTGAGGCTTTCGACGGGGATTGCTACCCACAACGATCGACCTCGTCTACGCCATGCTATATTCCATGGATAACTTGTCATACTAGTGACCTTTTATATAGATTGAGTCGGCGTATTTGCGATAATCTGTGTGTATACCGTAGGATTGAGTCGAGAAGTATTTTCATGGTACAAATGAGTCTAGGTGCATGATTTGCATCACAACTATTGAGCCTAAGATTTGGTTCCAATAAAGTCGTGTGCTTGGGCACGGTTTGTAACATTGCTTTTAAGGAAGTTTGACTCGTGCTTCGGTACTGTAGTGCCCCGACCCGCAAGATGCCTTATGATGGATGGATGGTTCGATGAAGCCTTGTTGGACTTGAGAATATGCGAAGGATCGCTTGGAAGGCTATGCGATCGAGACAGAGTCGTCTTATAAAAGTGAGTAGTGTTGAACCCTTCGAAGATCCTTTAGCTTCACGCTTAAAATAAAGGATAGTATGACGTGTTTACTCGTTGAGTTGTTGAATAAAACTTTGCATGAAAGTCGGAAAGATAATGAAAGATAATTAGTCACATGACCCAAAACTGTTGCGTATCATTTCATGATTTGTGAGCTTGTGTGTTGTTGCAATAAAATATATGACAGGTGAAGAAAAAGTCCCAAATACTTGGGCGGTGAGTATATCGAGCCTTAGCTCAACGAATAGATGGTAACACAGATAATAAGACCCAAGAACTGGCAGTGAGTATGCTTGAATTATGCCCGAATGAACGTATGCTAAACAGATACTAAGTCCCAGGAATTGGGCGGTGAGTACATTGAGTTTGGTTGGAAAAATGTATGGTATCAAAGATGTGGGAAAGAGATTGAGTAATTTCATTCTATTATCCTGCGCCAATGTAGAATATTGGTTACGCTGAGACCCTGGATTGGGCAGATGATAATATGAGCGTTGGCTCAAGACAAGAGGGCAAGATGGGTTATTGAAAAAGATGGCTTATTTACTTAGTTTTTTTAATCATGTATTATATGTCTCTTTATAGGCAAGTTGCATATATTTGCATAGTCATGGGAAACTTATCGACAAGGTGGTTCCTTGAACAGTATTCTAAGGTCTTGGAAACTGATTCGTCCTGGGGGGAGCCTCATGCTGAAGTAGCAGCAAAGTGCTGAAGTAGTAGCACGATATACGAGACCTTCAGTGGGGCTAGCTATCCGCAGTGCAAAGGGCATCGTTATACCTGTAAGATGGTCCAATATGACGTGTAGTCAGTGACCTTCATATAGATAGTTCCAGTGCTAACAATGTCTTATGCAGGATGAGTAAGTTATTGCTCAAATACAGGAAAGGATGTCGGCTGTTGGTAAGAATCACCTGAACGGTGATAATTATATTGAATCATGATATTGTATCTAAGAATGTCTTGTGCAGGCTGAGTAAGTATTATAAATGTACATGGATGGCTATACGACCGTGGGTAAGAATCACCAAAGGGTGATAACTGCTTTCTTTAATTATGTTCTCTATGAGAATTGCATGCTTTACTCCTTGTCGGCTATAACATAAAATTGACCCTAAGGCAACAAGAAAGACCACTATTAATAATATTCTATAACATGATTACTTAGTGTTGTCTTCATATGTGAGTTAGGCCAGCACCGCTCGCCAGTACATTGATGATGTACTGACCCAAGTTGTGGGTAATATTACAGGTAATTGTGTATGGGGGAAACCGTTTGATCAGTGCTTGGCATCGATGATTCGGATGGGTATGCAGAAGCTCTTCTTTCAAGACGATGTCTTCTGCTATACGGGACATAATGTATGTAACAATATAACTCAGATGAACCAATGAGATTTAAGCAAAGTCGGCATGTTCTGTTGTAAAACCTAAATGGCAAGTGTATATTCAATTGGCTATTCAAAGTCTTGTAATCAGTTGTAAAATATGTATTCCGCTGCAAGTCTTGTAATCCATTTCAATTATCAATAAAGAGATACATTTCTTCATATCTTGTTGTGACTTTAATTTATCTGCTTGGTTTTGTTGTGTTGTCGTTGTTTTCTGAGAAATACCAGGAACTGTAATGGTTTTGCTTGTACAAGTGCAATCTAGACTTGTACGGCATCACGTCCAGTGGCTAGTTTTCGATCTTTCGGGATCGGAACGTGACATAATGGTATCAGAGCACGACTTTACGTCCTTGGATTCTTATTCGATTTATTTCAAATCAATGTTGCTACTAAGATGATTCAAAGCTGCTTTCGCGATGATTCAAAGACTGCTTCCGCGATTACTCAAAGTTGCTTCTTCGGTGAATCAAAGTTGCTTCTGCGAGTACTCAAAGTTGCATCCATGATGAATCAAAGTTGCCGCTACGATGATTCAAAGTGCTTCCACGATTATTCCATGTTATTTTCAAAATATTTTAAGTTGTTCCCTTGACTGAAAGTCCGTTGATCCTTCTAGTTGCTCCCTGGGTGTTCCATATAATAAGTCTAAATATGTGGACTGTGATATGTGTGCTTTATTATTGAATTTCTAAAGGATGCCAAAACGAATAACAATGATGCGATGCGATGATAAGTTGGTATGTGTGCTTGATGCCTTGAGTGTGGGATTCATAGAAGTCAATTGATGTGGCAATCGGCAGTAGGCGATGGCATGGTATGTTGGAACAGAAATTGTGCTTGACTTTAGTGAAGGTGAATCGACAGAATTTTGAGTTGGCTTATGTATGTTGGCTTGGTTATGTTCTGATGCTAGAGAATTAGTTGGTATTTGTGGTCGGCAGAGCCACAGCAGGATGGATAGTCAAGAATAGATGTTGGTTTGATGCGAAGTGGAATATTATGTCGAGTGTGGCTTGAGCTCTGAGTGGTATATGGCTCTACCCTCTTAGCGATAAGATAACCCTTGACCGTGTCCATAATATAGTGATTATTTTACCTATAAGGTATTGGGTAGTATCAAGTCATAGCTAAAATTATGATTGATACATGACGGCTAGGCGTGTCCCTTGATGATTAAGTTCGGATAAGTTGCTATGAGATTTTGATGTGTTCAGATGAACTATCGCTAGACTCTGACGGTTAGCATTATGTTGGGTAATAAGAGATTGAGAATATGGAATGAATGTCTTGGTTGGGAATAGTATGAATCATAGATTCAGTCAATGACTTGAATCAGTTGGGTAAGAAGGATTGTAGGCTCAGTGACGATGGTAGGATGTTGCTGTCGAAAGATTTTGGGACAATAATATGGACCGAATATAGAATGATATTGAAATTGAGTAAAAGAAATTGCATATTAGACATCGACAAATTGATGGTGATGTTTAGGCGCTTATCGGTATGTTGTGAATAATTTAGAAGATGCAGATAGTTGCATCAACGACCAAAAATAGATAATGGACTCGAAGAAATAGATGATCTTAGCACGTTGTGCAGTTGTGCTTGAGGAAATTTGACGTGTCCCGAATTAACAAGTTATGACCCTTGATTATTTTGAGGCATAGAGAATGAGTACTTGTCCCTTCATGCATGAAAGGGTAGATATTCCTTATGAGATTTTGATGGCTGGTATACAATTAAGAATCGAGATGCAGCGATACGTAATAGACCTTGTCGGTAAATGATGTTTTCGCATGAATAACGAGTTTGGGTGGAATACAAAATTGTTGGATTATGACTTAGCTAATGAGTTATGTCATATCCACTAAGATGACCGATATACGGATGCTAAATAATTGGTAACATAGTGATTGGATCGATTCATAAATAGTAAATCTTCTTATTGAATCAGAAGAAGAAGATAATGCAAAACAAAATTGATGGTTCACATGAATTGTTAAGAGATGACCGTGTTGGTGCTAGCAAAAATTTATAAAGGATGCTTTCGGAAGAAATACGATTATGTAGTCGCCTTATTCTGTTGGTTGAAAGAGTACAGACCGTATCGATGATCTAAAAATATGGAAAATGAATATGTTGCAAAGAGACCGTAGAAAATATGGTAAATAGTAGACTATTGAGGTAACAATATTGGATTATGACTCAGAATAGTTGACCCGATTGAATAGATAATTTGAGTACGATATGAGGATGCAAGTCAGATTGAGCAGATGCTATGTCTATGCAAGTAAAAATTGAAAGTTTGGATATTCGATTGAGAAGTTTTATATGATAGCTTCGGGAGTGACCCATAAGAATTATTGGATAGAATTGTCGAATTGATTTTATCGGTTGCAGGCAAGTCTAGAATGAGACTTCATTAGATATGGCCCAAGTATGAGTACGGGTAGAAAGACTTGACCCTAGAATATTGGTTGCCTAGAATGTCGGTTGGTTTCCTAGAGTGTCGGTTGGTGGTCTAGAATGTCGGTTGGTTGCCTAGAGTGTCAGTTGGTTACCTAAGTTTCAAATTTGCTGGCTATGACATTTTAATTGTCCATGTCAGGGTATAAGTTCATAAGATTGGGGTGGTGTCCCATGTCCCTTAAGTTGGTCGGATCATAGATTGTCCCTAAGGTAAAATAGAGTCCCTATGATAAGAATTGATTGCTTCTAAGATCAGAGATAGATATATCCCTATAGCTATCCATCTCAGATGAGTTAGCTAAATGTCTGATTTAGCTTAGATTAGCTGACCGTAGAGACTTGACTGAATGCTAAGTTGACTATTGGAAACCCGTAGGATGTCCCTATTGATATTGCGTGGGTGTAGAAGCATGAAAAAGATGGGGTTCATGCGGATCACATTACAAAAAGGCTGACCGCATGGGTGCTCTGGGCCAAGTTAATTTGGTCCGCAGAAGGAAGAGCCGCATGACAAACTCTGCGGTCCAAAATGCCCCAAACTCCATACGGTCCATCATTGTTGTCTCAAACAGATTGATTATATTAAAATGCGACCAAACTGATTCGGGCCGCAGAAGGAAGAGCTACTCTGACAACTCTGACACATCCTGACAAAAAGGATGAAGATAAGATGTGACCTTTCTAAAAAGACAAGAAGTATCATGTCACCAGACATAGGGTCCATGTGCTTGAGCATGGGGCCCACGTGTCTGAGAGTTCATGCGGTTTGAGGCGTGGTCCGCAGGGGTGCTATGCAGCCAGGGAGACTACGACCTGAGCCGCATAAGCCTTATGTGGCCCAGAATGACAAAATATGGCTGAACAGTTCGCCAAGGCTGCAGGATCTATGCGGTACAAAAGTCTCCAAACTTCATACGGACTGGTGGCACTGCTGGTGGGACACGTGGCTAAGTGAAATTGCGACCTGAGCCGCATAAGTCTTATACGGCCCAGCATATCCGAGCACTAGAGGACAAAGAAGACCTATGCGGTCCAAAATGCCCCAAACTCCATGCGGCCCCTCACTTGCTGTCTCAAACAGATTGATTCTATTTTGTGATAGGGCACGTGGCAAGTTGACCAAGTCTCAACCACCCAGATTTGCTACAACAAAGAAATCTCAACAAACTACTAGCTGGCAGCCAAAGACCGAGTCTTCGTGTGCTGTTACAGCCACGTGGCCACGAGACCATCTATATGGCCCAAAATATGCTTTATCCCGAAATTATTATAAATAGCAGGGTACCACTTCCATGCTAAGCGCTAAAAAAAATTAATTTCCTCAAGAGCAAATACCGTGTCTGATAGTCCAAGGAGTAAGACAGAGTTTTTACACTTCTTCCGAGCCTCCACCGTCACCCCCCATAATCAAAACTAAACAATTGTACTTAGATTGTTTCCTAGGATTTCCTTTTAGGCTCTCTGTTGTACTTTCAAGTTTGCAATCAAATCTAGTTCCTCTGTAGTTCTTATTTTGATAATTAATGGCAAACATGTCACGCCCCACTCCCATAGGAGCGATCGTCCTCGCTAAGGCGTGCTGCCGCACGAGCCTAGATTGCGCTCGTGTAAGGCGGGTTCTATAACGGCCGATTACAGCGGTTGCGACGGGGTCGTCGCACAGAAGTCCTATGCAGAGACATTGAAGAATGGCAGCGAAAATTAGAACAAAACACAAGTTATCCAAAAAAGCTCTTTATTGAAATCGAGACAATGGTTACAATGGGGCACAAGGCCAAGATTACATGTCTCTCAAGCTCACTCATCTCACATACAAGTCACACAACTCTCTCTCATCTCTCAATACAAGTCTTGAACCAGCAGAAGCTTCGGAAGGCGACGTCCATACATTATGTCCCGTATAAGTCTTGACGCCATTCGACCGCACGCTTTGATTCGCCAAGGAACTCCATGCCTCGACACATCTAAGCGAGCTCCGCGCCACGAGCTTCTACCTGTGCCTGCACATAAAAACTATGTGGGTGTCAGTACTCAACTGTACTGGTGGAATGAGCTCCTCGCCCACCCATACAAAACCAACACGTTTGATTTACTTCGTGCAACATAGTCCATTTTTATTAATTGTCTTTCTAGTCTTGCCTTAGGATCAGTTTTAGGACCGACGCCTTGGCCTATTTTGTGTCTCTAGACCATCCCGTGCTTGTATCAACAACGTTAACCTATCAAGTCGTGTTTGCCTTGCGGCCCGAAATCAAAGACGCAACTACGCGATGAGACTCCATTTCTACGTAGTCGTGCTACGAACTCATATTGAGGCCGTGACTCTCATCTCAGTGTGACTTAACCATATCACCGTCTCGCGGCCCTCGCTACTTTGATCACCAACTGACCCAATCAAGACTTGTGAACTTAGGATAACTCAACCAACTTTGCCTTGCGGCATTTTCCTGACTTAAACTCCAACGACTCAAACCAACTTATACAACTTATATGTCGACAACTTAAGACTCGACGCCACATCTCGTGCCGAAGCACGTTGCCTACGTTGCGGCCAAATCTTAGGCCCAACATTTTGTGTTCCAACTGCACGCACACATTCAACTCAACTCCTTGATATAGTGCATTCAAAACTCGACTCAATCCAAAGGCACACACGCGGGTTGCCGCCATGCCGACTCATCTATATGATTTGGTCACTGACACCCAGAGCCATTGTGGACTCCCTTTTAGCTGAGTATAGGATGGACCGGTTCGGGTAGCTAGCCCTAATGAGCGTCCACCGAATACTTTGCCCCAGGCTCAGCTATTTTAGACTCCCTGAGCCATTTTTGTTTCCTTAGGCCGCATCTGTCCCGTGGTGCCATGGGTTGCCGTGCGGGAAAACTCTACCTTGTCGACAAGTTATCCATGACCATGCAAGACTCAACTCAAACTGACGTCTCACACAGTCAATCTACTTCTAGTGTTACCATCTCTTTCAGGGCCAAGTTCAATACTTCTCACATTTGAGACCTTGCCTCGACGACCCAGTCGCGAGCATTCTTCTTTCTTGCCTCAATGACCCAGTCGTGAGCCTTCTTCTTTCTTGCCCAATCATTTCACTCAACTCAAGGACAACTATTTGAAACACTTTCCAAACTCAAGAAATTCAACCGTTGCCCGTGCCTTAAAACACTAAGTCCGTGCCATCGTGTCTTAGACCAACTTGAAACTCTATATGACACCACCACCCAAGTCATACTCTATATGACGGGCCTTACGATCGTGAGACTATGTGGTTATACCCAGCCGTTGAACTCATAGAACCGTGCTTGCCACTACTCCTGATAGCTTAACATAACTTGCATAACTTACTTTGCAACAACTTGACGAGCAAAGGCCGCGTCAAGCCTTGCGTCGGAGAAACGTGCCGTGCACGCGTTCGACTTTGAACAACCAAGTTACTTGAGGTGCCTAGACTTATGCCACAAGCCGTGCAATACAACTTAACCCGTCGACGAGCAGAAGCTATGCCACGCCTTGGGCGAAGATACCGTGCATGCTTTATGAAGCATTTATGCGGACGATGCCTATGAATTTAGCTAACTCTTAGCTTGTGGCGAATACCTACTTTTCCTTCTCCCAAGCCACGGGACGAAGGATCGAATGTCATTTTCAAAGCACGCCGTGCACCAACTCTAAGACGATCGTTGGACCTTTCCATATTCTAACTCAATTCGACCCGTCGGGATTATTCCCTTATCTATGTTGATTCGTCTCTTTTATTATCAAGCCTACTTGTGCAAGTTGAAAATATGCGATTTATTATGTGAAGGCTAAGATGAGGCAAGTTTACCGAAACTATCCTACCTGAGCGAGCGGTCGCTTCGACCTAGTGATGTCTTCGAGCAGCCGTTGCATGGCTAAGTTCGAACGCCGTCGGCGTTCCGATTCCTCCGATTGACTGAGCGGGACGGGGCACTGCATCATACACCACTCAAAAAAAGTTTTGTCCTCGAAACTAACTGAGTACACTTACTCATCGACTTATTGTTTTCCATAAATAAATTCACTTTATTTATTTTGTATCTGAGAAAATTACAACTGTAGGAATCTAATCTAGAAGACGATTACTTTATCCCTTGGATGATGCGATGAAGAAAACTCGAACTTTGAAGAACTTGGACAGCAACTGGGCAATCTCTCTGTTCTCTCTGAAAATGACCTGTAGTCCCCGATGAAGATGAAGAAACTCTTTTTTATAGAGTTCAGGATAACTGTCCTTAAGCATACGCTCAGGCAGTTACTTGACGTGTGCATAACTGCAGGGACGCGTGGCAAATTCTGATGGAGACACATTAGCGTGCGGTTGAAAGTAGTGGAGCATGTTCAGGAGAGATTGATGGCCTGGATGCCACGTTGCATAACTTCTAAAGAAGTGGATAACTGGTACAGGACACGTGAGAACGTGTGTTGACTGTAATCCTGGATATGGTTGCTGTAATACGCTGCCTTGTTGAAGGAGAGTTTATACGCTGACTTGGACAGCGTAGTGCCATAGGAAATCCATACGCTCACTTTATGGGCAAGGAGTCATGTGAGGTCATACGCTCGCTTGGTTAACAAGGAATCATGTAAGGTCCATACGCTCACTTGACTGTGTGAAGAAGGAGTCATGTGAGGTCGATACGCTCACTTGACTGGATGAAGAAGGAGTCATGTGAGGTCCATACGCTCGCTGGAGAAGTGGCCACGTGGCTATCATCAATCTTCTTTGGTACACCATATCTTCCCATAACTGACAAAATCTTCTCGAGCGTCGTGACTGCGGATTTGACGGCTGACAGACTGTCAAAACTGACAGTAATGATGGCTTTTGTATTTATGAAGGCTTCTGAGTTGTCCTCGTAAAAGACAAAACCGGCTCTTCGAAAACCTATACGACGGTTACTTTTCTCGTGACAGCTGTCTTTGCACGAAAGATGAAGTGTCAGATTCATTCCTCATTTAAACATATGCTGTGCTGTCACTTCAGTAAATAATAAAATATTTACTGAGCGTATAGCTTTTGAATGAGCGTATGGCTTCAACTGACATCTGTCTTTAAGCGTATGGATAAAAATGACAGCGTGTCATAATTTTCCACATCCTACAAGACCCCCTTCAAAGTTTTTGAACTTTATGAGTTTCAAAAGTTCGAAATTACTTTGAACAGAAAGTGGAAATGAGTCCTGACACGCTGGCATGAGTTCATTAAATGTCATGATGACTCTTCATTTTTCGAGATTGATTGAATCTGATAGAAGAATATGAACAGCCAGCAAGCTCTATTATATAAATCGAGAGAATTCAATTTTTGGCTTTCATCTTTTGCAACCATGACTCCAAAGGAAGCTGTTGAAGAAGAAGCACGTAAGTTGGGATTCTGTTCCTATGGTGACCCCACTTTTGGGGGCCAAGAACCCGAACCTGTCGTCATCGAGCTCAAGGACGACCCTATGCATTTAGCCAAGAATTTCTTGGGCTACTTTGGTCTGGACGGCTCCTCTTCTTCTGATGGGCAGAGCCTCGCAGAGAAGCGTAAAATGTTCGTTGCTCTGTTACACCGCATGGGGGTCCAAAGCGTAGAAGAGTTAGGCGTCAAGCTTAGTCGCTCTGGAAAATAGAGCGTGATTTTGTTGCACCCCTTTCTTTCCCTCTCTCTTTTTGTTTTGTAGGGCCATCAGTGCCTTTAATGAAAATGAATATTCAAGAATTCTCTGTGTTGAAAACTAACATGCACCGATGAATAACTGTAGAATACGCCGTCTTCCAAGTTGTAAGTTATGCTAGATAGCGTATGCCAATGAAATAGCGTATATTACGCTATTTTCCAATGTTTTACGAATTCCACTGAATAACATATATCAGCGTATGTTATGCTATAAATTACGCTGTCCTTTAACGTTGTGAATTACGCCAAATAACGTACGTCAATGAATAGCGTGCACCAATAAATAGCCCGTAAGTTACGCTATCTTCCAACATTTTGGAAAGCACTCTTTGAATATTTCCAAGGCTGTGCTGGTTTCCAAAGTACACGTGTCATTCATTCCATGTTTACAAGCGCTATTCATGCGGATCCTTTCCAAGAATAGGTTCATGCTCCATACTTTAAATAGATGGATGAACTCCACGCAAACTCATCTTCCCATTCTTCTTCCTCTCTTCTGAGAATGAATTTTCTATGAGAAGAAAATAGGAAAGCCATGTTGTCTGATGTCAAATCTCTGTGCACGCTACCAGACATGGATCTGTCAATCCTTAGCAGCAAACTCAGCGGTAAGTTCAATATACACGCATCGAAATTTTTGTTTGCTAAGGACAAATTCATCTTCCCGAAATAAACAGAATGCATCTGTCTTTGCTTGGCCAGTTTCTGTTAACTGATTTTTCTTTACTGTTTCTTGCAGAATTTTGGCTAAAAACCTTCTTCAGAACTGGCATTGGTGATATGGATGCTGTGGACAATGTTCTTCTGACATCTACATCAGGGAGCTCATACGCGTTTGACGCGTATATCAGACAACTCAGAACTCTTCGTGTGATAGAAGGGTCTTCCTCAGATGGTAGGAAGAGCCTTTATATACGAGAGTTGGATGGTGGAGTCAACTCTACCCCGAGAAATCGGGTAGTAGAGTTCCTTTCACGGCAGAACTAGGAATTGTATCCCAAGGTTTGGATACATTCCTATCTGCTTGAGGTGTCGCCGTTCCTCCACGCGCTGTATTGGCAGCAACACGCCATCGTGTTGCCATACTCTGTGGTTCTCCTCTCGTCTGAGAGATAAGACCAGAGTTTGATTCCTGCTGGACACCCAGGAATTGCCACAAACAACGAGATTGCCAGAGAAGATCCAAGAAGAAATAGATCTCAGTTGTACATAGAATGAAAATCCAAGATTTGTAATAGATTTCCATTATGATTTGTAGGAAAGTCTAAGAAATGTAATAGACTTTTTATGAAAATATGATGATGGAAATGATAAATCTTCTTTATCTGAAGTGATTTTGTATCTCTCTGGATGTAAAAAGAACATGATAAATAGAAATCTTGATTTCTGTTTTTTTAGAGTGTACAATACCATCAGAGGTAATATGGACGTGATAGGATGTAAAGACTCAAAAAAGAAAGTCAGATTTGTATTTATACAGAGGTCAAAGGTTATGAAAATGTGAAAGATAACGAATTCCAATCGATAGAAGATTATGAACAGACGAACCATCGGATGAATATAATAAATGTACGGATGAACCGTCAAGTATTAATGAATGAATATCAGGAAAAGACACGTTCCTTTAATTCTGGCAAATATATGCCTATAAATAGAGCATCTCTTTGAGTAGAAGGATCATACATTATTCTTCTTTATTCAAAATGTCTTCCGAAGAGAACACGAAGAAAACCGAAGTCGTCTCCAAAGTCGATAAAAATGCTAAAGAGCACTCGACTCCACAAAAGAAGGAGACGGGCGAAAGCTCGTCTGCTCCCAAGCTGCCGAAAGATATCTTGGATTTCTTGGTCGAACAAGGAGAAACCGAAGAAGAAGAAGCAATGAGGCTGGCTGCCTGTCAGTTCTTGGTGCGGTCAGGAAATAATGTATTCAATTCTTTTGCTAATTATGTATGTGGTCCTCGTCCCAAATACGAAAGGGATACCAGTAATCTTCCATGATGATGTATTTTTTGAAGAATTTGTCTCAAATAAACTCTGTTTAAGGAAACTTTGTTTATGATGTATCCTTCCTGCTTTATATTATTTTGCCTTTATTCACTGACCTTTTAGACTCAAAAAATCAAAAGGACGAGATATCATTTTCATAGAATATGGTACATACTGAGATAGAAAATTCAGAGGTGATATAGACATGATTTTCTATACAAGATCTTTATTAAATCCACTGGGAATCTAATAAGACAAAATATCAAATTCTCTGGGAAGATGATACATGGTAGAATATCAGTTTCTGCTGGGGATAATGACATCGAAATAGCTTTTGTAGAGAAGAATAAATTTTTGATTTTACATTTGCTGGGGAGTAATGAAAATATTATTTATACATAATATTTCTTTAAGAATTTGCCATTGATAGGCATCATCGTGACTTTCCCGTCCATAGAGGCAAGCTGATATGCTCCATTAGAGAAGACTTTGTTTACTACGAATGGGCCTTCCCATTTCGCGTCAAATTTGTCTTTGCTCATATATGTCATGGTCATCGGACGTCTGACAGTAAGGACCAATTCTCCCTTTTGATATGTTCTGACTTTGACTTTTCGATTAAAAGCTTTTGAGATTCGGGCTTGATATAGCTCGATATTTTGTTGCGCATACAATCGTTTTTCATCTAGAGCTTCCAACTCTTGAAGTCGAAGTCGATCATTATTCTCTGCAGTGAGTTCATTAGCGATTGCTATCCTTAAAGAAGGAATTTGAATCTCTAAGGGAAGAACAGCTTCACACCCATATACCAAAGAGAAAGGTGTACATTCGGTCGCATTGCGAACTGTGGTACGATAAGCCCATAAACATTCACCAAGCTTCTCACTCCAGTTACGTTTATTGGAAGAAACGAACTTTTTCAAGAGTTTGATGATTGTTTTGTTGAAAGCCTCTGCTAGTCCATTGGCTGCTGGATTATATGCTGTAGAAGCCAGATTATTAATCCGATGATCATCACAGAATCGAGTAAATTTCTGGCTGACGAACTGTGGTCCATTATCATGGATAATACGCCGAGGAACACCAAATCGATAGATGACATGATGTTTGACAAAGTTGATAACATTAGAAGTCTTGACTTCAGATAACGGGATTGCTTCAGCCCATTTAGAAAAGTAATCAGTTATTGCTAGAATAAACCGATGTCCTTTTGATGATGGTGGATTGATAGGACCGATGACGTCCATGCCCCAAGCTTCAAAGGGCCATGATGCCGCTGTTGGGTGTAAGAACTCCGATGGTTGATGGATAAAGTCTGCATGAATTTGACAGGCTTACATTTCCGAGCATATTGAATGGTATCAGCTACCATCGTGGGCCAATAATAACCTATACGTCGGATACGATCTTGAAGTTTTGGACCTGGCTGGTGAGCTCCGCAGACGCCATCATGTGCTTCACGGATTATCTGTTGTGCTTCTTCACCAGCGATGCATCGAAGGAGAAGACCATCATAGGCTCGACGATATAGTGTCTTCGTAGTATGATTATAATAGAATCTGAGAGACCGACGCCGGATAGATGCTGCTTCACTCGGGTTATCAGGAAGTATGTCATACAACACAAAGTCCAGAAACGGACGTCTCCAGTCTTCAGTTACGGTGTCTATTTTGTTAGAAAAGACATATTCCATAGTAGAATCGGAAGAAGACAAGGACACTTTGTCAAATTTTAATTCAGCATCAAAGTTGAGAGAATCTTCGTCTGGATTATGGGGAAAAACCAAAGCCAGATTATTTTCAACGCAGAATAGTTCTCGGTTATAAACCACTATCACTTGCTGACGTCTGATTGGTATGGCTAATACAGCAGCAAGATTAGCCAAAGCATCAGCTTCTGCATTATAGGCTCGTCGAACATGTTCGATAAAGAAACCTTCAAAGGAGGAGGCCATAGAGAGTGCTATTCGATGATAAGGTATCAAATCTTGATGACGAACTTCATACGTTCCTCTGATCTGATTGATGATAAGCTTAGAGTCTCCATAAACTTCTAAATATTGAACATCCAGATGTTTAGCGAGTTGAAGACCAATGAGCAACGCATTGTATTCTGCAATATTATTTGAACATAATTGATCCAGAGAATAAGCCCTCTGAATAGTTAATCCCTCTGGGGATACAAGAACAATTCCAACTCCGGCGACAATATCGCCGTTAGGACCTATTCTAGATGCTCCATCAAAGAATAGACGCCAGGTAGGAACTTCTTCAGAAACCAGATTTGAATCTAGAACTTCATCGGGAATCTCATCATATAATTTAGAATCTTCTGGGACTGCATGAGCTGCTAGAAAATCAGCAAGAGCCTGTCCTTTAACTGACTTCTGATGAATATAATGCATGTCATATTGGGCTAACAAGATTCCCCAATTAGCTAGTCTGGAGTTGAGAATACCAGGTTTCTTCATCATAATCCTGATGGGATTCACTCTGGAAATGACATGAATCGTTTGACCGATAATATAATGTCGCATTTTCTGAACAGCAAACATTAATGCTAGGCATTCTTTCTCGATTGGAGAATAACGCGGTTCAGTGCCTGTCATTGTGCGACTGAGATAATAAATGGCCTGTTCATGACCATCTTTATTTTTCTGGGCGAGTAATGCACCAAGAGAATGATCCATAGCTCGAACATATAGAAGAAATGGTATTCCCGAGAAAGAAGGTACCAAAACTGGAGGGTTCATGAGGTACTGTTTGATGTCATCAAATGCTTTTTAACATTCTTCGTTCCAGATGAAAGATACACCTTTCTTCAGAAGTTTGTGGAATGGTCTGCAGCGTCCTGATAAGTTGGAAATGAATCTCCTGATATAAGCAATTCTTCCTTGAAATCCTCGTAGCTCTTTTAAGGTGCGTGGAGGACGCATCTCTTGGATGGCTTTGATCTTCTCGGGATCCACGTGTATACCTTTAGCGGTAATGACGAAGCCGAGAAATTTACCACTAGAGACGCCCAGGAAGGACTTAGTAGGGTTCATTTTAAGTTGATGCTGACGCATTAAATCAAAGATAGTCTTCAAATCTTGGATATGATCCTCCTTTCGTCGACTTTTGACTGCAATATCATCAACATAGCATTCGACTATTTTTCGGAGATGTTCACGAAATATAGTGCTCATTGCTCGCTGATATGTTGCTCCTGCATTCTTGAGACCAAACGGCATCACTGTATAACAGTATGTACCGATCGGCGTTCTGAAGGAAGTGTGTTTTTCATTATCTGGAAACATTTTGATCTGGTTGTATCCCGAATACCCATCCATAAATGACATTCGTTCGAAACCATATGTATTGTCGATCATGACATCAGTAATTGGAAGAGGAAACTCGTCTTTAGGACAAGTTGCATTGAGATCGCGAAAGTCTATACAGACTCGGATCTTGCCAGTCTTTTTAAGGACAGGAACAATGTTAGCCACCCAGTCAGGATGTTGTTCCTCTCGAATAAATCCAGAAGCCATAAGTTTGTTGACTTCAGCTTCAATTGCATCCATAATGTCTGGACAAAATTGTCGCTGTTGTTGTTTGACCGGTTTAGCATTTGGCATGATATTGAGTTTGTACATTGCGATCTTCGGATCTAGTCCTGGCATATCCTCGTAGCTCCAGGCAAAGACATCGATATAATCACGAATAAGCTTGATCATGTCTTGCTTATCTATTTCTGAAAGACTCTCACTGATGAATATTGGTTTAGGAGAACCTTCTTCACCAACATCAATTTGGATCAGTTTATCTTCAGTAGGAGGTTCCCTCTGTTCGAACCTGAATTCCCATTGATTCTCTAATCTTTGAGCCTATTATTCCGATTCGGGTGATATTTCAAAATCATCCTCATCTTCATTATTTTCTTGTGGGCCATCAACAGAGACCATATTGATGGATAGAATAGAGCGATAAAGATCGCCAACACTCGTGTCAGAATCCCAAGAGAGAGAATCAGAAGACTCAGATCGTTCATCTTCAGATTGTTCGTCTTTATTGAATTTTGACTCTTCATGGACTATGTTGATAAAAGGGGTAGGAGCAATATAACCTAAACCACATTTTGTCCTTCCGTATTTTAATGGAGGAATTCGAACAGGCATTCTTCTTCCTTTTCCATTATTGAGACTGGTTCTAAAGTCATAACCCATATTTTTTTATGATATTTTTGGATTGCTGACTGTAGCGACGCAGTTGTAACCTTCCAGTATCGTCATTTATATTATCTTCTTCCAAGTTAGGAGGATTCTGAGGTCCTTTATAGAAAAATATTGGATTTTCTCCCTTCTTTCGACTGGGGACCACAAAGTATGATTTCTGTATAGAGTCTAATGATATGTCTGTATGAAGAGCTTGAACAACCCCTATAGTTAGTGGCTCTAAGCTATTTAGCAATTGTAAATAACTTTGTACATAACCACAAACATCAATATACTGCAAAGGAGATGCTTCATTAATACTAGATGCTGTATTTACAACAGAAGGCTGAGCCTTATCAGACTTAGTCAGATTAATGACAAAGAGGGAGGAAGAAGAACAGTTAGAATTTTTGTTTCGATTAAGATCGATAACAAAAGGCTCAGAAGAGGTGAGCTCCCTTGAAGAAGACCGTGGATAAGTAATGCATCCACTAACTGGAATAACTAGAGTATCTGATCTAGCCTGAGAAGATGGAGGGGGAGTGATGAGTCCATTGACAGGAATGATCAGCGAACTTTGTGAAGCTTGGGAAGATGGTGCAGTAGTGCGTCCACTGACAGGAATTATCAGTGAGCCCTGGGCAGATGATGAAGTAGTACGTCCACTGACCGGAATTATCAGTGAGCCTTCTTCAGATGATCTAACAGACTGCGGAGGAGTGATACGCCCTTTTACAGGAATAACAAAAGTGTCAACTTTGGATGTCTCATCTTCATTATCCATAGCTTGCAAGACTTTCGAGTATTCATCTTTGTACATGCGAGCGTCATTGAAGTAAGCTTCGACTCCTTTGAATGGGTAAAGATCTGCCACTTCTTTTTGAACCTCTCCATTATCATCAACATATTTGAAGCACTGATGAAGGGTTGAAGGAACGACATTATGTTCATGCAAGAAAGGTCTCCCCAATAGAGCATTATATGAGCAACCATGATTGTCGATGATGTAAAAAGTAACCTTAGTACGAAGATCGCCTATTTGAAATTTAAGGCGAATCTTGCCTAAAGGCTCACTTTTTCCTTGATTGAATCCCAAGATGGTAGTGATAGTGCTGGAGAGACTATGCACAGGTATCTTCAATGCATCTAACATAGCCTTTGGCATAATACTGAGAGCGGATCCTGGATCAATCAGTAAACGATCAACCTTCATAGAATCAATATATCCTGTATGATATAAAGGACGGTCATGTCGATTATCTTCTAGCAGCATATCGTCCTGCGTAAAGGTAATGTTTGGAATAAATTCCAATACATTATGGCAATGAGAAACAGGTCCTGTTTCCAACTTCTTGAGAAGAGTTAAGCAGGTTTTTGCTTGCAGCAGTGCTTCACTTAAAGTTTCTCGAGTCTCTTTAGAGAGGCGTAAGAGCTCGAAGATTGATAATTTAGCTGGGGTATTGGCTAGTTGAGCCAATATATCAAAATTATAAGGCTTTTTAAGTCCTGTAGGAGATGACTTCTTCAATAGTTTGTCGAAGCGGACTTGTTGTTTGCCTTTGTCAGCTGCTGTTGGTTTAGAAGGAACTGTCTCAACAGGAACATTTAAAGGCTCTTCAGTAGAGACTGGAATTGAAGCTGTAACCGGAGGAACGTCAGAAATTTCTTCAGGAACTTCAGTATAATCTTTCAGATATACTTTTCCAGACCGAGTTCCAGCATGAACTTCAACTTCAGATTCTGGTTCAAGGTCTATGGAAACCATGCTGCAATTCTTTATTTTGCTCTTGGTTCTTTTATGTTTGATGAAAGCTTCATTCCAGAAACCAAGGCCAACACGAGATTGATTATGTCTCATGGTGATGGCCAAAGGTGCTCGGAGTCCCTTGCCTGAGTTCAAACCTGGGGCAGTGGCTAGATCATAACCCATTTTCGCCATCAATTCACGAGATTGTGAACTGTATAAATAAAAAGCAGGTTTGTACCTATCTTCAATTTGAGGTACAGATTTTATCTTCGTAGAGAATAAATTTCCTGCTGAGATGAAAGTAGAGGTTAGATAAAAATCGGGTGTGAAACTAGAAGTCACATTGCATGACTTAGTCTTTTCGAGCTTCTTTTTAAATGAGGAAATCTTCCGAGGAGAAGAGGAAGACGTCTCTAACTCTGTCTTTAAGTCTGGGTGAATCCACATGATTTCTCCCTTCTTAGTTGTGACAGGAACAAGTCCGTCATTCTGTGCTGGTGGGATGTTTATAACTTCGAGAGTTGCTTTGGGGATAGGAACAATCCCACTTTCCACCATTAAGGGAGTAAAGTCACCGAACTGCATTGAAATTACATTTGCTGTGATTGTTTTATCTTTGGATATTAATGTCATAGCTCCTGATTTAATCATCTCTTGAATCTTCCCTTTTAATACATAGCAAGACCGGATTGTATGACCCAGCATTCTATGATATGGACAGTATTTTGGATGATCTGTCTTATTGGCTTCATCAGGCTTTTTAATTTCTGGCAATTGAATCTTATTATCTTTGAGTAAGCATTCAAAGATACCTTGAACATCGTCATCATCGAAAGAATATTCTTCTTTCGGCCAAGGAGATCTCTGTTGTTGATTTGTTGGAGCTGAAGTAGCTTGGGTAGTCTTTACTTCTTGACTACTGTTTTAGAGATTGACTTCAAGAGCTTCTTTCCCTTTGCGATTGTTGGGTCGAGTACTATTGCTAGCACTCTGATTTGATTCTTTGGGAGCCATTTGTACCCCCAGACCCTTGAAGGTCTCAGCACTGACTTCGGCAGCCTTGGCACTGACAATAAAAGAAGGCCAATCTTGGAACTGAGTGGACCCTGTCCACATACTGATAATTGGTAAGAGGTTCGACTTGCAAGTGTCGATCGTAACAGCATCGGGAGTTCCAAGAGGCATTTTGAGGGCTTCTCTTCTGAATCTCTCAATGAATTCCTCAGTGGTCTCATTATTCTTCTGTTTGATTCTTATGAGGGCCGACATGGTCATATCATTGAGCCCTTCGTAGAATCGTTCAAGAAACATTTGCTTAAAACCGGCGAATGAGGTAATGCACCCATCAGGGAGACTTCTATACCATTCATAAGCCGTTCCTTTGAGACATCCAATGAACACCCGAGTAAGGAGGGCGTCACTTGGTTGCAATTGATCAGTCATTACTTCAAAATGATTAATGAACTGACTTGGAGAGGTTGTCCCATCATAGAAAGAGATGGTCGGAGGTTTGTATTTTGGTGGATACGATACCTGCTTCCATTCTATCGGATAAGGCTGTTTGATGCCTAACCTTTGTAAGCCATCCTTCTGTTTGAATGCCTCGAATTGAGTTTTGAGATTCTTCAATTCTTCAGAGATAACTCCCGAAGATTGTGGAGTTGTGGCTTGTAGAGTGTAATTGGGAGGAGGGACTGCAGCATATGTACCACCCCCAGCTCCAGAGTGACTTGGTGTGGTTTGTACAGGAACATTAGATTGTACCCCCGGAATAGTAGAGGGTTCGAGGTTTGGAACAACAGGGGTATTCAATACCACTGGTGGTGCTGTCTGTTGTTGAGCCTGCATTAGAGTGTGCATAGCATTCAATGTATCTGCCATAGCTCGTAATTGTTGTTCTAAAGAAGAAATCCTCTGTTCATGAGCCTCATTGCTAGTCGAAGGTTCATGATCACTTTCTGTCATGTAAGTGGTAATCATTCGAGGAATAGATGATGAAACAGTCTGTTCTGAATCATCACTATGTGAATCAGTATCTTTCCCAGGGCTTTTTACAGGAGTCAATACTGGAAAATTGGACTCTCCAAGGAAGTCTTCTGTGATCTCCGGATTACCACTTGGATGAGAAGAAGAAGAGGCTCTGGTCAAGGCTCCGGTCCTGGATCGAGTGCCGAGATAAACACCATCTTCAGAGTCTGATATAGCATCAGACCGTATGCTACCCCCAATATTTCTGGAAGTCATGTTGATAGAAGCATAAAGAGGTTCATCTTCATCCAACATTGGTTCATATTGAATCTGTTCGAAAACAGATTGTCTTTTTGGTGAACAACAACATTGGATGACAACCCGAGGTTGGAAGTCACAACCATGCTTTTCATGGCGAATATGGGCAATGTCATAGCCAGATGAAGTGTCAATTCTCTGTTTATTTTGCAAATATTCTCGGAGATCTATAGGAACAGATTGGGAAGTATTTGAAGATAGTTTCTGTGTAGAAACTTGTCTTTTGTTCTTCTGTCTTCTTGGTTCCTGAGTGTATAAAGACTGATTAATTTGAGCCACATAGTTCTTGGCATATTCTGCATCAGGGTCTAATATACTTGTCTCAGTGGAACTGAACCGATTCTGATTAAGCTTATTACGAAGATCCGTGGGAGATTTGACTTTGATATCAGTCTTGGATACTTGTAATTTGCCTTTCTCAGACCGAGAAATTTTGAGAGAAGGAAGATGAGTATTATTTCGACTAGGAGTCGGTAATAATCTATCTTTGGAGGAATTAACCAAAAGGCGTTTTCCATTATTTGATCTAGTAAGAGTACTAGTCAAATTAACTCCAGAGGTAAAGACCTTAGGAGTAGAGGAGTTGACTAAAGAGTCTTTCTCCTTGGTTGGCACAAGATGTACAAGTTGAGGGGGAATCATTTGTATATTCTGTGGAAGAGAACCCCCAATCTGATTTTCAGAAACAGTCAAAGGACTGTATTTGTTAGCATATGCTGACTTCAGTTTGGACTTCTGGTCATACGCTGCCTTTTTATTAGCATACACTGGCTTTGGCTCAGCGTACGCTGCCTGATGTTGGCTTTTGTACACTGCCTTTGCCGTACGCTGCCCTTTGAATGCCATACACTCAGAGTCATCAATGGCTAAAGAGTCGACTGCTGTCGTAAGAATAGAGGGAGAAGGGACCTTGACATATCCAGAG
This sequence comes from Iris pallida, assembly GCA_029216955.1. Taxonomy (NCBI): domain Eukaryota; kingdom Viridiplantae; phylum Streptophyta; class Magnoliopsida; order Asparagales; family Iridaceae; genus Iris; species Iris pallida. The sequence goes on along the minus strand of JANAVB010006993.1, from coordinate 3,580,169 downwards.
ATGGTTTTTCTTGTACACGCTGACTTGGTTAAAGAACCAATTTTGTCAGCGTGACTAGGGGAAACCACTGTTGCCGTGTTCCGAGAAGCCGAAGTGTACTTCATGGAAGTTGAAGACGTGTTCTTGTCAGCATGAGAAGTGACAGAAGCGTCTCGAATTGCTGCAGAAGACTTAGGGACATAGACGGAGTGTCCCTTCTTCTTGGCAACAGGAAGAGCGAAGGAAGCAGTGCGGCCCTCCTTCGCCTTGAGCATTTCTTCATAAGCCGATTGGTCGAATTGTACAACCATCGTCTTCTTCGTCAAGCCGATCGACGAAGTATCGCATTGAGTTGTTGCTATCTCATTGGAGGAGACAGCTTTCTCCAGCAGAGTCGCCAATTTGTTTTCCATAAATAAATTCACTTTATTTATTTTGTATCTGAGAAAATTACAACTGTAGGAATCTAATCTAGAAGACGATTACTTTATCCCTTGGACGATGCGATGAAGAAAACTCGAACTTTGAAGAACTTGGACAGCAACTGGACAATCTCTCTGTTCTCTCTGAAAATGACCTGTAGTCCCCGATGAAGATGAAGAAACTCTTTTTTATAGAGTTTAGGATAACTGTCCTTAAGCATACGCTCAGGCAGTTACTTGACGTGTGCATAACTGCAGGGACGCATGGCGAATTCCAATGGAGACACATTAGCGTACGGTTGAAAGTAGTGGAGCATGTTCAGGAGAGATTGATGGCCTGGATGCCACGTTGCATAACTTCTAGAGAAGTGGATAACTGGTACAGGACACGTGAGAACGTGTGTTGACTGTAATCCTGGATATGGTTGCTGTAATACGCTGCCTTGTTGAAGGAGAGTTTATACGCTGACTTGGACAGCGTAGTGCCATAGGAAATCCATACGCTCACTTTATGGGCAAGGAGTCATGTGAGGTCATACGCTCGCTTGGTTAACAAGGAATCATGTAAGGTCCATACGCTCACTTGACTGTGTGAAAAAGGAGTCATGTGAGGTCGATACGCTCACTTGACTGGATGAAGAAGGAGTCATGTGAGGTCCATATGCTCGCTGGAGAAGTGGCCGCGTGGCTATCATCAATCTTCTTTGGTATACCATATCTTCCCATAACTGACAAAATCTTCTCGAGCGTCGTGACTGCAGATTTGACGGCTGATAGACTGTCAAAACTGACAGTAATGATGGCTTTTGTATTTATGAAGGCTTCTGAGTTGTCCTCGTAAAAGACAAAACCGGCTCTTCGAAAACCTATACGACGGTTACTTTTCTCGTGACAGCTGTCTTTGCACGAAAGATGAAGTGTCAGATTCATTCCTCATTTAAATATATGCTGTGCTGTCACTTCAGTAAATAATAAAATATTTACTGAGCGTATGGCTTTTGAATGAGCGTATGGCTTCAACTGACATCTGTCTTTAAGCGTATGGATGAAAATGACAGCGTGTCATAATTTTCCACATCCTACACTTATCACTCGAATGTTCAACGACACTCGCGCACATTTCCTCTATACATTTCTCAAATCCGAGCCACGCTCGTGCTACCCTCAATCCGTTCTTCAAAACTCATAATCTTAAAATCCTAGACACTTCTCATTCCTCAAGTCTTACTTGATTCAACGTATCACTTAGTTGGATCGTGCACATATTTTAGGCGTCCCCAAAATACAAGCATTTCAGCCATGCCTCGTGATAGAGAATCCACCATCACCATTCGAGTCGGATCGTACACATATTCGGACATCCCTAATATACATGCATGTCAACCGATACTCGCGAGTGGTATTTTCATATTCCTGAATCATTCCATTCATTAATACCAATATCCCAACCAATCAATCCTCAAGATCCCTCGCACCAATGCTAACTCTCGTAACATGGACGTCTTGCCTAACCGCTAGGCTATGTCTTTAGGCTAAAGTCATCCATCAGTATTGGAATCATAGTTCCCAAACAACAATATCAACACTGACCCCATCCTAAGGTCAAACCAAATTGATAGTATGGGATTTTCTATCCAAGCTTGCATCACTCCGATTTCTAAACATCGAGCATCGATTTCCTACGCACATCCCAATATTCGTCGCACGGGGTCCGAGTCATTCAGCAAAGCCATCCTACGACAACTTACGTTCAACCAATTTCACGACATCGCAATATCGCTCGTTCAACAAACCATCTTCGTATAGTCTATCTCTTCGAAAACGTTCGACATAATCCGCCTATCAATCCTTCTCGAATCAAACACCCTACAACATAATTCATCGCTAAACCGTAATTCACATTCCATACTCCCTAAGTCATTTATCCCAATTCATGAAATCGATCACAAGGTCATCTGACTTAACAATATGTTGCGCCCCGATGTCACGCGGGTCAGATTATCCACGGTGGACACGAACCACCATGCACGCTCCCGCGAGATAATCATTCTCATCGGGGCGTAACTCTTATTTTGTGTCCAGACTAATTCATTTTCGATACGCGGATTGGACCTACTCAATCCTCAAGTTTATTTCATTCATCAATCGCAAGTCCTAACATCCTCAAATTTTCCTTCGTATCAAACCGACAAGTCGAGACAATCAAAGTTACCACATCCTGATTTTCCGAGTTCGATCATTCCTGCGACATGAATCACCATGTTAGCGCTCACGCGGAACGATCGCCCTAAATTTGACGTAACGCATGTGCGAGGCTGGAGTTGCGCTCGCGTAAGACAAGAATGTCGACGCTGTGGTTATTCGCGTAACCCTCAAGACACAATCATTTTCATCGAACATTTATCTCAACCAAAATCCTAAGTATAGCATCCAACTGAACAATAACACTTGCACGATCGTCGTTTGCCGAGTCAGAGTACTCTCGAGTTATTGCATATCGATCTTTGATACGCCTCAATACCATCGACGATATGCGTAACCTGATGATCTTTCTTTGCAACCAATTTCGAGTCGTACGAATGATGCCATCGTCCAACTGGATAATCTCCTCGACATTCAAATTTAAGTTCGATCATTATCCCTCGATTCATTCACAACATCAATTTCCTTAAACCAAACTCACGTATCATTCATCCGTGCATCTTAAGTCATCGACCAACGTATTTTTTAATTCGCATCATTCCTTGCTAACACAAATTATCGAGCAATATTCAATCCAATCCTTAGAGTCATTGCGTAACTTCAAAATTCAACTTTTCATGCACGCGATCTTCCCATCGTGCTAACTTTTTCTATATGATATACCTCTATTTCCTCGATCAAGTCATCCATTCGTACACACTAACTTTTCTTTGATTCGGTTTCACCTATTCAATCGTTTTTACGTTTCACCTCCGCACAATCCTCAATCCCGTGCATGTTCCGTGTACATCCATTTCTAGGTTGTTCGAATCGACTCGTCAAAACTAAAGACTACCGCTTATTTAACGATACTCAATCTATGGCTTTACATACACGTGACGCTTGCTGATAGACTCACCGACACCCCACATCCTCAATCAATCGATCAACATCCCCGAGGCTATCGCATACACCACTCAGGAATGAAGTCATTCAACAAATCCTCAACTTATCATTCGAATCAAAATTGACTTCTTCAAATTTTTTGTTCGAACCATTCCTCTACTTCCAAGCACGCTCATCTATATCGTACCGACTTTGTCGTTGCTCGATAGCACCCCTATCGATAGTCATCTCATTTACTCAATCGAGTTCAACTCATTCTTGCTCGACACCATTCAATTCCCGCGCTCGACTTTTCTAAGGTCGACGCAACTTTGGTGTATATGCCCAGCCCGACTTAGCCAACCGTGCTTACGCAAACCATCTTTTTATTTCTTTTTAAAAACTGTTCTCCTATATTTTACAAAATAGATAGACTTATTATATGGACATCCCGTGGGACAATTGAGAGAGAGAGCGCACCAACGATATCAACTTTGCGGAAGCAACATTTTAGAGTTTGCGGAAACAACGGAGTTAAAGAATTCAATCGATAGTCCAAGGACGTAAAGTTGTACTCTGATACCATTATGTCACGCCCCGCTCCCGTAGGAGCGATCGTCCTTGCTAAGGCATAATGTCGCACGAGCCTAGATTGCGCTCGCGCAAGACTGGTTCTATAACGACCGATTACAGCGGCGGCGACGGGGTCGTCGCACAGAAGTCCCATGTAGAGACATTGAAGAATAGCAGCAGAAATTAGAACAAAACACAAATTATTCAAAGAAGCACTTTATTGATATCGAAACAACGGTTACAATGGGACGCAAAGCCAAGATTACAAGTCTCTCAAGCTCACTCAAGCTTACTCATCTCACATTACAAGTTACTCAGCTCTCTCTCATCTCTCAATACAAGTCTTGAACCAGCGGAAGCTTCGGAAGGCGACGTCCATACATTATGTCCCGTATAAGCCTTGACTACATACGGCCGCACGCTTTGATTCGCCAAGGAACTCCATGCCCCGACGCATCCAAGCGAGCTCCGTGCCACGAGTTTCTACCTGTACCTGCACATGAAAACTATGTGGGTGTCAGTACTCAACTGTACTGGTGGAATAAGCTCCTTGCCCACCCATACAAAACCAACACGTTTGATTTACTTCGTGCAATATAGTCCATTTTTATCAATTGTCTTTCTAGTCTTGCCTTAGGATCAGTTTTAGGACCGACGTCTTGGCCTATTTTGTGTCTCTAGACCATCCCGTGCTTGTATCAACAACGTTAACCTATCAAGTCGTATTTGCCTTGCGGCCCAAAATCAAAGACGCAACTACGCGATGAGACTCCAATTCCATGTGGTCATGCTACGAACTCATATTGAGGCCGTACCTCGCATCTCAGTGTGACTTAACCATATCGTCGTCTCGCGGCCCTCGCTACTTTGATCACCAACTGACCCAATCAAGACTTGTGAACTTAGGGTAACTCAACCAACTTTGCCTTGCGATATTTTTTTGACTTAAACTCTAACGACTCAAACCAACTTATGCAACTTATATACCGACAACTTAAGACTCGACGCCACATCTCGTGCCGAAGTACGTCGCCTACGTTGCGGCCAAATCTTAGGCCTGACATTTTGTGTTCCAACTGCACACACACATTCAACTCGACTCCTTGATATAGTGCATTCAAAACTCGACTCAATCCAAAGGCACACACGCGGGTTGCCGCCATACCGACTCATCTATATGACTTGGTCACTGACTTCCAGAGCCATTGTGGACTCCCTTTTAGCTGAGTATAGGATGGACCAGTTCGGGTAGCTAGCCCTAATGAGCGTCCACCGAATACTTTGCCTCAGGCTCAGCTATTTTAGACTCCCGGAGCCATTTTTGTTTCCTTAGGTCGCATCGGTGCCGTGGCACCACGGGTTGCCGTGCGAGGAAACTCTATCTTGTCGACAAGTTGTCCATGACCATGCAAGACTCGACTCAAACTGACGTCTCACACAATCAATCTACTTCTAATGTTACCATCTCTTTCAGGGCCAAGTTCAATACTTCTCACATTTGAGACCCTGCCTGGACGACCCAGTCGCGAGCATTCTTCTTTCTTGCCTCAACGACCCAGTCGTGAGCCTTCTTCTTTCTTGCCCTATCATTTCACTTAACTCAAGAACAACTATTTGAAACACTTTCCAAACTCAAGGAATTCAACCGTGGCCCGTGCCTTAAAATACTAAGTCCGTGCCATCGTGTCTTAGACCAACTTGAAACTCTATGTGACACCACCGCCCAAGTCATACTCTATATGATGGGCCTTACGATCGTAAGACTATGTGGTTATACCCAGCCGTTGAACTCATAGGACCGTGCTTGCCACTACTCCTGATAGTATAACATAACTTTCCTAACTTACTTTGCAACAACTTGACGAGCAAAGGCCGCGTCAAGCCTTGCATCGGGGGAACGTGTCGTGCACGCGTTCGACTTTGAACAACCAAGTTACTTGAGGTGCCTAGACTTATGCCACAAGCCATGTAATACAACTTACCCCGTCGACGAGCAGAAGCTATGCCACGCCTTGGGCGAAGAGACCGTACATGCTTTATGAAGTATTTATGCTGACGACGCCTATGAATTTAGCTAACTCTTAGCTTGTGGCTAATACCAACTTTTCCTTCTCCCTAGCCACGGGACGAAGGACCGAGTGTCATTTTCAAAGCACGCCGTGCACCAACTCTAAGACGATCGTTGGACCTTTCCATATTCTAACTCAATTCGACCCGTCGGAATTATTCCCTTATCTATGTTGATTCGTCTCTTTTATTATCAAGCCTACTTGTGCAAGTTGAAAACATGTGATTTATTATGTGAAGTCTAAGATGAGGCAAGTTCACCGAAACTACCCCACCTGAGCGAGCGGTCGCTTCGACCGAGCGATGTCTTCGAGCAGCCGTTGCAAGGCTAAGTTCGAACGCCGTCGGCGTTCTGATTCCTCTGATTGACTGAGCGGGACGGGGTACTACAAAACACGATGGCGACTCTGCTAGGGACTTTTTTCTCCACCGATGAGAAATTGGTGACGCAATCCGACACGTCCAAGCTCGGCTCTATGCAGCAGATGCTTGTCGTTCGCTTTGATCAACAAGTATTCAAGGAAATGCTCTACGATTGGTGCACCAGTCCAGCACAGAAGCAAGCCAACCCAGAAAGCGCTCGCAGGACACGGAGGCCCAAGACCACTGCCCCTCGCCAAGCTCTGGAAGGAACACCTCTCGCCACTCAAGACGGTGACCAAAGCTCCCATGCGGCCTCATTTCAAACCGTAAAGGACCCCGATGTCCCCAAATCCGACAGAGGAAAACATTACAATGCTGGACTTTTGGAAGCACAAAGGAAACTTATACGGTCGAAGAAGAGGCCGCATAAGGAAGGTGGCCGCAGGCAGTGTGAGACCCGTCTCACTGTATCGGTATTTTATACGGATACGTGTTTATTTGAGTCATATTTCGTATTTATCGATTTGCATAATATTTTAAAATTTTCCTAAGTGTAGGATTTTCATGACTTGGTTTAACTTGGATTTGGTTTTATTTGGTTCGGTTCCACTTTGACTTGGTTTGGTTTGGTTTCTCATGAGATGAGGTGTATGGTTTAGATTGAGTGGAGAGGAATGAATGGTGGAGATCACTTGAGCTTGTTATATAAGCCACTCTTTTCTCTCCCTTCTCATTCACCCTCATTCATTTCTGTTCCACCAAACCCTAGCCATTAGAGAGAGGCAAGTACACCTTGCCGAACCTTGAACAAATTTATTTTTGTTTGTTCCATCTTCTTTCTTGCCTGATTCTAAGCATGTTTAGAACTTGGAGTTTTTGATTTTACCGGGTGGATTATGGTAGATCTAGCTTTGTGGTATTTTCGGTTTTCATGAGTTTTGATCTGTCAAACTTGCATATTTTTGCTAGTTGATGGTTTCATGTTGTAGAGAATTTTATTTTATCCAAATTTGACCCATGGAAGTCTGGATTTGGGTTCCTAATGTAGTTTGGAGGAGCATGGAGGCCATGGTATTTTCCATGGACATGTTCCATATGGGAGCCATTAATTTCACTTCTGGCCGTATGAGCCTTTTTAGTTTAGCCGCATGGCCAACACTTGGGTACTTAGTGCATTTAGCATTTTGCTTGAATTGCCAAGTTGCCAACCGCATATGGCCTGTAGTTAATTTATTGGCCGTATGGCCTTTAGCCATGTTTACATGGCCATTAATATTTGGCCGCATGGAATGCACTAGCTTTAGCCTTTAATGCATTATCATTTGCATTAGCATTAATATTAGCAAAGTGTGCTGGCTAATAAACTTGGCTGCATGGAGAATTATTAGTAGCCGCATGCTACTATACATTGTAGCCGCATGGGATAGCTTGCTCTTTTTGCATGCATTAATAATTTACTAGCATACAATTGCATGCATTTTTACGTAAAGAGCATGCATAAGCATTAGCTACTTAAGTAGCAGGCATGCATTAAAGTTGGCTATGGCCAACTTTAGTTGTTGTGTTATTAAATATTTAATATATATTTTGTATGCATAAATAAATGCATTGGTCTGCTTATGCTTTAGCAATTAAATAAAATAGTTTGCTTGCTAATAGTTGCTTGTGCATGCATTAACAAATTTCATTTGCTGGCATGGCCTTAAGGAGTTGCTCGCCTGTATGGGTTTTTAGGCAATATTTAATTGCCTATGCTAATGCAAGCAAATTGCTTGCATGCTATTAATATACTTATGGCCGCATGGGTTTTTTTTGCCTTGGCCATGTTATAGCCGCATGCAACTTTAAATAATTTAGTGAGCCGCATGGGATCTAATGCCATGATATATTTAAATTGCATGCATGTAAGCCTTGCTTGCATGCTTAATAATCTTGGCCGCATGCAACACCAAAGTGAGCCGCATGCAGATTTTGTATGTGCTTGCATGTTTAATATTCCTGGCCGCATGACCATTAGCAATATTTAATTCTTGGCCGCATGGCCCCTTCCACTGGCATGGCTTATTATTTACATGTAATCATTGCTTCACGTGGATCATTTATTAAATGGTTCACGTGAACCCTTTCCTTGCTGCATGTATTGTTGGGACCCACATGGCCTCTGTACTTGAGTGGCTACGTGTCCTTTTCTTTTGCTTAAGTGGATGCTTGTATTTATTGCGGGTCCCACTCTCTTTGTCTTTTCTAATTGCATGAATATTTCTTGTTGGCATTTAATGTTGGCCTCATGGCCTCCCACCCATTCTTGGCCGCATGGCCCTTCAGTTATTTTCTGGCCGCATAAGCTTTGGCTGGCCGCATGGGTGGCCTCCCACTCTCTTTGGCCGCATGTATGTTCTCCCACTTTTGGGCCGCATGGGGTCCACTTTGATTGTTTAAATGTTTTATTTGCCTGAATTATGGTCAGAATTTCTTTCCACTCCTAACATAAAAATTGTAGATTTTTTCCTCGGCTTTCAGAATATGTTATTTAAATATTTTATGCAAGTTTCTTTCCTGAAGTTTCTGACTGCTATTGTGTATTTTCTATTATGGCCTAAATTGCGACGACCCCACTTAATGGCTTGTTATTTCTTTATTAGTGAATTGCTTAACACGATAGTGACCCGTTGTGGTGCACTCCAGATTGGTAACAAGATGAATAATAATGACTTGATAGTGGCCCGCCGTGGCGCACTCTTGACAAGAGAGCCTGACATGATACTTCTCGAAATACTGTTGCGACGGCTAACCTGACACGACCAGTATGAATGACTTGGACACCGTGGACGATTGTGCTTGTACAAATAAACCAGTCTTGTCTTGCATCATGTCTAGGACTAGGACCCCTTAGTACCACGGTCAGGGATACCCACTATAAATGGCTAAGGCTAATAACTAGAATAATTCAGTAGTCATGAGAGATTTCCCCAGTTACAGGCGATCCCGTTATTCCGGCCACAATTGTTTGGACTTGTAGCCTGCCCTCGAGTAGGGCACATTTCCAGCCTACTGTCATGTGGGGCACTTCATGAAACAATTTCTACGCACACTATCATGTGTTGCACACCAAGCTACCTAATAATTATTGATAACTGCTTAATGAATCCAAGTCGCCTGGATAACCTGGATTAGCTGCAGGGCTTGTGGCTGGAGGAACATCTCATTGCATATTGCTAGTAACTAAGGCTTGTGATAACCCTAGTTAGTTAAAGTATCAAGCCGTACTTATTACTTGGCCATGAATGTTGGATGGAGTTCAATATGTCTAGTCTTGTCTTGATCTTGTGCATGATTGTTACATGTCCTGATTTCTTATTTTATCTTGTCGATAAATGGTGGGAGAAGCCAAGATCTGTTCAGACGAAGGGTTACAACCCCGGTCCTTGTTTGGTTTACGGGTTGTAACCTGGTTATCTGAATAGTCCCAGGGTTATCTCATCGTATATCACATTCCCAGATCCAGTTCCTAATTGTTCCAGGATAATGGTTGCAAGGATTGTCACTCTAATGTATTGTCACTCTTTGATTGTCACTTAATGATTGTCACCTCTAGCAATAAATGATCAGAGACCAAGTTCTGTTCAGGCGAAGGGTTACAATCCCGGTCCTTGTTTGGTTTAAGGGTTGTAACCTGGCTTCCAGAACAGTACCTTCTTCCTCTCTTCGTATATTGCCTGGCTCTATTTATTTAACATGTTCTCCAGTTTATTTTATGTCAAAGGATGATTTACTTACCGTCTTCCTATGTTCGGGATGAGTGCATTGGTACTGCACGAATCTCGATCCTCCTTTACTTATTGCTTTCTCTCCCCGTTGATTGCCTATGATTGCTGGTTTTAAGTTCATAGTTCGGCCTCCTTTGTGGTACTTGCTATTTGGGGTCTGACCCCACTGGTTTTGCATGGCCAGGTTCTGATAGAAGAGCCCGAAGGATCTACCGCACCATTTACTCGACGGTGACCAGCCGGAGCACCAGAGTGCCTCAGTGGGTTTTCTCTTCATTCTTCCACTGATGTGTAAATTCTCCTCTTGTAACGTTTAGCCCCGAGCACGTGTTTAGCTCGTGTTTTGCTATTTTCCTTGAGATTGTAGCCTACGGGCATAAACATGATATGTGTATTCTAGACTATAGCTAGTCCTTATCATGTACGACTAATACTCTAGCTAGTCATCTGTTCTGTGGTACTGGCTTCATGATCATCCATGTATATATGGTTCGGGATGCCTTACTATTGTATGTATGATGATCGTACTCCTTGCTCTTGTATAATTGCCTGTGATTGAGATACCTAGGATCGTTAAACCTTAGGATTGACTGATAGCTTGTAGAGTAACCCCCATGTCTTGACAGCTTATACGTAATTTCAGAGTATTAACGTACTTTGGGATTGCGTAGCTGGCTATGTCTGCCCCCGCTCTCCGGTATTCTGGTTCTGGGGCGTGACAGGCAGATTGCCTATGCGACAGCCAATCATGGCCGCACACAGGATGCCTCATGCGGCCGCAGACAGATGGCCTATGCGACAGCCAATCCTGGCAGCAAACAGGATGCCCCATACGGCCCTGTCAGAAGCTCAGCCTTTGACCGTCTCTCATACGGACCAGACCCCATGCAGTCCATTAAGAATGTTGAAGCTTCCAACTTGGACTCTTCCTACTACGCACCTTTGGGTGCTAAGTCGAAGAAGTCTATGGCAGTGCGGGCTCAACAAGCCCAGTCAACTGTCCAATCTGTTGACCGTCAGCGGGTACCGTTAACTGTTACACGGGCCCCTGATGGAAAGCTCTAAAGAACCTCCCGTGTCCAGCCCTCTGCAGCAAACGGACATGGTAGGTCCCAAAAGTCTCCCTACAACGATCGAGAGCAAGTACTTTTACTTGCCTCAGATCCGGGAGCAAATATGATACTTACGCACCCGTGCGCTCAGGATACCCGGGCCCACAAAACAGATGCAAAGGTAGATCATTCTGCCCTCGACTTACGAGAAGTACTCATCCACAAACGCAAGAAGAGAGAGGCAACCTTGGCATGCGGTGAGCCCTCTCTAGGACATCATTGTACCCAAGTTGTCATCAACTGTTGCTGCAACAAGTCGGCAGCACCTAAAGATCGGTAGTCCGTCTTCTAACGACTGCACCTGCCAGCACCTTTCCTACGACAACTCAAAAATATGTGCAAATTTCAAGAGACAAGAAATTTCCTTACGTTTCTTGTAATTCAACTCGGAAGGTTCCTGCTGACAAGAAAGGAAAGAAGATAGGCTCCTCCTGCTTGGCAACCTCAGCCAGCAGGGCAAAGAAACTCTCATATGGAGGATTGCCGCCGATGATCACAGGGGGTGTCTACCTAGGCACCCGTTCAAGAAAGAAGCTTCTAACACCCGGGGGTTCATCCTCCATGTCCGTGGGGGTGAACGAAGCTGGGATTGGTAGTTCCGTGAACGTATGCGACAACCCGGTGTTCCAAGAGGATGTGCATGTGGTAGCGATCCACTGGAATTATGCAACAGACTTTGACGTCCCCGAGGGTGACCACCTTCGCCAAGATGACGCAGCTTCCGGCGCAGGGGGTAGTACCCCTTCCAATTCCGAGGAAGGGGATATTTCGATATTCCCCGATGATTTCTCTGTACGAGGGTATGACACGAAATGCACATCCTCTACGGTCCCATCTGTCTCTTCCTACGTACGAACAGTATTTTTGGCAAGAGATGATCACGAAAGGCCTAGTGATCGACAACGTCTAGAAGTGTTTGAAGTCATGATCCTAACCTTGGTCAAGTCAGTAGACGAGATCAAGGCTGCCTTGCCAACTCAACCAGCAAGGACACCTGGACAAACAAGTTTGGGCCCCACAGTCAACGCGAACTCAAACACGACTGCTCCTCCTCTGGGTGACGATCCTCCTGGAATATCTGCTCCTTCAGCTGTAGACGAGGCCAGGAAGGCAAGGAGAGAAGTTCAGGAGCTTCGAGCAATGTTCAATGCCCGAGACTCCTCCCGGGACCTCTGAATACGATAGCCATATCCCGTTGCATGGAGAGACGTTCCTTTTCTTCTGCGGTACAAACCGTTTCATATCGATTCATATGACAGAAAGACCTCTGCTAGCCAATACATGACTTATTTTGAGGTCGCAACCGACTACTTGTCGCATAACGACGCCATCCTCACACGACTATTTGTCGGAGCATTGGAGGAAAACACGTTCGACTAGTACTGCAACCTCCCAGACAACTGCATCCATTTTTTTGACGGTTTCAAACACATATTCCTGGAAAGGTTCTACGAAGTAGGGCATGATGTGACAATGTCGTCTTTCATGGACATCGTCCAAGAAGAAAGGGAGCTAACGAGAAACTACATCGAGCAGTTTTGCCAAACCGCGATGAGGTTACCCCAAGGCAATCCTGAAAGCTCCTTGATTAAAATCTGCCGAAAGAAGTTGCTTCCGGCAATTAGCCTTTGGATTGGCGAATATCAATTCAGGGATTGGATGACTTTCATCACAAGCGCTACCAATGCGGAGACAAAGTTAAAGAAGGCTCGTCAGCTGGTATTACACATCCCAGATGGAGACGACAAGGGCAAACATCCTGGTACCACCTCCAATAACAACAGTGGCGGTACCACCAGTAACCGAGACACCAAAGGCAAACAGGCCATGGTTGCTGGTACAACCAAAAATCTTGAACAGAAGCAAGCAGAAGTTCCAAAGACCAAGAAGATTACATACTCTTTTGAAGATAGCCATGTCAAGCCGATCTTCGACATGCTCCTTAAGGTGGGTAGGATCCGACTTCGTGATGTAGAGCGCGAGCCTCGAGCGACAGACTTCGAGGATCCGAAGTATTGTCACTTCTACCGCTATGTCCACCACCCCACACAGGCGTGCTTCACATTAAAGCGGTACATCCAGAACCTCATCAACTCCAATGCTCTATCTTTGGATTTTGAAAAGGTTATTGTGGCTGTAAATATGGTATGAGTTTAGTTCGACGACTTCCCTCAAGTAAAAACTCAGGACGGGGTAGTACCCGTTCCCCGGATAATGATGGAGGTTACTAACCTTCCACATGTCCGGGATCAAATGACCGGATTGGTGCCTCTCACCACGTCACGAGGAGAGGTCAGTGGGTCCACCCAGACTTAGTGTCCGAAGTTACCCAAGCGGTGCCATCCTCCACTAGCAAAAGGAAGGGCGAGAAGTCCAGATCCTGCCACACAATCGTGGCCAAAGCTGAGGAGGTAGCGGATGTTGTTACCCGGTCTAGCGCACAATTCCAGCCCACTCTAGGTAAATCAGGCGAGGACCCTCAGCCGACAATGCTGCCTGCTACTGATGTTCCGGGACCATCTCAGCTTCCACCGGCAGACAAATCCAAGCCGAAGGAAACCCGCTTCGACAGGCCACTCCGGAAGGACACACCTCAGGGGCTGGAGAGACCTTACAACTTTGACATAATAGCACAATTGGCTATTATACCAGCAAAGTTATCGTTATACGAGCTCCTAAGGCTCTCTAAAGATATTTGCGTCACATTGAGCAAAGCACTCCAGTATGCTGACACCTACTTAGCTCAGGTCAAGCCTCCAGGGGAAGACTCGTCAGCAAATCTCCAGGGCAGCAATTACGCAGATGCAATACCCAACATCGTATTTATCCTACAGGACATGTTAATCAAAACCAACTTGCATGATCGTCCTTTGTACTATACTGGATACATAGGCGACATTAAAGTAGATCGGATGCACATCGATCCTGGCTCGTCAATAAGCATCATCCCAAAAAGCTTGCTTCAACTACGGGGTATCCCTATGCACCGGCAAGCATCGACCAACACTGCCATTAGCGGTTTCAACTCGGAAAGAAGCTATCCCCTGGGAAAGATTCGCTTGAAATGTCAGATCGGCGACCTGAAGACGGAGGTTAACTGCTACGTCATAGACGCAGATACGTCCTACAATATCCTCTTAGGATGTCCATGGATACATGACTATATAATCGTGCCGTCCTGTAACCACCACTTTCTAAAATGAGGGTAATTTTGAACTTTTATAAAAGTTTATTATTTAATAATATGATTTATGATTTATGGAGATTTTTTTATTAATTTAATACTATTTAAAATTGGTGAATTATAATTTTAATGTGTTAGCTAGTGAACCCTAGAACTGTTGAGCCTAGAGACTAACCATGACCATGGGGACCTAACCATGTGATTAGAATGACTATTTACAACTTTTTAGGCTAAGAGTATTTTGGTCATTTTGTGACTTTTGAATTATTTAGGATTTTGATTAATTTGTGAATTTTAGATTATTTTAATAATATTTAAATTGATGTATTATAATTTTGGTTATTTTTTATATTTTAATATTTTGGGAATTTTTATATTTTAATATTGATTTTACGGAATTTGTTTAGTTGGGTTTGAGTTTCGTTTCGTTCCGACTTGTGTTAGTGACCCGAATAGCTTGGACTCTAGACGGTTCCGCAAGATTAGTTAGTCATGGCCCATAAACCCTACTAATTAAGTTAGTAAGTATAGACTAATCCCACTTGTTAGATTGGTTAAGTTAGAGGCTTAAATTTAACCTTTTTAATCCCAAACTTGAACCTAACTTAAAATTAACCAAAAGAACTAGTTGAGGCCTTATTGGACTTTCCTCCAAGGCCCAAATAGGGTTTAATGGCATCCACTATAGGTAGGTTAGCCTCCCTTCCTTTCATTTCGTTCCATCTTGCCTCTTTTCCTTCACAAAGTGTTTTTTCCTAAATTAGAGAGCTTCCCTCTTTGATTTGATCTCCAAATCCTTACATCCCTCCACCAAAACTTATATCCAACCTTTTTATACTACCAAGGGAGGGTGCTAGCAAAGATTTGGAGCAACGTGCAAGGAGGAGGGTCTTTTTTGGAAGATCTTCGTATCGGAGCCATGTCCTTGGGAGTATCATTGGGATTCCACTCCTAATAGGTAAAACCAACCCTCTAAATTGATTTCCTATGCATATTAGTTAGTTTTGAATCCATAGGATCCATCCCCATGCATGTACCCACTTTAGATTCAAGTTTGAGGCCATTTGGAGCTCTTAGAGCAATTAGAATTGTATCTTGTGTCTACTTATTAGATCTCAAATTAGGACACCTCATGTGTTTGGTTTAATGTCTAATAGGTTTAATTGTGTTTTAATTTCAGTTTTAGACATGTAAGAGGATGGATTGATGTTAGTTAGGATGGTTAGAATGAGTTTCATTTGGATACCCATGGTTAGATCTAAGTGGTTTAGTCTACATGTCATATTTTTAGTCTTAACTTGTCATTTTAGTGTCTCTTTATATAATGGACTGTTTTGTATATATATAATAGGTATGTTAGATATATTTCATATATTTAGATGTATGTGGATATGTTGTTAGCAGTGTGCATGTGTTAGAGGAGAGGGAGTGTGGTTTGATGTGTGTCTTGAGTGGTGTGGAGAGTGAGATGTGTTTCTTTTGTCCAAACAACTCAAATTCGTCAGAATATTCATCCACGTTTTTAGTATCCATAGCAACTTAGAAATATCATAACTTTTAGCTTAGAACTCCTATTAATCTCTTATTTTTTGAAAAGAACCATATCGAAGTTAGCTTTCCAAATATATATATTAATAGGTCAAATACATTCTAGAACTTTCTGTAAAACTATTTGAGTGTCAGCTATACGAAAGACGAACGCGTTTCGATATTTTTGCGATTCCGGGAGCTTCCGGACACGAAAATTTGATCCGTTTAAACTTTCGGAAAGCTAATACAAAGGGATACAACATACTTTAATCTTAGAATTAGTGAGGGCCCAATTGGTACAGTATTGATTTTAAGTAGAAGAGTGCCTATACGATATAGGCATTTTGTGTAACCTATGACCCTATGTAGTATGGATATTAAATGAATATAGGTATCATAGGTTGTCGAGTATATGTATGATATATATATATATATATATATATATATATATATATATTATTGTTAAGTTATATATGTTAGTATATTTGTTAGATGTTGGTTAGTAGAGGGTTAGATATGTTAGAGTTTATTATATGTTAGTGTAAGTTAAATTTGTTAGTATGAGTGTTAGTTACACTACAAGAAAAAGTTCCTTTTACAACGTTCTATCTACAACACTTTATGAAAACGTTGTTAAAAAGGGGGGTCTTCTACAACCTTTTTGGTAAAAATATTGTAAAATACATGTGCAAACAACATTAATATTCAAAGACTAAGGCTTCTACAATTGTCATTCAGAAAAGTTGTGTATTACTATCTTCAACAACATTTTATTAACATTGTAATATTTATTCATTTTGACAACATTTATTTAAATTGTCAAAGTTATTTATTTTGACAACGTATTTAAAATATTGTAACAATGTCATGTTCAAGAACGTTTATCAAATATTGCAAATTTTTTATCTATTTTACAATGTTTGTTTGATGTTGTAAAATATTTTGATTTTACTATTTTATATAAATGTCGTTTATGTTATATCATTTTACAACTTTTAAGAAACATTGTAAAAGGGTTGTATTTAACAAACTTTACAAAATGTTGTAAAAGAGGTGTTTTTCACAATGTTTAGACAATATTGTAAATTTATATTTTAAATATTTATAGGATGATATTATTTGAAATGTTGGTCTTATTAGGTCGATAACTCACTTGGTAGCATCTCATGAATGTCTTTCAATCTTTGGCAAAAATCAATGTCATTGATTTATATTCTCAACTTTATTCTTAGTATAATAAATATAGAATGAGATGATTGCTCTTCTAAAAGCATGGGGACCAACCTATTTAGAGGAATTATGTGGCAGTATTAGTGTCGATGCCCCTAAAACTTGAAGTAGATTGGAGGATAATTTCCAAGTTAATCCATGTAAAAAAAATCATCTATTTCAGGATAGGACTGTTAAAGAACATTTAACTTGTGTAATGCTCGCATGTTTGAATTGATTACTAGGGAAACTTTTAGAAGTCATAGGTCATTCTACATAGGATAACTTTTGTTAAGGGTGCAACTCGGACGGGCTACACCCGAGTCCGATCGGATAAACCCGTTAATGGGTTGGGTTAGAGTTGAAGATATTCGAGTTTGGGCTCGGATTTGGGTTAAAATATTTGAGCTCGATAAAAATCGGTTTGGGCTCGTGTTCATGTGTCGGTTTACCTGAAGAACCAGAAATCCGACTTATATATATTGTTTCATAGTTCTTAAATAAAAAGATTAAATCTGAAACTCTTCAATTTCTTATCCTAAATTTTATTTCAATTTACATTTTGTAATGATCAAGACTTGATTGCTATTTGATTATGTGTTTAATATTATTTTTGTTTAAAATTATTTTAAATATTATATTAGAGCCCGATAAACACAATGGACCCGACCCAACCCAAGTTCAACCCGAGCCAAACCCAATCCTCCGGGCCTGGTTTTGGGCTTCATATGTTGAACCCGAGGTCAGGCCAGGCTTGGGCTCGGGCTAGGCTTATGATTCATCGGTTTGGGCTCGGGTTGACCTCAAGCCCAACCCAACCCGTCTGAGTTGCACCCCTAACATTTGTAGGGCTTCTTCATAAACATAAATCACAAGGTTAATTTTTTAAATGCCAAATCTATAAATCTCTGGAAAAAAAATATAGCACTATATTTATAGGAATATATTATAATAAATCGTTTATAATTGTTTTTTAAAATAGATAGAGCTTTAAATTATATTAGAATATTTTAATATGATTTGAACATATTTTTAGTATGATTTACTATATAGTTATTTTTTTCGAATCTTTGTTATGTATTTAATTAGATAATATCATATAATTAGTTTAAATATAACTTAAAATTTGAATATATTTAGAATTTGTTTTATGTTCAAGTTAATTTTTAATTTTTTTCATCGACTAAGCGAGAAGACAACATATACGATAGTTATTTTTAAATTTGTATATATTAATTATTGATAATATATTACTGCTTATTTTTGAGTCGTTTATAAGTCATATTATAATATAGATATCTTACACTATATGGTTGCTAAACTTTTTTAATTTATATATATTATGGCTTATTTTTTCCATTTCTATGTAGTATTATTGAGTATACCAAAAATTTTGACAATGAAAATTCTAGACTGGATTTGACAGATGAAATTTTTTTATATTTAATAAATTATTAAGTATACCAAAAATTCACTGAGTCCAAAGAGGTAACCAGATTTGAGTATATACCAAAAATTCATGTCAAATAAGCACCCAGTCCAAAGAGGTAATTAATCTATACTAGAGAAAAGTGTGCTTCACAATAGAAACTTTTGTTCCAAAAATGTCTTCATCTATACTTATTAATTAAAATTGTTCATTAAATTTAATATGGGTGAAGTATACATTTGGTATTATATAGTATAATATAAATATAATAAAAGATATTTTTGGAAAGAAAAAATATTGTAAAATGGTAACATTCAACAACTTTAATAAAATAATATAAAAGTTGTGTACTTCACAATATTTATACAATGTTGTAAATTTATCTTTATTTTGTCACTATAAATAAAATTTGGGAATGTATTTATCTTTTCACAATTTTCAATTACATATCCATGTACCAAAAAAGAGATGCAATCCATCATAAGTTACACATGTGTGTAGGTGTATGGGGTTGAATTTCTTTCCAATTTTTTCATTCCCATCCCCCTTCCCCCCCCCCCCAATATATATATATATATATATATATATATATATATATATATATATATATATGTACCAAAAAAGAGATGCAATCCATCATAAGTTACACATGTGTGTGGGTGTGTGGGGTTGAATTTCTTTCCAATTTTTTCATTCCCATCCCCCTCCCCCCCCCCCCCAAATATATATATATATATATATATATATATATATATATATATATATATATATATATATATATATGAAGAAAAATAAAAAAAATATATATATATATATATGAAGAAAAATATATGAAGAATGAAGAAAAAAATATATATATATATATATATATGAAGAAGTCTTCTTCTATTCACTAGGCAATTATACATTGCCACTTGTTTTACAGATTCATTTTTATATGTTATATGCATGGTTTTTGTATATGTTATATGTTGTGACTCATTTGGATCGATCTAGGGCCTCCGCAATTGTAGTTGTAAAGTGCATGTTTGAGAGAGATGTATTTGTTCCTGTCCTAACTGGACCTGTTGAAATATTACAGATGATGATGATTGCTGCGACACTTACTATGGAGAAGGCCTAATTGACACAAGTGACCTGGACCCTCAACAGGATCCAGTAGTCGTTGAGGACTTGCCATGAGTTTAGATTGGACTTATATCATTACCTAGTTATGAGACATTATGATTGTATTGAGATATGTTTATGGTGTGGTTTACACCGAGACTTATTATTCATATTGTGACTCCCTGTTGAGATTATCTAATCTTATATTCCATCTTAGTTTGTGATTGAGATTACTTATTATATTTTCCTCCATTCGGAGTATATTCTAGATTGTGTTAGATGTTGTGACCTAGGACAGCGTTCTACTGTCGATACTGCGGCGTAGGCTGGACGTACCCACGTCTCGTGCCCTTACACTGGGTGCGGGTCGTGACATGTGACTTTTGAATTATTTAGAATTTTGATTAATTGGTGAATTTTAGATTATTTTAATAATATTTAAATTGATGTATTGTGATTTTGCTTATTTTTTATATTTTAATATTTGAGAATTTTTATATTTTAATATTGATTTTACGGGATTTGTTTAGTCGGGTTTGAGTTTCGTTTTGTTCCGACTTGTGTTAGTGACCCGGGTAGCTTAGACTCTAGACGGGACCCCAAGATTAGTTAGTCATGGCCCACAAACCCCACTAATTAAGTTAGTAAGTTTAGACTAATCCCACTTGTTAGATTGGTTAAGTTAAAGGCTTAAATTTAACCCTTTTGATCCCAAACTCGAACCTAACTTAAAATTAACCAAAAGGACTAGTTGAGGCCTTATTGGGCTTTCCTCCAAGGCCCAAATATCATTTAATGGCAGCCACTATAGATAGGTTAGCCTCCCTTCCTTTCATTTCATTCCATCTTGCATCTTTTCCTTCACAAAGTGTTCTTCCCCAAATTAGAGAGCTTCTCTCTTTGATTTGATCTCCAAATTCTTAAATCCCTCCACCAAAACTTCCATCCAACCTTCTCATACTACCAAGGGAGGGTGCTAGCAAAGATTTGGAGCAAAGTGCAAGGAGGAGTGTCCTTTTTGGAAGATCTTTGTGTCGGAGCCGTGTCCTTGGGAGTATCATTGGGATTCCACTCCTAATAGGTAAAACCAACCCTCTAAATTGATTTTCTATGCATATTAGTTAGTTTTGAATCCATAGAATTCACCCCCATACATGTACCCACTTTAGATTCAAGTTTGAGGCCATTTGGAGCTCTCTAGAGCAATTTAGAATTGTATCTTGTGTCCTACTTATTAGATCTCAAATTAGGACACCTAATGTGTTTGGTTTAATGTCTAATAGGTTTAATTGTGTTTTAATTTCAGTTTTAGATATGTTAGAGGATGGATTGATGTTAGTTAGGATGGTTAGAATGAGTTTCATTTGGATACCCATGGTTAGATTTAAGTGGTTTAATCTATATGTCATATTTTTAGCCTCAACTTGTCATTTTAGTGTCTCTTTATATAATGGACTATTTTGTATATATATATAATAGGTATGTTAGATATATTTCATATATTTAGATGTGTGTGGATATGTTGTTAGTTGTGTGCTTGTGTTAGAGGAGAGGGAGTGTGGTTTGATGTGTGTCTTGAGTGGTGTGGAGAGTGAGATGTATTTCTTTTGTCCAAACAACTCAAATTCGTCATAATATTCATCCACGTTTTTAGTATCCATAGCAACTTAGAAATGTCATAACTTTTAGCTTAGAACTCTGATTAATCTTCCATTTTTTTTAAAAGAACCGTATTGAAGTTAGCTTTCCAAATATATATATTAATAGGTCAAATGCATTCTAAAAATTTTTGTAAAACTATTTGAGTGTCAGCTGTACGAAAGACGAACATGTTTCGGTGTTTTCGCGATTCCGGGAGCTTCCGGACACGAAAATTTGATCCGTTTGAAGATTTTGGAAAGCTAATACGAAGGACTACAACATATTTTAATCTTAGAATTTAGTGAAGGCCCAATTGGTACAGTATTGATTTTAAGTAGATGGGTGACTATACGATATAGGCATTTTGTGTAACCTATGAGCCTATGTAGTATGGATATTAAATGAATGTAGGTATCATAAGATATCGAGTATATATATGATATAGTAATATATATATTATTCTTAAGTTATATATGTTAGTATATTTGTTTGATGTTAGTTAGTAGGGAGTTAGATATGTTAGAGTTTGTTATATGTTAGTGTAAGTTATATTTGTTAGTATGAGTGTTAGTTAGATAGTAGAGGTTAGTATATTGTTAGATATTTGATATATTGTTAGATAGTTTGATGTTAGATATCTAGTGTGTTAGATATTGATATGTTAGTAGGTTATGTTAGTTCTAGATATTGGTATGTTAGCAAGTTAGTCTCTATAGGTTATATGTTAGATATTAGTTAAGATGTTATGTTAGTACATTAGATAGTTAGTTAATTAGATAATTGAGGGGTATTTTGGTATCTCATGATACCAAGTTAGTATCTTAAGATAAATATGAATTACCTTTACCTTCAAGGTAAATAATTAGTTTACTTCATGACAAAGGTATGGTATCAAGATACCAAGGTAAGGTATAGGTTTATCCAAGTTAAGGTATTGGATTCCAACCAAGGTATTGGTATATATTGGGATACCAATATGACCAAGGTTGATATGGTATCCTAGTGTTAGTGGGTTAGTGTCTAACTGTTTGAGTTTGAGTAGGTGATGTTAGATTGTGGAAGGGTTATATAGATAGGTATATATATTTTTGGGTTATATAGTATCTATATATATTATGAGAGTATATAGATATAGATTATGGTTCATAGTGAGGATATGTATATACTTGATATATGATATCTATATGTATGTGTTAGGGTGGTACTATATGGGTAAGAATATATGTGATATATATGTAATGTATATTATATAACTAAGTTTGTGTACCTTGTTAGCTATGTGGTTTAGCTATGTGCCTTGATTTAGGCTATGTGTTAGATAGCAATGGTACTAGTATACTTAATTGTTTATGCCATAGACTTGTTTAGACCTAGAATTAACTAACTTAGACTAGTTTGACCATTGTTGACCAAACCGTAGCTAGTTTGACCACATTAGACTAGTTGTCCTAGTTTGACTAGATTGTTGACCAGAGTTGACCAAGGATTAACTTTTAACCTAGAAAGGCCTAGTGCATGTAGAATTTATTATTTAATTCAATTATTCATTATAGAACACATTATAACATGTATCTCATTAAATATGACTCTGTGACTCCAGTTCGGACACCGATATACATCAGTTACTCAGGATATCAGGCGAGTACATTCTCTGATCATTTCATACTTGCTAGGACTTATATTCATGCGCTAGATTACTTTACTTGATGCTGACACTTGTTATCACGAATTAGTACTATATAGATCTTTTATGTGATGTTATCTCCTTATCGGATACATCGGATATTTCGTGTTCGTGTACTTTATCATGGGCATCGTGTACTCCTTGTGTTCATATTATTCCTGTACAAATCGTATGAAATTGTGTACTCTTATGTGCTCACATGATCATCGTGTACAACTATACTTCGTGTGCAATAACATAACTTGACTAGATCCTTGTGTATTGATTGGGGACGGGAGAGTAGAAGTGGTTATGTGATCAATCTTGTAGTTTACTTGTGTGCAACCTCTGTAGATTACTCGTGTGCAACATCATGTCGTTTACATAACCGTCTTGTGCTCTGAATCACTAGTCACTTACAGTTCTTACTTATCATGTATATATTTCCAGTTTACAAATATCTCTCTTATTTTGTGTACATCTTCTTACAGTTCATGTATCTTACTCTTTTGCATGCTTTATATTTCCTGCCATGATATGAACTGCGTGAGATGTATTATGCTCGTTCCCGTCCTAACTGGACCTGTTGAAAATATTACAGATGACATCGAGGATTTTTGTCCTATGTACTATGGAGCAGCCCCAGACTACACTTGCAAGTTGGACTCTCATGAGGACCCAGCTCTAGCTGATGATATCACCCCTACTGTCCAGACTAGTTTAGTTAGGCTTTATCTTACTTTGTTGTTGTCATTTGAGACTTGAGAAGTATTATGTTTTGTTGTTGTTATTGTGCCGTATAGACACATAGACTTATTTTCCTTTCTGTTTGTACATCCTTTGAGATTTTCATATCTATGACATCATGATGTTTCTACCTTAGATTGTGATTGAGATGTACTTTCTATTTGTCCTTTGTGCGGAGAGTATTTCTTGTGCAGTTATACTTATACTGTGTTAGATGTTGTGACCTAGGACAGCGTTCTACCGCCGACACTGCGGCGTAGGGTGGACGTACCCACTTCTCGTGCCCCTACACTGGGTGCGGATCGTGACACTTCTATGCTCCACCAGTGCTTCAAGTATATCAGTAAACACGGTTTCGTAAAGACAGAATTCGCCGATATCGATCCCTTCAAAGGGGTTGAGTCTTACTATTCGTCTGAGGCTTGTCTATATGAGAAATCCAAAAAGCATGCAAATGATGAGGGGATACAAAATGAACTGGAGGCCACAACAAGGTCAGAGGAACCTCTAAAAATTCATCTCTAAGCCCATAAACCGGGCAAAGCCGCACCCCTTGTCGCAACTTTGCATAAAGAAGTGCTCGGTTCCCCCGTCCCAACTGCGCAGTTGGAACCGATGGTCATCCGACTCCCGAGGTATAGCCAGGAGCCAAAACCCGTCATAGAGCCTTCAATAAGAAAGTCAAGCAGAGAACATTTCAAGTAGGAGATCTCGTTTTGGCCGTTCGCCGACCGATGGTCATGACTCACAAAACTGTCGACAAGTTCCAGCCCAAATGGGAGGGCCCATTTGTTATCGAGACCGTATTCTCCAACGGTGCATACCGGCTCGCAAAACAAAATTGAGACTTGCTTATGATGTCCATAAACGGCAAGTTTCTAAAAAAATATTATGCTTAAAGACATGCTCCTAGAATGTTGAGTTATGTACACCAAGTACCTCTGAACTTACACTCTACTAGCTTCGAATGGATTCATATTGCATCTTCCTGGGTGACAAGTCATGTATACTAATACCTCTGAACTTCCACTCTAATGTTTTATCCCGTCGGAGTCTGCCAGGTTTGTTTTTGTCGCCTTTCAGCAAACTTCCTAGTTTTGATTATCGTATATCATGTCCATACTACCTCCGATCTAGATAATCTCCTAACTTAACACATGTACCCAATCTGGGATAAAGCCATGGTGTTAAGGCCATAGAACCTATCACGTCCATATTACCTCTGTTAGGTTTTGTTTCAAAATCTATTACTCGCACTACCGGTGCGCAAAAGGGTAATAGGTCCACAAAAAATCATCAAAATCTATTACCCGCACCACTAGTACGCAAAAGGGTAATAGGTCCACTAAAAATTATTTCAAAATCTATTACTCGTACCATAGGTGTACAAAAGGGGAATAGGTCCACCAAAAATCGTTCAAATATATTACTCGCACTACCGGTGTGCAAAAGGGTAATAGGTCAACAAAAATCGTTCAAATATATAACTTGCACCACCGGTCCGCAAAAAGGGTAATAGGACCATCAAAAATCATTCAAATCTATTACTCGCACCACAGGTGCACAAAAGGGTAATAGGTCCATAAAAGTCTTCCAGTGGGATGTCCTCTGCCGACCACAAATGTTGTACTAGACCCTCTAGTACAAGCACCCCTTCCCTCACAATCATATGCTTTTAGAGCCCAGTTGTTCTGTTGCATTCACTCCCCAGTAGTAGAACAACCATGTCCACATCACCTCTGAGTTATTTTTCTACCCTTTACAAAGCAGATGATGCTAAAAACAAATGTTTACCACGTCCACCTTACCTCGGAGTAAATACCCCGTACAACAACCCCTGCGTTGCGATGTATCAATCATAGAACTTCCACGTCTATATCACCTCTGAGTTATTCTGTGTATCCTCACCGAGTTCACTCCTACCACGTCCATATCACCTCTGAGCAGGAAAGCTCTACCATCAATCTCATATTTACCATGTCCATATTACCTCTGAGTAAATATGTTGGTTCCCTCTCTCAACTTATTATCTGTACCTAAAACTAAGGTACACCAAGGATGATAAGTCCACATAAAATCTCCAACAGAAGTACCCAAACCTATCACGTCCATGCTACCTTTGATAGGATTGTCACACCTAAACAACTCTACTATACATGCTTCTTATTCAATGTATTCCAAATTTGCAATTTAAAAACTTTGAAGGGGGTCTTGTAGAAGCATAGAAAAGATAGGGTTCATGCAGATCACATTACAAAAAAAGCTGACCACATGGGTGCTCTGGGCCAAGTTAATTTGGTCCGCAGAAGGAAGAGCCGCATGACAAACTATGCGGTCCAAAATGCCCCAAACTCCATGTGGCCCATCGTTGCTGTCTCAAATAGATTGATTATATTAAAATACGACCAAACTGATTCGGGTCGCAGGAGGAAGAGCTACTCTGACAACTCTGACACATCCTGACAAAAAGATGAAGATTAGACGTGACCTTTCTAAAAAGACAAGAAGTGTCATGTCACTAGACATAGGGCCTACATGCCTGAGCAGAGGGCCCACATGTCTAAGAGTTCATGCGATCTGAGGCATGGTCCGCAGGGGTGCTATGCGACCAGGGAGACTGCGACCTGAGCCGCCTGAGCCTTATGCGGCCCAGATGAAAAAAATATGACTGAGCAGTTTGCCAAGACTACAGGATCTATACGGTCCAAAAGTTTCCAAACTTCATGCGGACTGGTGGCACTGCTGGTGGGACTCGTGGCTAAGGAAAATTGCGACCTGAGCTGCATGAGTCTTATGCGGCCCAGCATGGTCGAGCACAAGAGGACAAAGAAGACATATGCGGTCCAAAATGCCCCAAACTCCATGCGACCCCTCATTTGATGTCTCAAACAGATTGATTCTATTTTGTGATAGGGCACGTGACAAGTTGACCAAGTCTCAACCACCCAGATTTGCTGCAACAAAGAAATCTCAATAAACCACCAGCTGGCAGCCAAAGATCGAGTCTTCGTGTGCCGTTACAGCCACGTGGCTACGAGACCATCTATGTGGCCCAAAATATGTTTCATCCCGAAATCATTATAAATAGCAGGGTACCACACCCATGCTAAGCGCTAAAAAAAATCAAGAGCATTTCCTCAAGAGCAAAGACCGTGTCCGATAGTCCAAGGAGTAAGGCAGAGTTTCTACACTTCTTCCGAGCCTCCACCGTCATCTCCCAGAATCAAAACTAAACAATTGTACTTAGATTATTTCCTAGGATTTCTTTCTAGGCTCTCTGTTGTACTTTCAAGTTTGTAATCAAATCTAGTGCCTCTGTAGTTCTTCTTTTGATAATTAATAGCAAACAATAGGTATAGTCGGAATGAGTAAGATGTGTCGGAAAGTAAACTTCGGAATGGAATGAAGGCTGGGAAAATTCAATGTTATAATGTTGGATGGGATGACGGATCATGTCAGTTTCGAAACTTTGTCGCCTTATTTGGGAATGTCTAAAATTTGTTAGAACGAGTTGGATTTGATTAGTTGGTTGATTCATATTGAGCTGCATAAATTGATGGTAGTGCCTTGAGACAGTCGGAATAAATTCATTGATGGATAATCTGATCGGAATTGGAGGGAAAGTGTAACGACGGAATTGGATAGTACATGTAGTCGAGATCGACGAGAGCGAATGACATATTGAAAGGGCCCTCGGAAATAATGTTGCTGGAAATGAGAGTTGCTTATACGAGATGATAATATGTTGTCTTAATCAATACGAGAAAATGTTTGAGTACGTCGAAAACTTTTGCTAGAGTGGAACGATGGTATGACTTGAAAGTTGAATCATGATTGAGAAATTTACGAGTTGCAAACAAAGTGTATGGATGCGAATGATGACGAGTATAAGATTTGATCAATGAAAATCGGGGTATCAAAATAAAATGTGCCAATAGGATTTATCAACTTTGGTGGCATGAATGACAATGAACTTGAAAGGAATACTTTGGGAATATTTTGGATCGGCTGTGGAAAAATTTCTTAAGTTGAAATTTGTAACATTCATTGTGTTATTGGTTGGTTAGATAATTGAATAAACAAGTTGGGAATATACGAGATGCTCAGAGCAATCACAGATGTTCGAAAAAAGAAGTTACACCGAACTTGGCTGAAGTGCATGTATTTCTGGGATACCTAAAATATGTGTATGATTCTAACTAAGTGGTATGCTGAATTCAAACGAAGCCACGGGAAGGATTATCATGTGCTAAGGAAATTGCACGAGTGTTGGAGAAAGAACAAAGATGGTAAACTTTTTGAATCAAATTGGAATGCAATGATGAGATGGTACATTACTTGAAATCAATTGAGATGTTGCGACAAAATGTTTAATAGTGCAAATTGATCGTTGAGAAGTTTGATAAAAGTCGGTTAAAGTTTTGGGGATGAGTTTTGTTTTAAGTTTCGAGGATAAAACTTTTTCTGAGTGTTATATATTATAGTGCCCCGACCCACAAGATGCCTTATGATGGATGGATGGTTCGATGAAGCCTTGTTGGACTTGGAAATATGCGAAGGATCGCTTGAAAGGCTATGCGATCGAGAGGGAATCGTCTTATAAAATTGAGTAGTGTTGAACCCTTCGAAGATCCTTTAGCTTCACGCTTAAAATAAAGGATAGTATACTGTGTTTACTCGTTGAATTGTTGAATAACACTCTGCATGAATGTCAGAAAGATAATAAAAGATAATTAATCACATGACCCAAAATTGTTGCGTATCATTTCATGATTTGTGAGCTTCCGTGTTGTTACTATAAAATATATGACAGGTGAAGAAAAAGTCCCAAATACTTGGACGGAGAGTATATCGAGTCTTAGCTCGACAAATAGATGGTAACACAGATAATAAGACCCAAAAACTGGGCAGTGAGTATGCTTGAATTATGCCCAAATGAACGTATGCTAAACAGATGCTAAGTCCCAGGAATTGGACGGTGAGTACATTGAGTTTGGTTGGAAAGATGTATGGTATCAAAGATGTGGGAAAGAGATTGAGTAACAATATTTTATTATCCTGTGCCGATGTAGAATGTTGGTTACGCTAAGACCCTGGATTGGACAGATAATAATATGAGTGTTGGCTCAATACAAGATGGTAAGATGGCTTATTGAGAAAGATGGCTTATTTACTTAGTTTTTCTTATCATGTATTATATCTCTCTTTATAGATAAGTTGTATATATTTGCATGGTCATGGACAACTTGTCGACAAGGTGGTTCCTCGAACGGTATTCCAAGGCCTTGGAAATCGATTCGTCCTGGGGGGAACCTTGTGCTGAAGTAGTAGCACAGTGCTGAAGTAGTAGCACGGCATGCGGGACCTTCGGTGGGGCTAGCTACCCGCACTACAAAAGGTGTCATTATACCGGTAAAATGGTCCAATATGATTTGTAGTCAGTGACCTTCATATTGATAGGTCCAGTGCTAACAATGTCTTACGCAGGAAGAGTAAGTTATTACTCAAATACAGGAAAGGATGTTGGCTGTTGGTAAGAATCACCTAAACGGTGATAATTATATTAAATTTTGATATTGTTCCTAATAATGTCTTGTGCAGGCTGAGTAAGTATTATAAATGTACATGGATGTCTATACGACCGTAGGTAAGAATCACCAAGGATTCATAACTGTATGCTTTAATTATATTGGCTATGAGAATTGTATACTTTACTCCTTGTCGGCTATAACATGAAATTGACCCTAAGGCAACGAGAAAGACCACTGTTAATAATGTTCTATAACATGATTAGTGTTGTCTTCATAGGTGAGTTGGGCCAGCACCGCTCGCTAGTACATTGATGATGTACTGACCCACGTTATGGGCAATATTACAGGTGCTTGTGTATAAGGGAAATCATTTGTTCAGTACTTGGCATCGATGATTTGGATGGATATGCAGAAGCTCCTCTTTCAAGACGATGTCTTCTTCTATACGAGACATAATGTATGGAACAGTATAATTCAGATGAACCAGTAAGATTGTAAGAAAAGTCGACATGTTCGGTTGTAAAGCCTAAATGGCAAGTGTACATTCAGTTGGCTATTCAAAGTTTTGTAATCTGTTGTAAAATCTGTAGTCCACTGTAAGTCTTGTAATCCATTTCAATTATCAATAAAGAGATACATTTTTTCATATCTTGTTGTGACTTCAATTTATCTGCTTGCTTTTGCTGCATTGTCATTGTTTTCTGATAAATACCAGGAACTGTAATGGTTTTGCCTTGTACAAGGGAAATCTAGACTTGTACGACATCACATCCAGTGGCTAGTTTTCGATCCTTCGGGATCGGGACGTGACAGGTACGAGACATGTCATCGTGTTTGAGTCGTTGACATAAGTTCTTAAGTTTATGATTTGCACGCTGAAACAAGGACGACCGGAAGATAAGTATGGGTAAGTTGATACTGTTGAGTAGCACAATTTGGTCTTACCAATGAGCTTTATGGCACAATCACTATCTTGCGACTCAAGGGTGGTAGGACCACGATATTATTATACAAATGGGTTGTAGTTATGCGCTGAAACTAATCCTACGAAAAGATTAGAAATTCAACTAAAATCATGGTGCACAATCACTAAATGAACATGTTGATGTTGTAGGTGTGGGCGAGATTCCCCCTACTAGTACGGTTGTGTACTGATACTCTACCAGTTTTCATGGGCAGGTTCAGGTACTTGCTCGTTCGGGATGAGCTCGCTTAGACGCACTAAGGCATGGAGTTCCTTGACGTTTTGAGGTATACGACCGCATTAAATTCTTTACTTATACCGCACATAATATATGGACATCGCCTTCTAAAGCATCCATATGTTGTAAGTTTTCAGGAATAATATCATTGTATTGAGAGAAGAGAGAGAGAACAGAAGGAATTGTATTTAGAGGAAAAGTGAGCCCATGTGATTGTAACGTTGGCTTCGAGCCGTTATAACCTTTCGTTTCAATATCAATAAAGAGGTTTCTTTTGTATAACTTGTGTACATTCAACTTTTCTGCATTTGGACATCTATGCGACGACCCCGTCGCTAAGCTGCTGTAATCGGTCATTATGGAAATCGCCTTGCGCGAGTGCAACTTAGGCTTGTACGGTATTACATCATATCGAGGACGATCGATTGTGCGGAACCAGGGCATGACAATAAATGAGTACTACCATTCACGACTACAACAGAAAAAGAGAGAGAGAGAGAGAGAGAGAGAGAGAGAGACAAATGTGGGTCCAAGTAGCTGATATATTGGATACTACTTTTGAAGTTAAAGAATTCCACTAAGATATAGAAGAATAAATAGACATAAATGGCCTTATGTGCTTCATATTTCAATGTAGTGAGGATTAATAAATAAAGAGTTGTATTTTTTTATTGAATAAAATTTTTAGCATAGTTTTGTTTGGATTATTAATTGAATTTTATTTTGTTTTGCATATATGTGACCAAATTTAATTTATTTTTGTCCAGTTATGACAAGTGGAGAAGTTAGATGTTTGACAGATAATGCGACAATGCATACTATTCTCTATAAGTAAAATATTTCTCTAACTTTTCCATCAGAAAAATACTTTGATAACTCTATCAGGTCCATCAAACCTGATAGAGGGGCACATAATTGTTTACTTTAGGTTGTCCAGTGATTTGCCATTAAAGATGCCTTAAATAATTCATGTTTCATAAGAACACTATTGAGTTTTATGTATATCCAGCAAAATAATTATCATGCTAAGACCACTAAAAAAATGAGTGGAGTATCTTTGCTTAATTTATAATTCATAAGGCCAGAAACATATCCTGAAAAAGATGGCTCGCCTCCAAAATGGGTTGTACTCTATGTGAGACTCGTCTCACTGTATCGGTATTTACACACGGATACATATTTTTGTACTGTATTTTGTATTTTCTTGATTTTCGAAATGCTTTAAATTTTTTCCAACTTATAGATTTTCTCCTTGACCGGCATACCGCCAGTATGCCAGTATATAACGACGACATACATGTCACTCTCGTTTTTCCGTTATACGTATTTTCAGTATACGTGTACGAAATTCTGACATTTGTCAGGTGACCCGTGTTTTGATTTGTCTTTCTTAGCCTTGACTTGGTTTAATCTTGTACTTGGTTTATTTTGGTTTGGTTCAACTTGGCATGAGTTGGTTTGGGTTGGGTTGAGATGAGAAGGGTTTTGTATAAAAATCAACTTCTCTCTCTTCTCCATTCATTTCATTTACTCCTTCTCCTCTATTTGCTCCTTCTTCAAAACTTAGGCAAGTACATCTTGCCAAATCTTGAACAATATTATTTTTGTTTGTTCTATTCTCTTCCTTTCATGATTCTAAGTATCTTTAGAACTTGGAGTTTTCGATTTTGATGGTTATATTTTTATGGATCTAAGTTTTAAGCTTCTTCTTGTTTTTCTTGGTTTTGATCTCTTAAAACTTGGTATTTCCAAAAACTAGTGGTTCCATGTTTTAGAAAATTGGATTTCATGCAGTTTTGGCCCGTATTTTGCTTGATTTCGAGTTCGGGTGAGGAAGTTATGGCAATGGCAAGTTTTTGGAACTTCCATGGCTGATCTTGCCGTTTTGGGACGACGAACCCCATGCGCCGAAACCCCCATGCGCCCAGGAGGCCATGCGCCGTGAAGTCCTGGTAACGCATCCTTTGACTCCGAGCGTGTCATGGGCGTAGGTTTCCTACGCGCATGTACTGAAGACACAACGTGAGTTTCTCATGCGTAAATGTGCAAAAATTTCTCATGCACAGATGTACAGAATTTTCCATGCACGGATGTGCAGGATTTCCCATGCGCGGATGTGCAGGAATTTCTCATGCACGGATGTGCAAGAATTTCCATACGAGGATGTGCAGGAATTTTCCATGCACGGATGTGCAAAATTTTCTATGCACGGATGTGCAAGAATTTCCATGCGCGGATGTGCAGGAATTCCCATACGCCGGATTTGCCCAGAATTGTCAATGCGCCAGAATTGCTGTTTTTGGCTGTTTTTGGCTGTTTTTGCATGTTTAAGCTGTTTTGTAGCTAGAATCTTCAAAGACTCAAAACATGAAAGTTGTAGATCTTTGTCTTGGCTTCAAGAATCTTCTTGTTTTACTTTAATTAGAATTCATATGCGATTGATAATTTCAATCATAGTTTTGATCTTTTTGGCATGTTTTTTGTACTTGACGTTTTTGAGGTTTTCCTCGAATGTAATTAATTCTTATCATGATTAGATGATTTTATACAGTTAAAGAATAATTGTGCCCCCTTATATTCTTAACACTAGCACAGATTCAATTATTATTTTATGTTAAGTAGTACTTTTATTTATTTCTTCTTCCATGCCATGATACGTCTTTTATCTAATTCTTTCTACATACGATCCTTCTTGTCATGTTTGCTTATTCTTAGACAGTGGCACGTCGGGGTGCACTCATGATTTACGTCTCTTATTTGCTTATTCTAGATAGTGACCTGTTGTGGTGCACTCATGTTACATGTCTTTCTTTGCTTACATAATAGTGACCCGTCGGGGTGCACTCTTGAATATGTCTTTCATTGCTTACAAGATAGTGGCCCGTAGAGGCGCACTCTTGACAAGTATTCTTTACATGATAAGTAAACCTTAACATGATAATTCTTGATAGTGGTCCGTTGTGGCGCACTCTTGACATGACAAGTAAATCTAATCATGACATTCTTAATCAAGATATTGTTGCGACGGCTATTTTCCTTCCTAATGTAACTCTTTTGGACACCGTAGTTGAATTCATTGTGTATGCATGAACAAGCTACATGTCTCGTCTTGTATCATGCCTAGGACATGGATTCCTGATTACCACGGTCAGAGATTCATACTAAATCTGACTAGGATAATAACTAGATTGATCAAGTAGTTCATAAAGAGATTTCCCAGCTACAGTCAGTCCCGTTATCTGGGCGCTTTAATTGGACTTGTAGCCTGCCGTCGAGTAGGGCACATTTCCAGCACATTGTCATGTATTGTACTCCCAAGTCACCTAATCCAACTCTCTCAACTTGCAACTGGATAACCTGGATTAAGTCTGCAGGGCTCGTGGCTGTTGGAATATCTCATTGCATCTTGTTAGTAACTAGGCATGTGATAACCCTAGTTAGCTAATGTATAAAGCCATACTCATTGCTTGGCCGTAATTGATGGTTGAAGTCAGTCCAGTCCAGTCTAGTTTTATCTAGGCAGTATCCGTATGTTTTTTTAAGTACATTATTGTTTACGCCTTACTTTTGTCGATAAATGATCGGAGGCTGAGTTCTGTTCAGGAGAAGGGTTACAACCCCGGTCCTTGTTTGGTTTACGGATTGTAACTTGACTTTCGGAATAGCTCCCAAGTCATCTATCATTTGTCATCCTATTCAGTACTCACACGTTCTACATGATTCTTATGTTGTACAATAATTAGAGACTAAGTTCTGTTCATGAGAAGGGTTACAACCCCGGTCCTTATTTGGTTTACGAATTGTAACTCGACTTTCGGAATAGTTCCTAAGTCATCATATAATTGTTGTTCTATATAGTTCTCACATGCTATAGTTATCCCTCATGCTCACATGTACAGTTATCTCACAAGCTATATATGATCCCTATACCGAGTCACCATGCACTCATGACCCGGCTATTTCACAAGCTCACTTGTTCAGTTTATTTTTACTCTCAAGCTTCCGTTTACTTAACATGTCTGCATTTTATATTACGTCACATGTTAATTATCTTATGCTCCAAGATGCTTTACTTATTGTCTTTCTAGGTTCGGGATAAGTGCATTAGTAGTATACGAGTCTCGATCTGCTTTTACTTAATTATATCTCTATCCGTTGATATGTTAGGTATTGCTGGTTTTAGTTCATAGTTTGGCTTCCTTTGTGGTACTTACTATTTGGGGTCTGACCCCACTAGTTTTGTTTGGCTAGATCTGATAGAGGAGCCCAAGGGATCTTCCGTACCATCTACTCGACAATGAACATCCAAAGCACCACAGTACCAGAGTGGGTTTCTTGTTTCATTCTCCCACTTGATATATACATTTTTCTTTTGTGGCGTTTAGTCTCCGAGCACGTATTTAGCTCGTGTTTTGGTTCTTGACATTTAGCCTACGGGCCAAAATATGATGTATGTATTCTAGACTATAGCTAGAGCTTATCATGTATGACTATTAATCCTGCTAGTTCTCTATTTTGTATTACTAGCTTCATGATCATCCATGTATATATGGTTTGGGGCACTTTACTATTGTATGTCTGATGATCATACTTCTTGTACTTTGTATAATTGCCTGTGATTGAGATACCTAGGATTACTTGACCTAGGATCGACTGTTGGCTTGTAGAAGTAACCCCCATGTCTTGACAGCTTATACGTGATTTCAGAGTACTGGTGTACTTTGGCATTACGTAGCTGGCATTGTCCGTTCCTACTTGCCAGTATTCTGGTTCTGGGGTGTGACATAGGTTTTAATGGTGGCCCATGCAGGTCTAATTTATCAGATATGTGGGGGTTACTGATATTTTCTTATCTCAATCACAATTATCCTTTATTGATTTCCTTCGTATTATTCTCTCTCTGATCTTTTGACCTGATATCTGCCTTAATCGTTGATCTCTTATGTTCTCTCGATTTGATCCTTGTGTCCTTTAACTTTCAGGGACACTGTTCCTAATCCTTCCGATTACCTTGTTTGGGTTCTGCCGATGGCAGGTCAGCAATCTTCTGTCAGGCCAGTTGTGGAGGATCAGTCTCAGTATTTAGATACAATGTCAAGAGTTGACTCGAAGGCAGAGATGTCAGTCCATCCCGATCATCCAGCTGTGCCCGTACAGTCAGCAGTCTGAGCGGAGGTAGTTCTAGATCAGCCCAATGTACCTGCACTCATAGGGATTATCAAGGAATGATGGAGTCACAACAACGATGAGATCTCGTTCTCCATAAGAGTATCTAGATGTTGATAGACCAAAGTGAGAAAGGAATACCCAAAGAATTTTAAGCCGAGGACTTACAGCCAAAAGGTGGAGCCAGGCAGTACCAGTCATCCAGTCAGTCAGCATATCGAGCCCGACCTACCGTGGAGGCAGTACGAAAGCAAGAACATATTGCCAGGAGGACCGAATCTAGAACTAAGGGTCGTAAGAGGTACCATTCACCCGTATCTGGCTTTTTACCTCGACGTCTATCACAAGTACCAAGACCAACGTCCATACCAGCACCAGGAGTTACCAGTTGTATGTTTATTCTGTGGAAGGGAAGGGCACACTCATGTTACTTGTCGAAGGGCTAACTTTCTATGTTTATCGTGCGGTTCACATGACCACATGATAGGAATTTTTCTCCGGAGGAGTTAAGGCGGATCGTCATCCTTCCAGCCTTTCAACCAGCAGGCACCAGTGTCGGTTCAGCAACAACAAGCTCAAAGACAGAGAAACCAGCAGCAGTATCGGGCAGAACAAGCCTGTATTTATTGTAGATAGTTAGGACATTCTAGATCAGTTTGTTGGACGGCCAATAGGTGATGCTTTCGCTGTGGAGTAGAGGACCATTCAATTAGCACTTGCCCATATCCGACATCTCGAGGACGACCTTTTACACCGGATATACCACTGCAGTCCTTTTAGTCGTCTCAGTCATCACCTCTAATAGTGGACGAACAGTTGGGGCCAATACTAGATGTTCAACCATTGGCACAGCACCCACCGCTATCACGAGCTCAGAGGGTCAGGAAGCAAAGAGCGCGATTGAATGTGCAGTACCAGTAGCAGCTGTAGTATCGGCATGAGGGTTGTACCTTGGGAGTCTCAGGTACCATCTTCATGGTCTTCTTTTAGTTATGACCTTTGGATCTGTCTTTCAGTAGCAGGCCAGGTAGTGGCAGTATATCTTGGGATCTTGTCGGCGACCTTATAATCCGCCTATATCGGGAGAATAATGGCCGGTTTGACTTATTCGTTGAATGAATAAGAGTTTCTCGTTCCACTCTTCTGTCCTCACAGTCGAGACATGTGAAAAATATCAGGTGTCTCTACTACGAAGATACACCCTGGGTAGAGCCTTGTCTTAGACTAAGTCATTGGTACCTACTTACTTTGAGACTTGACCTTTATCTATTTTTGGAGTCAGCATAGGCCAGCAAGGACGTTGGTCCCTACTCTACTGACTCAAGAGGCATATTTATTTATATGCCTCTAGCCCATCTTGATTGTGCTTGTGTTATTGCTTACGCATTTATTTAGATTACTATTGCCTTCATTTATTGCTTACGCATTTATTTATATTTTTGTTGCCTTCATTTACTGATATGCCATACCTTGTTTGATTGAGATAGTTATATTTTCTTGAGCTTTTGTTTTGGTTATCATGCTCGACTAGCTTTAGAAAATTTTGAGGACGAAATTTTTCTAAGGATGGGAGAGTTGTGAGACTCGTCTCACTGTATCGGTATTTATATACGGATACGTATTTTTGTACTGTGTTTTATATTTTCTTGATTTTTGGAACGCTTTAAAAAAATTTCAACTTATAGATTTTCTCCTTGACCGGCCTACCACCAGTATACTAGTATACCGGCGGCATACCTGTCACTCCTGTTTTTCTGTTATACGTATTTTCAGTATACGTGTACGGATTCTGACATTTGTCAGGTGACCCATATTTTGATTTGTCTTTCTTAGCCTTGACTTGGTTTAATCTTGTACTTGGTTTATTTTGGTTTGGTTCAACTTGGCATGAGTTGGTTTGGGTTGGGTTGAGATGAGAAGGGTTTTGTATAAAAACCAACTTCTCTCTCTCTCCTCCATTCATTTCATTTACTCCTTCTCCTCTATTTGCTCCTCATCCAAAACCTAGTCAAGTACAACTTGCCAAATCTTGAACAATATTTTTTTTTGTTTGTTCTATTCTCTTCCTTTCATGATTCTAAGCATCTTTAGAACTTGGAGTTTTCGATTTTGATGGTTATATTTTTGTTGATCTAAGTTTTAAGCTTCTTCTTGTTTTCTTGGTTTTGATCTCTTAAAACTTGGTATTTCCAAAAACTAGTGGTTCCATGTTGTAGAGAATTTGATTTCATGCAGTTTTGGCCTTTATTTTGCTCGATTTCGTGTTCGGGTGATGAAGTTATGGCCATGGCAAGTATTTGGAACTTCCATGGCTGAACTTGCTGTTTGGGGACGATGAACCCCATGCGCCGAAACCCCCATGCGCACTGGAGGCCATGCGCCGTGAAGTTCTGGTAACGCATCTTTTGACTCCGAGCGTGTCATGCACGTAGGTTCCCTATGCACATGTACTGAAGACGCAACGTGAGTTTCTCATGCGCGGATGTGCAGAAATTTCTCGTGCACGGATGTGCAGAATTTTTTATGCACGGATGTGCAGGAATTCCCATGCGCGGATGTACATAAATTTCTTATGCACAGATGTACAGGAATTCACATACGCGGATGTGCAGAATTTCCCATGCACGGATGTGTAGGAATTTCCATGCGTGGATGTGCAGGAATTCCCATGCGTCGGATTTGCCCAGAATTGTCCATGCGCTGGAATTGCTGTTTTTGGCTGTTTTTTCATGTTTAAGTTATTTTGTAGCTAGATTCTTGAAAGACAAACATGAAAGCTGTAGATCTTTGTCTTGGCTTCAAGAATCTTCGTGTTTCACTTTAATTAGAGTTTATATGCGATTGATTATTTCAATCATAGTTTTGATCTTTTTGGTATATTTTTTGTACTTGACGTTTTTGAGATTTCCCTCGATTGTAATAAATTCTTATCATAATTAGATGATTTTGTACAGTTAGAGAATAATTGTACCCCCTTATATTCTTAACACTAGCACAGATTCAATTATTTTTTTATGTCAAGTAGTACTTTTATTTATTTCTTCTCCCATGCCATGATACGTCTTTTATCTAATTCTTTCTACATGCGATCCTTATTGTCATGTTTGCTTATTCTTAGATAGTGGTCGGTCGGGGTGCACTTATTATTTACGTCTCTTATTTGCTTATTCTAGATAGTAACCCATTGTGGTGCACTCATGTTACAAGTCTTTCTTTGCTTATATGATAGTGAACCGTCGTGGTGCACTCTTGAACATGTCTTTCCTTGCTTACATGACAATGGCCCGTAGAGGCACACTCTTGACAAGTATTCTTTACATGACAAGTAAACCTTAACATGATAATTCTTGATAGTGTTCCGTTGCGGCACACTCTTGACATGACAAGTAAATCTAATCATGACAAGCTTAATCAAGATGCTGTTGCGACGGCTATTTCCCCTTGCTAATGTAACTCTTTTGGACACCGTGGTTGAATTCATTGTGTATTCGTGAACAAGCTACATGTTTCGTCTTGCATCATGTCTAGGACATGGATTCCTGATTACCACGGTCATGGATTCATACTGAATCTGACAAGGGTAACAACTTGATTGATCAAGTAGTTCATAAAGTGATTTCCTAGCTACAGGCAGTCCCGTTATCTAGGCACGTTAATTAGACTTGTAGCCTGCCGTCGAGTAGGGCACATTTCCAGCACACTGTCATGTGTTGCACCCCCAAGTCACCTAATCCAACTCTTTCAACTTGTAACTAGATAACCTGGATTAAGTCTGCAGGTCTTGTGGCTGTTGGAATATCTCATTGCATCTTGTTAGTAACTAGGCTTATAATAACCCTAGTTAGCTAATGTATAAAGCCGTACACTACAAGAAAAATACCATTTTATGTCGGATAAAAACCGTCATATATGACATTATATGACGGGTTTTTTGACACAGGCAACCGTGATGAAAACGGGTGTTATAAATATGTATAATTGTAACGCCCCGGAACCAGAATACTGGAAAGTGGGGGCATACATAGCCAGCTACGTATATTGAAATGGAATCCATCTCACTATACGGTCACGGCTGTCTAGATATATGAGGGTTTAACTACAAGCCATCAGTCTCTTATGGTCATGAACAAGCCTATTGTCTCAATCTCAAGCAAGTAATAACAGTTACAAGATGTCAGAGCACCAAAGATACAATAGTAAGGCGTCCCATACATTACATATTTGGATGATCATGAAGCTAGTCATTACAAAATGTGAAAACTAGCAAGAGTTTCAGTCATACATGATCAACCCTAGAATTTGCCAATCATGTTACAGTCCGTAGGCAGACAGTAAGTAAAGTGCAATCGAGCTAACATGTGCTCGTCGGCTAAACGTCTCAAAAGAATATTTTTACAATAGAGTGGGAGAGCCAAAATAAACCCACTCGTTGCCTGGATTCCTTCTAGTGGTCACCATCTGGCTGGAAGCACTACACCATAATATGCAAATCGTAACACAATTTTCTTTCGATTAGTAACGGTTATTACCGTTACAAGCTAGCAACAGTTATAACCGTTACTATAAGTAAAAACCATTACGA
This sequence comes from Iris pallida, assembly GCA_029216955.1. Classification (NCBI taxonomy): domain Eukaryota; kingdom Viridiplantae; phylum Streptophyta; class Magnoliopsida; order Asparagales; family Iridaceae; genus Iris; species Iris pallida. The sequence goes on along the minus strand of JANAVB010006993.1, from coordinate 3,539,829 downwards.
AAATTCTAGTTCTATAATTTAATTTATTTTTATATTATTTGTAACAGTAAAAACTGTGACAAATTAAAAGCTTAGGTCACATGCAAAACTTGTGCCACGAAGAAGTGTTACAAAGCACCAAAAGGAAAAAAAATTTCCCAAATGTTTCTCCCATTCATCTCTGGATGGTTCCCCCCTTTCCCTCTTCTTCTCTCCTGTGAATGGCGAATGCTTTAGAACCCTTCCTCTTCTCTCCTATTACGATGGTATACCTCTCTTTCTTTCTCACAATCTCTTAGGGTTTTGGTTTTCTTAGGGTTTCAGCTTTCTTAGGGTTTTGATTTTTTTTTTTAGGGTTTTGTTTCCATAGGTTTTCGGGTTTCCTTCTCTCAAAATTTGAAGATTTTGAGCATCGTCGAAGCAACGAAGGTACTTCCCTCGTACTATCTCTCTCTTTCTCTAATTTTTTGGGTTTTGATGATTTTTTGGTTTTGTTAATTGTCTGTTAATTTCAAACAAATGGGGAATCCAGGTGTAGAGAGCAAAATAAAGGTACTTTGTACTGAGCAATAAGGAATATGTTCATCCTCATATTTTAGCTACTTTGTACCAAAGTTATATATGATGATGACAATGTAGGCTATATAGTAAAGCCAGGTATAGAGAACAAAATAAAGGTATTTCCATGACTTCCAGTTTGGAGTTGACACTGAACAAAATAAAGGTATTTCCATGACTTCCCTCGTACTATCTCTCTCTCTCTAAAATTTTTTTCAAGTATTTGACACTGAACCTTTAACATTGGGCACTTTTATTCACTTGTTTGGAGTTACCACACCTATTGAGTAGTGCTGTGGTGGCCTCATACTATTTGTCTACAGGATGGTCCTCTAGATCTTTTATTCTTCAGATGAATTAAACCTATGTAGCAAAACCACAAAAAAGATGGAAATATTACATATATATGTATTTTTTTATTATAATGATATGAATTATTTCATTGTCTTATAATTTTGAGCTATTATTTGTTCTCATAATTTCTTCCATGTTTTTGCGGAATATGGAAAAACTCATTGGAAACAAGTAGAGGGACTTTGATTGGACTTAAATCGAAATCTTTTTTTAGAATATTAAAGATAACAAGTTTTGTACTAATTTAACATGAAACTTTGAAGGCCCTTAGTTTACTAACTAGGTTAAAATAAGGTAAGGGGATAGGAGACCGAAATGACAAGAAGACAAGGTTACAACGCCCAAAAGAAAGATATCACATATCCATCCACAAGTTGAGGTTCCAACTGGGGATTTTGTTTCATAAAGATGTTCCCTGCTTGTCAGGTTTTGAATTTGCACATTAACTCTACAGTTCACAAGTGAAAAGAGGAAGAGGGGTGGGATAGAAAGCTGGAATCAAACATAAAGAGATGTAAGTAGCACACGAAAAAGCATCCGAAAACTCAAAAATCAGATTCGTAAGCATGTGGTTTAGATGCCAATCTCCGAGGAAGCCAACATGAGAAAAAGACACAATTAAGTAGAAATCTGAAAAAATGAGAAGAAAAAACTAAGGGCAACGGAAACTGATGTACAAGTGCATCATGCACTAGAAAGAACATTACGAAAAGCTTAAAAGACTCCTCACGATACATATCCTATATAAATTCCTTATATTGACTATTAAGGATTAATTAGATTGTGTAAGCTTTTTAATTACTATATATGTGATTATACCCCATAATCATATACCCCTTTTGTGAAGATGAACACACAACTCTATCTGTAGTTATAGATATTATACCCCGGTTTTGCTGTCAAGATATCACTGAGGGTTTCTTTTTTTACATTTCAGACATTTTTCAAGACTTGTACTTGATCGATATAGCTAGTGCATATGTTTGCATACAACCAAGAACCCTCAAATCTTGTCTTAGAGTATTTTGTTTAAGTATATTGAAGGACACCATAATCTAGAGAGAGAATGTAAGAGAAGAAAAATTATTGACATTTAAAAATTTGTTTGTATCCTTTCAATATTTATCTGTATCAATGTCATAGTGTTTGGGTTACTAACTTATACACTCAGGATACTCCTCATACACATCCAGATGTTGCACCTAATGTATTTCTAATTGTTCACCAACTGAATACCCACTCTGTACTGCCTAGAATACACACAAAAACTATCATAGTTCTGGAACTTAAATCACATAGGATGCTCACATGTAAGGAAATATGCAGCGTGGGGAATTAGAGTTTGTAATTCTTATATGTATTTTCCTTTTTATGTTAAAAAGATGATGTTTTTTTGCATGTGCTTTATTCTTTCTTGTGATCCATCTTATAAATGCTATTTTAGTTACGTGTGTTAGTTGTTAGGGGAGTAGCATCTTATAAATTGCATTCTAGGGGTTGTCATTTTATTGGGGAAGGCCTTATTCATTGGTCTGGTCATCATACATTTCTTTGTGGGGGTGAATGTGTGATTGAATCACATTAGTCTTTTATTATTAGAGGAGTGTCAAAAGTTTGGTATTCCTTGCTATTTTAGGACTTCAAGATTTGATTTTATATGGATTACCAAAACTTTGACAGTTTTGGATATGTAAACTTTGAAGTTCAAATTTGATTTTATTTGGATTAATCACATTACTCTTAATACCTGATAAATTTTATATTCTTTCCTATAAAGCCTTCCTATCCCTAGCAGGCTTTTCTTCATATACACACTGTAAAGTTGCAATTTGTGTGCATCAGGCAAAACTTTGTTTCGAGGAAACATTTATTTATATTGCATTTGCTGAAAGTCTTGTAATCTTACGCCTGGTTTGGGATCACTGCTGCTTTTCAAAAAAATAGCAACTTTAGAAAGTAGCCTCCCATCTACTTCCAAAAGTTGTTCTAAAATTGAATTAGCTTTTCAAAAAATTTCTGATTTAGTTAGTTGGAGAAGATGGAGTTCCATGTATACTACTAAACATCATTCATTTTAAAAGTCAAATTACAATAATTCCATTTAAAAAAAGTTTACTGTGAAAAAAAATGATATACTATACATATAAGCAGAACAATTTAGATAACTTGAAGTCAGTCGTAATTATGATTTCATATGCAATGTATCAACAGATATCAAAATGCCCACTTGCCAAAGTTGCTCAGATGAATAAAAAGGGGAGAACGTTCCTAATATTACTCTATTTAACCTATGTGGGATTGAATTAGACTACACTTTAGTAAATTTAGAATATTAAGTTATAAAAAGAGTGTTCTCTTGATACCTGATAAATTTTATATTCTTTCCTATAAAGCCTTCCTGTCCCTGGCAGGCTTTTCTGTATATACACACTGTAAAGTTGTAATTTGTGTGTGCATCAGGCAAAACTTTGTTTCGAAGAGACATTTATTTACATTGAAGATCAAACAAGTAAGATAGAATCTGATTGTTGCATATGTTGTTCATGTCCAACACTTTCAGAGCTTCTAAGTGGACCATGGAGTTCCCAATGGAGGACAAAATTGTGATGATTTCTCTTCATCAGACATTGCTTTTATCTGCCAAATTCAAGTTAAATTCATGTAAATATTATGAAGCAGCTAAAAGAACAGGTTGAAATCACAGGAAGAGATTCTCTAGGAATCAAGTAAGAGAGAGGCATATTTAGAAAATGAACTATTGATGGCTTTACAGCATATTTTTACTAGAATCTTGATATTCATATCAGCTTCTGTGCTTAGCTACCAACCAATGTTTCAAATTAAACTGTTGATGACTTTACAGTGTCAAAATCCAGTAAAACCAACCTAAGGCTAAGACATGGAAACTCTATTGTTCTATTGCTATTTTGTTTAATTATGCGGGGATAGCCAATTGATGCAACAACAGATATCTGACGTTCTTGTGTTTAATTGCTCTATTGCTATTTTGTTCAATTACTCTATTACGTATAAGGACTGAGTATTGCTGCAGTTTAATTGTTCTATTGTGTTTTAAAGGTGTGTAATCCAATAAAACCAAACTAAGGCAAAGATATGGTAGTTTTTTTTAGTGTTTAAAATTTCATGCTATATCAATTATTTTTTTGCATCAATAATGGTTCATACATTTGACCTTGAAGATCAGGATACAGATGTAGGTAATGAATTAGTCTCAGAAGCTAGATGAACATCATATATTGATGATCTTACATTTGTTGATATTGATGTTATTATTATCATGATTTGAATGGTTCACGTGTAAAATTTAAGTTGTGTATCGTCACCCTATATATAATAAACTTATTGTTGTTGCAGTACTTGTGTACCGAAAGCTATATATATATATATATATATATATATATATATATATATATATATATATATATATATATATATGTCCACACATTGTTTCATTGCAATAGGGATATGAAGCTGGAGTCTTTTTTTGCAGTAATTATTCAAAAAAAATTGTGGGCTGTGTTATTTTCAAACCTCTATTCACCAGCTGTTTGCGAAGGTTGTGCAAACAAGAACATTACCATACTTGCTTCGAATTTCAAAGAGAATACCATGAAATGAGTTTGCAGTTGTTTGAGGTATTGTTCTGCTGCTTTCTGTCTGTTCTCGTATTTATTTCATCAGTGTTTGACTGCAGTCTATATGAGATGGTTTGCTTTGGAAGTAATTTAGAGATTATTGAAGGAGGAATATAGTTGCAACTCTCTGGCAACGTGGAATAGTAAGAGTGTTTAAATTCTCTCAAATAATAAGATCATTTTCATTTATGTGTATAAGAAAACTGAAGAAGTTTTCAGCCTAAGCTTGTTCCTGGAGCCATCGGTAATAACTTGATATATGATAACTACTGTCAAATGGAATGTATACATCTATATATCAATGGTTGGTACAACCTGGTTCCTCTATTTTTTTCCTCCTCCTGGATTCATGGGATTAATATTGGAATTTGTGAAGCTTGATCGTCTCCCCGACATATAATCAAAATATGGTACTTTTAATAGTTTTTCCATGGCCTAGTCAATGCGAGTTTGCTATAGGCCTCACAATTGAACTATGACTATATATGTTACATGATATAAACAAAAAGGTAAATCATTGTACTACTCTCAGAGTATACACAAGATCCCATTGTTTCTTCTCTGCATGTCGTGAACATGTAAACGGTGCTGAGTCCCATTGTTTTTTTTGAATAATTAGATTGGGATAGTTAATTAGTTGGAAACACACAAAATTGTTGGTTGATCTGTAATTTATTTTAGTTAGGAGCTAACTGAACTGACAATTTCAACAATTGAAGTACTTGTTTGATTAAATTCAGAGGTTTAGAAATGTCCAATTCTGCTGCACATTATTTCAAATCAATGTGTATATTATATCCAACGGGATTGATATTGTTATAGGTAATATTAATTTTTGATTAATTTTGTTCTTTAACTTTCTTGAACTCTTATCTTTGTCTTATATCTTGTCAAATACACAGAATGAAATAGAAGCCCCTGAAAAGAGGCAAAAACTAGCCGCAAACACGAGTGGTTATGATGGTGTGCCAAGCATAGAAGACTTTGAGACTGACCCTATTGCTGAAGTTTTTGGAGCTGATAAAAGGAGTCGTTGTCGTACAGTTAGCTCTAGTTTTGTTGGGCATCTCACACTACTTGTCATGGGAGGAAAATGCAAGATAATGATAAAATTGTTTATGTGTCGGAGGTGATAAAACTAGAAGCACCAGTTTATGATGGTCCACAAAATGGAATCTCTTTCCTTTGTGAATTAGTTGATGGAGGTTATGTTATTTGGGGAGACAAACGTATCCGGTATTTGTAAGCTTTAAGACATGTAAACTTTTGTTGGGCATGTAAACTATTTTGCTCAAACTTTAAGACATGTAAACTTTTGTTGGACATGTAAACAATTATGCTTAAGCTATTATGGTTACTTTATATATATAATTTTGTAGGCTTTTAACTATTATGCTTCAGCTATTATGGTTACTTTATATTATACTTTTGTTGGACAAGTAAACCACTTTTGTTGAATTTAAATATTGTTGTTGAACTTGAAATGTTGTTGAAATGTGGTTTTACTATTTGCTTACAGGAATTGCTATTAATTCATTTGTGAAGTAGGTTGAATACAGGTTCATGGCAAGCAAGTTGAATACAAAATTGTAACAAAAGAAAACAACAGGGAAAAAACATTTTTATGACGATAATTTCCATTACCAGTTTAAAATTTTCTAACAGTAAAAAAATAACATTCGTAATGGTTATAACCGTTATGAAAATATGTTTTCTCACGGCTATAGCCGTTAGTATTTTATATTTAGTAACGGTTATATTCGTTACTTAAAGTATATATTCCCAACGGTTATAACCGTTACAAAAACTGTTACGAAATTTGTAACGGCCAATTCGTTACGGTTATTACCGTCACTAAAAAAATTCGTAACGGTAATAACCGTTGGCAATCGTCTATTATGGTGTAGTGAAGGTCGGTAGATCCTCTAGAGCTGCTCCGAAATCTGGCCATACAAAACCAGCTGGGTTAGATCCCAGAAAGAGCAAGTGCCACAAAGGAGGCTTCACTTAAGAACTAAAACCCGCAATTAGCACAAGAGTATAAATAAAAAGTAAGAACTAGAAATATGGGGAAAATCAGAATGATATACGACGAGATAACCATGGAACTATTCAGATAACCAGGTTACAACCCATAAATCAAACAAGGACCGGGGTTGTTACCCTTCATCCGAACGGAACTTGGTTTCCCACCATTTATCGACAAGATAAATATAAGAACTCAGGCCATGTAACAATCTTGTACAGGATCAAGACAAGACTAGACTGATTATACCTCATCCAACAATCACGGCCAAGCAATAAGTACGCCTTGATACTTTAACTAACTAGGGTTATCACAGGCCTAGTTACTAGCAAGATGCAGCGAGATTATTCCACAGCCATAAGCCCTGCAGACCATCCAGGCTATCCAGGTCGAATATCTTGTTCATGGAGGGTGCAACACATAGCAGTGTGCTGGAAATGTGCCCTACTCGTCGGCAGGTTACAAGTCCACTTGAGCGCCCAGATAACGGGATTACCTATAGCTGGGAAATCTCTTCATGACTACTGGATTATTCTAGTTGTTAGCCTTAGTTGAATTCAGTAGGTACCCCTGACCGTGGTACTCATGGGCCCTATCCTAGACATGAGGCAAGACAATACTGGTTTATTTTGTATAAACACAATCGTCCACGGTATCCATGCCATTCATTCTCGTCATGTCATGCCAGCCGTTGCAACAGCATATCGAGGTATATCATGTCAGGTTTTACTTGTCAAGAGTGCGCCATGGCGGGCCATAATTATGTTCAGGTTACTTGTCAAGAGTGCACCACTACGGGTCACTGTCGTTTTTATAGTACATAAAGCATTTTATCAAGAGGCCCAAGTTATACAGAGGGTCACAAGACATGAGCATAATAAAATAAATAAAATAGAAATGGGGCAAGGCTCCCCCCGTGAGGAGTCATGCGGCTCAGAGAAATGAGTTCATGCGACCAGGGGATAATTAGGCTCATACGGCCAAGAATCAGTAGGCTCATGCGACTCGGGTTCATGCGCCAGGAGATCGGGTCTTATGCGGCTCGGGATCAGAAGTCCAGGCGGCTGGGGGAAGACAGGATCTTATGCGGCCAGGAAAAGAGGGGGGGCGCATGCGGCTCAGGGGAAGAAGTCCATGCAGCTAGAAACCAATCAGAGCTCATGCGGCCAGGAACCCAAGCAATGTCATGCGGCTGGAAAGGGCTGAGTCTTATGCGGCTCAGAGAAAGTTAACTCATGCGGCTGAGAAGTATGGAGGGGTCTTATGCGGCTCGGAGGGAAGAGTGTCTCATGCGGCTAGGATTAAGAGTTCATGTGGCTCAGGAAAAGTTTTATGCGGCCGGCTAAGGCCATGCGGCCCGGGGAAAACTTGTCGCATGAATTGTCATGCGGTCAAGCACTGTTCTTCTTCTCCAATTTCCGGGGAGAAGAACCATGAAGGCCATGCTTCCAAGCTCCATAAATCCTTCATCCGAGGTCAGAATCTGAACTTCCATTGGTCAAACTAGGACAGAATGAAATTCTCTACAACATGGAACCATCAAAACTTGGAAATAACAAGGTTATGTAGATCAAAACCCAAGAAATCCAAAAATAGAATAAATTTAGATCTACATGAATTTAGCCATGGAAATTAAAAATGCTAAGTACTAAAGTGTCTCAGGATGTTGTAAGAAAGAGAATGGAACAACAAAAGTTGAGTTCCTCTATGAAGCAAGATGCACTTGCCTAAGCTCTCCCTCTCTCTCAGGTAGGTGAAGAGTATTGGTGAGGAAGAAGATGAGTAAATGAGGAGAGATAAAGGGTTGGGGTTAATAAATGATGATGGTGATGGTAGGTAGGGGTTAGTTCACAACAAAACCGAACCAAGCCAAACAAGCCAAACTGAACCACGATGAACCAAGCAATGAAATGCCCATATAAACCATGCAAGAAGGCATGCAATACGAGACAAAATACGTACACGTATACCAAAATATGTAATACGAACTACGGTCATTACAACTCTACTCAGCTTAAAAGAATTCTGTCTTCAGAATTTAATTAAAAAGTTAGAGAGGCAAGGACAAGCTACACTAATTACAGTCAAGCTATACTAAGCAGTCTACCATGCAATCATTTATTTCAAGCAAGGAATTTAGAGCATAAGGCATAGGAAGGATATTATACCTTACGAGTCAAACAGGTCAGGATATTGCGATCGAATATCATCCTCGCGCTCCCACGTTAACTCACCCAAAGAGTGATGACCCCAAGCAACACGGACTAGTTTGATAGTCTTGTTCTTGAGTATCTTCTCTTTTTGGTCCAATATCGACACGGGTCTCTCCTCATATGAAAGGTTGGCACCAACAACCAATTCTGAATGATCTAGGATGTGGCTCGGGTCCGAGATATACCGTCGTAATTATGATACATGGAAGACGTCATGCACCTCTCGTAACGACGGCAGAAGAGCAAGACGATAGGATACATCTTCTACTCTCTCCAGAATGTCAAACGGCCCTATATACCTAGGACTAAGTTTTTCCCGTACGCCGAAACGAATGACGCCACGGTTAGGCGAGATCCTAAGGAATACATGGTCACCGACAGAAAATTCAAGGGAACGCCGATGAGAATCGGCCCAATGGCGCTGGCGATCTTGTGCAACGCGAAGATGATCTCTGACTCTTCTGACCACTTCAACCGTCTGAGTAATTATTTTCGGACCGAGCATCTGCCTCTTTCTAACATCGTCCCATGCTAGCGGGGATCTGCACTTTCTACCATACAGTGCCTCGAACGGTGCCATCTGGATACTGGCATGGAAACTGTTGTTGTACGAGAACTCTATCAGGTGCTGGTGATCTTCCCATGAACCACCGAAGTTGAGGGTACAAGATCTCAACATATCTTCCAAGGTTCGTATGGTACGTTTCGACTGACCATCTGTCTGCGGATGATAAGCTGAGCTAAACTGGAGGTGAGTTCCCAAACTCTCCTGCAGACTACGCCAAAAGTGCGACGTAAATCTTGAATATCTGTCTGTGGTGATGCTGACTGGAACACCGTAAAATCTCACGATCTGCCTGAGGTACATCTCTGCTAGCTGAGCCATCGACTGACCTACTCTGAATGGAAGAATGTGAGCCACCTTCGTGAGCCTGTCAACTATAACCCAAATAGCATCGCTACCGGTCGGGGACCTAGGAAATCCAGTCAGGAAATCCATGGTTATATGCTCCCATTTCCATTCTGGAATCGATAAGGGCTGAAGAAGTCCAGCTGGCCTCTGATGTTCAACCTTAACCTATTGGCAAACCAAACACCGAGAGACAAACCGGGCTATCTTCCTCTTCATGCCATTCCACCAAAAGTGCTGACGGATATCACGGTACATCTTCGTACCGCCCGGATGAATGGAATACTGAGAACTGTGAGCTCCTGCCATGATCTCATGTCTGATATCTCCACTGGGTAAACAAAGATGCCTCCCATATCGAAGTATACCATCCTTATGGATACATAACTCTGGTCGTCGTCCTGCCTCACACTCTACTCTGAGTCGCTGAAGCTTGGAATCTGCTGACTGTGCCATCCGAATCCTCTCAACTATACTGGACTGAACTTGTATACTGGCCAGCAACGCCACATTGATAGGAAGGACAACTTCAATACCTATCTTCTGAAGATCTGCTAACAACTCTGGCTGTGCCGTTAGAAAATAAACTTCGGCTCTCCTGCTCAATGCATCTGCAACAACGTTGGCCTTTCCAGGATGATACTGCAAGTTGATGTCATAATCCATAAGTAGCTCTAGCCATCTCCTCTGACGCTTGTTAAGATCCTTCTGAGTGAACACATACTTCAGACTCTGGTGGTCGGTGAAAATATTTACCCTATATCCATACAAGTAGTGCCTCCAAAGATTAAGTGCAAACACTACTGCTGCCAACTCCAAATCATGGGTTGGGTAATTCCTCTCATGATAACGAAGTTGACGTGACGCATAAGCTATTACCTTCCCATGCTGCATCAAAACACATCCCAAACCTCTGCCTGAAGCATCACAATACACTGAGAATCCCCCGGTCCCATCTGGAAGCGTGAGAATGGGTGCCATGATCAATCCTCGCTTCAACTTCTCAAAAGAATCCTGTCATTTTGCTGTCCAAACAAATTGCACATCCTTGCGGGTCAACTGGGTCAATGGCGCTGAAATCCGAGCAAAGTCTGAAACAAATTGCCGGTAGTAACCGGCCAAGCCAAAAAAACTGCGAACTTCTGCAACTGTACTGGGTACTGGCCACGTGTCAATGGCCACGATCTTCTGGGGATCCACTTCCACTCCTCCTCTGGTGATGATATGACCCAAGTATGATCGAGCCAGAACTCGCATTTACTGAACTTGGCATACAACTGATGCTCTCTGAGAATCTGGAGGACAACTCTGAGATGCTGCTCATGCTCCGTCTCATTCTTGCTGTAGACCAGGATGTCGTCTAGGAACACAATCACGAACTGATCCAAATATGGCATAAAAATGTGATTCATGAGGTCCATGAATACAGCCGGCGCATTGGTTGCTCCAAATGGCATAACAAGGAACTCCCAATGCCCATATCTAGATCTGAACGCTGTCTTCAGGATGTCCCGCTCTCTGACTCTGATCTGATGATATTCTGATCGCAAATCAATCTTCGAGAATACTGCTGCCCCCTTGAGTTGATCAAACAAGTCATCTATGCTCGGGAGAGGATATCTGTTCTTGATTGTCACTGAGTTCAAGGTACGATAGTCAACACATAATCTCGACGTACCATCCTTCTATTTCACAAGAAGCATTGGGGCCCCCCAAGGCGATCCACTTGCATAAATAAATCCCTTGGTCTTGAGTTCTTTAATCTTCTTGTACAATATCTCTAACTCTAACGGCGCCATCCTGTAGACTTTTTCTGACACTGGGGCTGTCCCTGGGATCAAGTCGATAGTAAACTCGATCTCTCGCTCTGGCGGCATTCCTGGAAGCTCTTCTGGGAAAATATCTGGAAACTCCTCGACTATCTGGGGTAACTGCACTGCTGCTACTGCCATCCGCAATACCGGAGGATAAGATTCAACTTCGCCTCGGGAAAAGGAAAACTCTGGCTCGCCTGGAATGCTAAAAACAACCCTGCCAATATGGCAGTCTATCCTAGCATACTGGTCTCTCAACCAATCCATCCCTAAGACCACATCATAATCGGCCATCGGGAACTCTATCAATCTAGCGGGAAACTCTCTACCGCTAACTACGATCCGACACGAGGAAAACACTCTATCTACTCCCACAAGATCGTTACCAGTAAGGATATTGAGCCTTACTAATAAGGACTCGGGCTCCAGTCCTATCTGTGTCGCAAATTGTGCAGACATAAATGAATGCGATACACCAGAATCAAATAACACTGACGCTGGAAAGGAGTTGACGAGAATAGTACCTGCCACTACCTCACCTGGTGCCAATCCTTCTTCCACGGTCATCGCCATCGCCTGACCATGTCCTCTGGGTGCGGGTCCCCTCTGCTAGAAATTTCTCTGCCTATTCTGGATCTGGGCTTGGGCTTATGCATACTGCTGGGGATTCTGCTGCTGAAATACTTGGGTCTGAGGCGGCAAGGGCCTCGACAACGGGTATTGCTGCTGCTGCTGGACTGGTACTGGGGCTGGTCCCCTCACCGAAGGACTAAAAAAATTGGACGATGATGAACTACCCCTACTCGGGTAGTTCCCAACCCTGCGGTCCGGTGCTCCACAAGCCAGGCACAATTCCTGCGCTCTGCGGCATTCTGATACTACATATCCTGGCTTTCCGTAATGAGTGAAACCCATTACGAAAGTCTGCTTCTGCTTCTGCTGCTGGGGAAATGTTGGGGTTGAATGCTGAATCGACGTCACTGAGGTCGCCCGCCTCGGAGTTCCAATGGTCAAAGCCCTAGCTGCCGGGGCTGGTGCTGAAGACTGATTTATCTGGCCGTGAGATCTCTTCCGACCTCCGGTTCGGTCCACGATCCTCTGGGAGGTATACTCATGCCTCCTAGCTGCTCTCAATACTGCATCGAAGGTCTGATGCTCGAACTGCTCCACTGCCAATAAAATCTCTAGATGAAGCCCCTATTGGAACTGCTGGGCTCTATCAAACTCGATCGCCACCAAGGTGGGAGCAATCCGACTGAGCCTGGAGAACTCGACCGTATATCCATCGACCGTCTTGTCCATCTGCTTCAGATTGGTGAACTTTGTCTGTAGGTCGTACCGAGCTACAGCATCAAAATACTTGGTCTGGAATCTCTCTCGGAATACTGTCCATGCAATAGATGCCACTAATCCAACGGCCTGCGCCGCCCACCAGCTGCGAGCAAGATCCAATAATTGCAGTTGCATCACGGTCACCTTCTCGTCTTCTGGAGTCCTGGCTGCCTCTAGAATGACCTCAGTGTCCTGAAGCCATGCATCAGCAGCAATATCATCTTTGCTGCCATCGAGGAAGGGAGGGTTCAAACGCTTGAAACTGTTGACTGCCTGGTTCCCTTGATGACCTCCTCTGGTCAGAACATCTTGTACTGCCTGGTACAATACGTCACCTCGACGATCTTGAGAAGCTAACAATGCTCTGATGAGACCCACCAAGGTTCCATTATCAAGCTCTACAGGCTAGACTGGCTGAACTGGTGGCTCTTGACCCCCAGTAGGCATGACTCTGGAGGCTACTCCGGAATGCTGGACTTGATCTCCAGGTTGTTGTGGGTCCACGGGAGGTGCTCCGCCTTGCCGATCGGTAGGACCAGGAACGATGCCGCTGAAGAAGATGACATAGGGAACAATAAGGAAAGACCAAGATAGATCAAAGATACAAACATGTGATCAGGTCAAGAATCCAGGGATTTAGCAGATACGAGCAGAGATCAAGGACGAGTACTGATTGAGACATCTATTCGGTAAACCCTCACATATCTTGATTCACAAGACCTGCATGGGCCACCACTTAAACCATGTAACGCCCCAGAACCAGAATACTGAAGAGCGGGGGCATACATAGCCAGCTATGTATATTGAAATGGAATCCATCTCACTATACGGTCACGGCTGTCTAGATATATGAAGGTTTAACTATAAGCCATCAGTCTCTTTTGGTCATGAACAAGCCTATTGTCTCAATCTCAAGCAAGTAATAACAGTTACAAGATTTTAGAGCACCAAATATACAATAGTAAGGCATCCCATACATTACATATTTGGATGATCATGAAGCTAGTCATTACAAAATGTGAAAACTAGCAAAAGTTTCAGTCATACATGATCAACCCTAGGATTTACCAATCATGTTACAGCCCGTAGGCAGACAGTAAGTAAAGTACAATCGAGCTAACACGTGCTCGTCGGCTAAAAGCCTCAAAAGAATATTTTTACAATAGAGTGGAAGAGCCAAAATAAACCCACTCGTTGCCAAGATTTCTTCTAGTGGTCACCATCTGGCTGGAAGGTCGGTAGATCCTCTGGAGCTGCTCCGGAATTTGGCCATACAAAACCAGCTGGGTTAGATCCCAGAAAAAGCAAGTGCCACAAAGAGGCTTCACTTAAGAACTAAAACCAGCAATTAGCACAAGAGTATAAATAAATAGTAAGAACTAGAAATATGGGGAAAATCAGAATGATATACGATGAGATAACCATGGAACTATTCAGATAACCAGGTTATAACTCGTAAACCAAACAAGGACCAGGGTTGTACCTTCATCTGAACGGAACTTGGTTTTCCACCATTTATCGGCAAGATAACTATAAAAAATTAGGTCATATAACAATCTTGTACAGGATCAAGACAAGACTAGACTGATTATACCTCATCCAACAATCATGGCCAAGTAATAAGTACGGCTTGATACTTTAACTAACTAGGGTTATCACAGGCCTAGTTACTAGCAAGATGCAGCGAGATTATTCTACAGCCACAAGCCCTACAGACCATTCAGGCTATCCAGGTCGAATATCTTGTTCATGGAGGGTGCAACACATAGCAGTGTGCTGGAAATGTGCCCTACTCGTCGGCAGGCTACAAGCCCACTTGAGCGCCCAAATAACGGGATTGCCTGTAGCTGGAAAATCCCTTCATGACTACTGGATTATTCTAGTTATTAGCCTTAGTTGAATTCAGTAGGTACCCCTGACCGTGGTACTAAGGGGCCCTGTCCTAGACATGATGCAAGACAATACTGGTTTATTTTATACAAACACAATCGTCCACGGTGTCCAGGCCATTCATTCTCGTCATGTCATACCAGCCGTTGCAACAGCATATCGAGGTATATCATGTCAGGTTTTACTTGTCAAGAGTGCACCATGGCAGGCCATAATCATGTTCAGGTTACTTGTCAAGAGTGCACCACTACGGGTCACTGTCGTTTTCATAGTACATGTGCAAGATAACATAGTACAAGCATTCTATCAAGAGGCCCAAGTTACACAGAGGGTCACAAGATATGAGCATAATAAAATAAATAAAATAAAAATGGGGCAAGGCGGGGGGAGGGGTCATGCGGCTCAGAGAAATGAGTTCATGCGACTAGGGGGTAATTGGGCTCATGCGGACAAGAATCAGCAGGCTCATGCGACTCGGGTTCATGCGGTCGGGGTTTAAGGGCACATGCGGCTCGGGAAGACTGGGTTCATACGGCCAGGAGATCGGGTCTTATTCGACTCGGGATCAGAAGTCCATGCGGCCGGGGGAAGACAGGGTCTTATGCGGCCAGAAAAAGAGGAAGGCACATGCGGCTCAGGGAAAGAAGTCCATGCGGCTGGGAACCAATCAGAGCTCATGCGGCTAGGAACCCAAGCAATGTCATGCGGCTGGAAAGGGCTGAGTCTTATACGGCTCTGAGAAAGTTAACTCATGCGGCTGAGAAGTAAGAGGGGTCTTATGCGGCTCGGAGGGAAGAGTGTCTCATGCGGCTAGGATTAAGAGTTCATACGGCTCAGGAAAAGTTTTATGCGACCGGCTAAGGCCATGCGGCCAGGGGAAAACTTGCCGCATGAATTGCCATGCGGTCAAGCACTGTTCTTCTTCTCCAATTTCCGAGAAGAAGAACCATGAAGGCCATGCTTCCATGCTCCATAAATCCTTCATCCGAGGTCAGAATCTGAACTTCCATAGGTCAGACTGGGGCAGAATAAAATTCTCTACAACATGGAACCATCAAAACTTGGAAATAACAAGGTTAAGTAGATCAAAATCTAAAAAATCTAAAAATGAAATAAATTTAGATCTACATGAATTTAGCCATGGAAATTAAAAATGCTAAGTACTAAAGTGTCTCAGGATGTTGTAAGGAAGAGAATGGAACAACAAAAGTTGAGTTCCTCCATGAAGCAAGATGCACTTGCCTAAGCTCTCCCTCTCTCTCAGGTAGGTGAAGAGTAATGGTGAGAAAGAAGAT
Organism: Iris pallida; assembly: GCA_029216955.1. Classification (NCBI taxonomy): domain Eukaryota; kingdom Viridiplantae; phylum Streptophyta; class Magnoliopsida; order Asparagales; family Iridaceae; genus Iris; species Iris pallida. The sequence goes on along the minus strand of JANAVB010006993.1, from coordinate 3,523,802 downwards.
GAGTAAATGAGGAGAGAGAAAGGGTTAGGGTTAATAAATGATGATGGTGGTGGTAGGTAGGGGTTGGTTCACAACAAAATCGAACCAGGCCAAACAAGCCGAACCGAACCAAGATGAACCAAGCAATAAAATGCCCAAATAAATCATGCAAGGAGGCATGCAATACGAGACAAAATACGTACACGTATACCAAAATACGTAATACGAACTACGGTCATTACAATAATAACCGTTATGAATATATGGACCATATATGACATTTTCTTTTTGAAATCGAGAAAAATAGTCCTATTATATATGACACAAAATTCTAAAACCGATAATTAAAATAGAATTATATGTAACAATCAAATTTTCAACCGCCATGTATGTGCCATATATACATAACGCTTTTAGCTCGTTCTGGTATTCTCACACACATATATATAACATGTGAAAACTTATAAATCAATGGGTTATAAAAGCAATGATCAATATGAATTTCCAGAACATGCTTAATTTCCACACAAATATTATAACATCAGAAACATTAATTTCATTCATAATTTCCAGTTCCAAATACCATCTTAATTACATATTATCTATCTCTTTTTCAGCCTTTGCTTAACATATCATCATCTTAACTACATTTCCAAAAACAATTCCCTTTTCAGTACATTTCCAAAAAAATCCCAAACATATACATCTTCTTTCCTTTAAAACTTTCACCAACACAAAATCTTTCCCTTTTAGGGCAGCCGGCCTCAAAACATTGAAACATTGCATTCACCAACACAAAATAGTGACATCCCTTCAAAAGCCAATATTGTATCACTACAACAAAAAGGCCTATTAATAACGCTCGACAAGTCGTATTGATGACGCCTGATACCTAAGCGTTATCAAAGTTCGAAATACCTTTTTTCTATGACGGTTTGGGCTAATTCTGGACTTTTTATAACGTTTATAAAACAAAACATCATTAATATTTTAGAGCGGTGGCAAACTTGTAATATTTTTTAAGTTTAATTTTTGGCAAAATCCTTCTACACCCCGCACGCGCTTCAATAAAAATTTTTCTCTCCCCCAATTCTGGTCGGTCTTCTCCTTCTCCTCCTTTCTCCTCCCTCCTCTCCCCCAACTCCAAAATCCTAAGGATAGATCCAAAATCCTAACTCTAGTTCAGCAACACCCTCCTCTCCTTCTCCTCTTCTTCTCCTTCATTTCCCCCAACTCCACAACCCTAACCCTAGAGCCCGTTCTCTTCAAAATTAGGGCTAGGGTTTTTAATTTCTTCTTCCTCCCGACAAAAAATAAGGAGCGGGTTCGTGATGTTCCTCTCCGACGTGGTGTCGCACGTGATGCTCGGCTACACGGTGGTTGTGGCGATCTACAACGTCGGGCAGGCGGAAGGGTTCTGCTCGACGGACCGCGTCGTCGTGCTCAACCTCAGCGACCCGCACGCCGGCTCCCGGGCCTCACGGGCAGGCTCTCCCCCTCCCTGGGCCAGCTGTCCGCCCTCGCCGAGCTCTCCCTCATCCTGGGTCGCGTCTTCGGCTCCATCCCCGGTACCGTCTCCTCATGCGCCCAGCTCCGCTTCCTCGCGCTCGTCGACAACTTCCTCTCTAGCCCCATCCCGGAGTCGCTCTCCTCGCTGCCGTAGCTGAGGACCCTCGACCTCAGCTTCAACCTACTCTCCGGGAGCATCCCCGCGTCGCTACCGCCAGTACCGTCGCTGGTGAACCTCGTGCTCTGCCACAACCGCCTCGTTATTTGTATTTCTATTGCCTTCATTTAGTAGTTTTTGCTGTATAAAGTGGAACTAACTAATTTTTTCTTGGATATTAAGGAACCCTGAAGAAATCCTCTGGGGTGAGGCTGGTGCCGAATACATTGTGGAGTCAACTGGTGTCTTCACTGCTAAGGACGAGGCTGATGCTCACTTCAAGGTAACTTGTTTATTGATCATGAATGATGTTTGCTTCTTTTTGATAATAAGCTTTACATTAATGGTGTTACATGGATATCTTTTGTACTTGTTCTTGGTAGCTCGTCTTCCGTGCTCAACTTTATAGCTAAAAAAATTGTGAAATGTTTTTCAATGGTCCTTGTGGCAATAGGGTGGTGCAAAGAAGGTTGTGATCTCTGCTCCTCGCAAAGATGCTTCTATGTTTGTTGTTGGTGTCAACGAGCAATCATATAATTCTGATATTGATATTGTTTCTAATGCTAGCTGCACCACCAACTGCTTAGCTCCCTTGCAAAGGAATCCTCTTCGTTTCATACTCATCCACTGCATAGGATTTACTATATTTTGCGAGTCTAATTTAGAATTCCATATATTATGACAGGTTATCAATGATAGATTTGTTAATTCTAAGCTCACCTGTTTAATAAGAAATGCTAAATAGTCACTCAATCTTGTTTCCCTCATCTCAGCAACCCAAAAGACAATTAATGGTCCATCTGCTAAGGACTGGAGAGGTAGAAGAGCTGCCAGCTTTACATTGGAGCAGATTGATTCTTTACCAATGTAGCTTTATGCTGCTCCAGATCGTAAATAAGCATAGGAAATGAAGAACAACAACTTGGCTGGGTTGTAGTTCTCATCTGCTGATGTTCATGCCTTTGCTTTATTATATAATCTTTTTATTTGTCCCCTTCTCTTGTGGTTTTAGATGAGCAATAATGGAGGTTCTCAAGCAATATATTTATACAAACTCTCAAATCACAATAATCTTAAGAATATTGGAAACTGTTACTTTATAGAAAACAAGTCGACGAGGACTTGCTCCTATTGGGCATGAGAGGCAGCACAAGAAACCCTCCAGCCCATGTATCCCCAGTTCGTACTTTATACAGTTTGGAAAATTTTGTTGTTATTGACGATGAGGACATGCCACTGCCTATGGTCGAGGAAACAAAATAAGTGGTTTGATTTCTAATTATCTCACACAGTTTAGAGTTTCTTCCTCAATTCATTCTTGGTTGATGAAACTAACATTGTTTCTATTATTTTTTCAGGATTATTAGCTTAAAAAGGTTGAAATGGAAGACCTATTGATGAAACTACCTCGACCTGAGCGCGAACCGGCTCACCGGGCCCGTGCCGGCCTGCGTGTTCGGCTTCCCGCTCGAGTCGCTCCAGCTGCAGAGGAACGCCCTGTCCGGGCCCGTGGTGCTGGAGGGGGAGGTAAAATATATATATGGTATGATCATTTTAATTTTTTGGGCTTATAGATGATAATATGGTGTTCATATAATATATATATATATATATATATATATAAACTTATATGGAAAAATATATATATATATATATATAAACTTATATGGATGTAAGAATGTGGTTCCGTTCGATGATTGGGACGATCGCCCGCTCGCGATCGAGGAGATCCAAGCAATGGTACACACAAGGAAAGAAGCTGCACTGAAACGAGAGAGGGCTCTCTCCTATGATTGCTCACATCAAGTTTTTTTAAGCTCGGTTTACTTTTTGTTCTCACATTAAATTTCCTCTGTTCTAGTAAACACTAACGAACTACGAATGTGACCGATATGGAGGTCCGATAGGAACCTCTCTCAACCAGTCCACGAAGACGAAGAGGAGGAAGAGGGAGAGGAGGTCGAGCCGCCGCGGTGGCTCGACCGCTGGATTGCCTCTAGAGCCTCATTCGACAACCACCATCGCAGTGCCAGCAGCAACACCAGCTGCAGCAGAATGAGAGCCTCCACGGAGTACCACAGGGACCCCATCAAGACTCTCGAGATCGACACGGCATGCCCCTTTTCCTACTCGACCCTGGCCAATGCCATCCCCCGGTGGCCCCAAACGAGCTCGTCCCTCCTCCACAGGCACTACCGGTAAGATCGTGTTCAGACTCGCATATTCCATAGATTTTGGTTGTGACTCTTCTTTCAGATTCATTCTGACTCAAAGTCATTTTCGTTTCATCTCTATTATTAGTGTTAGTCTCGACACAAATTGTTGAGTCGGCTCGACTCGAGTCTATCAAATGCACAATAAATATGACTGTCATTTGATCTAGAGTTTCATAATCCTCTGATTGATTTAAATTCTAGTCGAGCTTCAAGAACCTTAGATTTTTTCTCTCTTCAGGAATGGACGTGAACTGTGGCACCTACGTCCGGTGGATGTCAGCTTCGCGAAGGATGATTGGACCATCACGGCGATTTTGTGGGCTGGGTATCTTGGAGAGGCGGGCGAATTGGCAATTGCCTAGGTTCTATTTGGACAGCACAATCCAGGTGAAGTTTTCTTCTTTGTTTCTACAAATTTGTCGTTATCAATCAACATCCATAAGGCCACGATACGGACTCAGGATACGAACACGGATACGGATAAGTTAAACTTACAATAGATTTTACCCAAATAAATAAAGTATATTGAACTTTGTTTTTATCATTTTCAGGATTTTGCTACATGTTATGTGGACAGTTTTGATGTGGCCAAGTTTTGATGTGGATAATTTTGGTAGATGTAAATATATATATGTATTTGGATATTCAATGTAATGAAGATGTTGATATGTACTCTATTTTGAGAAATGTAATAAAAATGGTGATATATAATGTTAAGTTTTTGGAATGTAATATATACTGTGCAGTATAGAGCATTATAAATATGCTAATTTGAATAGTATAAAGTGTTATAAATGTGCTGCATTGAGCCTATACATATTATCTATTCATAACGTTTTAAAATTGTTCTGAATTGTGCACTATATATTAACTATTTATAACGCTTTTATAGAAACTATTCATGACGGTTTTTTTATAACGCTTTTAAAAAACATTTATAACACCCGTTTTTATAACGGTTGCTTTGGAAAAAAAAGCGTCATGGTTTGTCATTAATGAGGCTTTTTAGTCGTCATTAAAAGGGTTTTTTGTTGTAATGTATATATCCCTTCAAAAGTCAAAATTGTACCCTACAAAAAAGGTATTACAAGGAAAGGAAATGAGAAAAAAAAATTCGGGGGGGGGGGTCTATAGAGGAATAATGAATCAAATTAACAGGAAGATAAACAAAAAAACATAAATTACATAATCAACTCTCTATGATCATGGCAATAATAGTGATTTTTTAGGACTTGAGAACATTATAATAAAGAAATAACTACATACTAGTCCTCACATGCAACACATAAAATAAGAAGAAGCCTACAGGCAAGTGAAGAGGCATCCATATTCCAGATTCCAGACTAAAGTAGACAACACATAAAATGAGAAAAAACCTACAGACAACACATCCAGGTAAGTAGGCAACACAGCCTCCAAATTATCAAGTGTGAAAACAAAATTAAATAGTAAATAATAAATATATATACTATAATGGGCTCAGAGATCAGAGATGGATCACTATATCATAATGAAGAAAGTTACTGCCTACAGTCAAGTAAAGAGGCATCCAGATTCCAGACTAAAGTAGGCCCCACATAAAATGAGAAGAAGCCTACAGGCTACAGACAACACATCCAGGCAAGTAGGCAACATAGCATCCAAAGTATCAAGTATGAAAAAAATTAAATAGAAAATATATATACTATAATGGGCTCAGAGATCAGAGATGGATCACCACATCATAATGAAGAAAGTTACTGCCTACAGGCAAGTAAAGAGGCATCCATATTCCAGATTCCAGTAGGCAACACATAAAATGAGAAGAAGCCTACAGAGAACACATCCAGGCAGGTAGGCAACATAGCCTCCAAAGTCCAAACTCCAAAGTATCAAGTATGAAAACAAAACAACATAGTTAAAAGAAGAAGCCTATAGGCAACATAGCCTACAGGCAAGGCAAAACTATAAAAGTCAAAAGTATCTCATTAACGCCCATAAATCATAGTCTACAAGCAACGTAGAACCTCCAAAGTCCAAAGTATCTCATCAACGCCCATAAATCATAATAGTTATATATATAATTTATATTAATGCAAGAAAACTTCAAAAGTATCAATATTATATGACCAAATTGTACCAACCCACCAATTTTTAATACTGAAAATCTAACTTGCCAAAAATAAAGCAAAGAAGACTACAATAGAGCAACAAACCTTTCGGTACAAGCACAAACCTATTGCTAACAAGTTACACAAAATGTATCAAACTAAATAAAAAAGCAAAGCAAAGCAATGAAGCAAAATGAAAATGTAGTATATATCTTGTCACCGAAACTGCAAACCTGAAACTATCCAGATAATGCAAGAGCACCAAGTTAGCAAAAGCACTAAAGCCAGGAAACCTTAACCTGCAACCAATTAAGCTCTCACATCCATATATCTCTAGCCTCCCATTTTCGTATCTATATCGACACTAGTAAAACCTTTCAACCAACCATAAGTAAGCTCTCACATCCATATATTTCACTAGCCTCCCATTTTCGATCACCCTTCGAAAAGGCATACGCCTATGAACCCTCCCCATCTCAATGGCCTTGAAGCACTCAAAGTTGGATAAGCATATCGAAGCATGTAAGCTAGGAAGCACATACACTCAAAAATGGTTGTCAATTTCTGCAGATATCGTACATGATACAGACACTCTAATTAAATGTCAAAAGTTAATCCTAAACACCCTGAAATGCCAAAATTTCTATCAGAAGAACAGTCATCTCTTAGCAATGCATTATAAACAAGATAAAAATGAAAAGATAAAAGTTTCAAGCAAAAAAACAAAAAAGTGCAAAAATACGCTTTTAACATACCGCTTATCCTGAAGAATGCCAGAGACCCACAGTCCATTTTGTAGTAGCGCTTAGAAACATTCAGTCATTTGCAAAAAATAAAGTATTCAGAAAAACAAAATAAAAGATAGTGTGTGTGCCAATTCCAGCGATAAGACCAATTGTCTCCTACCATAGAACAAACAATTTCTTAAAGTGATACGCATCATAGCCCAGACAATTGATACTCAACAAAGAGGTAGCATGATACTATGATACTGATATAGAGGCAGCAGCTTAGGGACTGCTAAAAAATTGCATAGGAATAATAGGACTACATAGTTCAAAAAATAATGTCTCCAATTAAAAAAATGCACAGGAATAATAAGACTACACAGTTCAATGTCTCCAATTAGAAAGGCAAATATTGGTTTATCCCTTGTACAGTTCAAAAACAATGATAGTAATAAGCATCTTCTGCCTCCCTCTTTGATTTTACAGAAATAATAAGACTATACATATGATTGTCCCCTTATTACATTTTCCTTGAAAGGAAGCTTGACTGGGTGGTTGAGAGAACCAATTGGGAATGAAGAAGCTCCAATTTAGAACTTTTTTGTTAGTGGTGGTGGTGTGCAGGTTGGGAGGGGAGAGGTATTGTGTTAGTAATTTCTCATCCCTTACAAACTTAAACATAACCCTGAAGATTATGCAGATAAGAAAATTGTCTGTGTGCTAAAACAAAGACATTTATAAATTATTCGTTGTTTATAATTTATAACCAAACTCCATGAGAGAATAATAAAACGAAAACCTGGTCTACCTAGATCATAATACTTAATCTAAGCAACGAATTATGAGACGTGAACATACAGGTAATTGTACATTAAACACTATTTTATATAATAAACTAAAGGAACAGTTGGCCTACATTTGAAGGACCACCTGGCATGACTAATAATATGTGAAGAACCCATACACATGGCAAAATTTCTAAGCACAACATTCATGTGAATCTAAATTTCTGCAGTTCACATAACAGATGGGATACTATAGCCCAAAACAGAAACATTGAGGCACTTTTAATACTAAATGAAATCAAATTTATTGCTAGGCATGCCGAAGATGTCGTCCATCAATACCTGTCTAGATTGGCAATGTGATTCCATTTCCCTCTTAGACTTAAGTTTTACCTTTAATGCAACTTCGTAAAATAATCGTTCAATTTCCTTCAAAAAAGGAAAAAGGACAAAAGCGTCTGGTTCTCTGGTTCCAAGAGGTGGTTTTTCACTTCTCAACAAGCCTTTAGATTCTATGACAAGTGATATGCTACAAAAAGCCATATGTACATTCACAAAGATCTTTAAGGCATATGCTTCTTACCATGATAAGAAGAATAAGGTTAATGCTTTAGAATTATGGATGATATATTTACTCAAGATCTTTGCTTTCGTCTGTCCATGTTTTATCCATGTCCGTGCGAAACATGCATTCAATGGTTTCAATGATATTTTGAAAATACAAAAGAAATCCTAACACAGTAATAGAAATTAGGGCATAAATTAGGGTTTCACTAAAATCAATTAAATCAAAATTTTTTGAATAAAAAATAGGGCATAAATTAGGTCAAAACCATGTCGCTAGTGGTAGAGTCTTTGTCGCTGGCGGTGGAGGCTATGTCATGACGGTGGAGGCTATGTTGCTCGACTGCACCGACGAAAAGACGAGGTTTCTCGGCTCTCGGCTACGTCGGTGACGATGCTGGCCGATTCCAAGTGCAAATGCAGGCCCTCGTAGAGATACGAGGCCACGTTCAGCCGCACGAGCCCAACTCCATCCCAACCATCAGATCAGTCAAAATCTAAGTAAGCACTCGAATCGTTCAAATAAACCCTAAAATTACTTAAATTGTAATTTGTTTGAAATTAAATCAGATTGATGAGGAAATAGGGATCTACTGACCTTGCAGAAGAGATGAGAGAATGAGGAAAAATTAGGGCACGGATTCTTCTCCTCTTCTTCTTCTTCTTCCTCCGTTTCCATGGTCCTCTCGAGGCCGGACGATGGCTGGAAGCTACCACCCGGGCCTCCGGCGTCCCGACGACCTGGGTTGCAGCCCTCCTTGAGTCCACGGTTTCGAACCGTTCCTTAAGGTCCTTCACGAAGGCTTCTTGAGGTCCTTCACGAAGGGAAGACGAAGTAGTGGAGTGGTTTTCGAAGAAGATGAGGGGAGAGGGGGAGAGAAAAAATGAGAGCAAGAGTAAAAATGAGAGTAGGGACGGGAGAGAGAGAGATTTGATTTTAGGTTTCCTTTGATTTTCGGGGGGGAATGAAAAGAGAGCGAAAACAGTCGAAAAAGAGAGCGGGCTGATTTTGGATTTCATGACATTTCATAACACTTGTATTTATAATTGTTACATATGCATAAACTATATATAACATTTATTTGTGTAAAGCTGTTATAATAGGCCAAAAACTAGTAAAACCTGTCATATTAAGAGGGGGTGCTAAAATTCTGTAATTTTTTTATATAAATCGTTATAATATATTTTTTACAAACATTATTAAAAGGTCTTTTTCTTGTAGTGGTACTCATTGTTTGGCCGTGATTGATGGATGGAGTCAGTCCAGTCCAGTCTAGTTTTATCTAGGCAGTGTCCGTATGTTTCTTTCAGTACATTATTGTTTACGCCTTACTTTTGTCGATAAATGATCGGAGACTGAGTTCTGTTCAGGAGAAGGGTTATAACCCCGGTCCTTGTTTGATTTACGGGTTGTAACTTGGCTTTCGGAATAGGTCCCAAGTCATCTTATCATTTGTCGTCCTATTCGGTACTCACACGTTCTACATGATCCCTATGTTGTACAATAATTAGAGACTAAGTTCTGTTCAGGAGAAGGGTTACAACCCCGGTCCTTATTTGGTTTACGGGTTGTAACTCGACTTCCGGAATAGTTCCTAAGTCATCCTATAATTATTGTTCTATATAGTTCTCACATGCTCTCATGCTCTAGTTATCCCACATGCTCACATGTATAGTTATCTCACAAGCTATACATGATCCCTATGCTGAGTCACCATACGCTCATGACCCGGCTATTTCACAAGCTCACTTGTTCAGTTTATTTTTACTCTCAAGCTTCCATTTACTTAACATGTCTGCATTTTACATTACGTCACATGTTAATTACCTTATGCTCCAAGATGCTTTACTTATTGTCTTTCCAGGTTCGGGATAAGTGCATTAGTAGTGCACGAGTCTCGATCTGCTTTTACTTAATTATATCTCTATCCGTTGATACGTTAGTTATTGCTGGTTTTAGTTCATAGTTTGGCTTCCTTTGTGGTACTTGCAATTTAGGGTCTGACCCCACTAGTTTTGTTTGGCCAGATCTGATAGAGGAGTCCAAGGAATCTTTCGTACCATCTACTCGACGGTGAACATCCAAAGCACCAGAGTACCTGAGTGGGTTTCTTGTTTCATCCTCCCACTTGATATGTACATTATTCTTTTGTGGCGTTTAGCCTCCGAGCACGTGTTTAGCTTGTGTTTTGGTTCTTGACATTTAGCCTACGGGCCAAAATATGATGTGCGTATTCTAGGCTATAGCTAGAGCTTATCATGTATGACTATTACTCCTGCTAATTCTCTATTTTGTATTACTAACTTCATGATCATCCATGAATATATGGTTTGGGACGCTTTACTATTGTATGTTTGATGATCATACTTCTTGTACTTTGTATAATTGCTTATGATTGAGATACCTAGGATTGCTTGACCTAGGATCGACTGTTGGCTTATAGAAGTAACCCCCATGTCTTGATAGCTTATACGTGATTTCAGAGTACTGGTGTACTTTGGCATTACGTAGCTGGCCTTGTCCATTCCCACTTGCCAGTATTCTGGTTCTAGGGTGTAACACTCTATAACCCTTCGTGCGATAGAGACCCATCACGTGAGTGGTGCTTCTTCAGCTAAAATGAGCAAGATTATGTTTTGGCATGACGACCGTTCGGGTCACCACCGGTTGAGAGTACTTAATGTGAAATATCCTTAAATCTACACATGGACATTACCTTACCAGCAATAAGGATCTCGCTTATTCCAATATATCAAGATTTTTTTGGAAAAATTGAAACCAAGACTATCCATCACAAAGATACACTTTGACCTTTCCTCTTTTCAACATTCGATTCAAGGAGATATCTGTGGGCCAATCCCACCATGCAGAGTATTTGAATATTTTATGGTATTGGTTAATGCATTGACTTGCTGGTCATATATATGCTTGTTGTCCACAAGAAATACTGCATTTACAAAACTCCTGTCATAACTAATTAAGAGCGGCTCACCAACCAGATTATCAGATAAAGTCCATAAGATGTGATAATGCCGAAGAATTTATGTTAAAGACATCGGACGATTATTGTATGTCCGTTGCGATTGAAGTTAAACATCTAGTTCTATACCAAACGGACTCGTAGAAGCATTTATTAAGCATATCAAGTCGATAACTAAGATTTTGGTGATGTGCACCAAACTTCTCATTTCCGTGCAGGTCTACATAATATCACATTCAGTTATGTTGGTCCATTTGAGGCCAACCGTATTGGGTGGTAAAGTTGGTTAATGGATACAAACCTGACGCTTTGTATTTACATACGCATTTTTGAGTGTGCAACTTATATGCCAGTTGTCCGCTACAATGTACCAAAAATGATCCCTCGGAGAAAGATGGTAATCTATGTAGGTTATGGCTTGTCATCAATAATATTTATAAATTTGAGCCCTTAACATGAGATCTCTTTAGTGTAAGATTTGCGGATTATCACTTTGATAAGACTATCTTCTTGCAGATAGGAGATAAGAACATCAATATTCTTGAATAACAGTGAGAATGGACGTGCTAAGTACCTAAACTATCTCATCTCTATCCCCATGCACACTCAAGAGGGAGTGTTGTAATCAGTTATAACTACTTGTTAATTGTGCCCGATAGATGTGGATCTTTTATCCCTTAAAGATCTCTATATAATTAGTTGTAGCAAATTATGACTTTTTATATAAGGCTAGCAATATAATAATTCTAGGATCATTTACTCATATTTATAGATAGATATTACGATCTCTTCATCTTCTTCTATCCGAGTTCAGGAAGAACCTCTTAAGATCTACTTGGCAATGATATTTTGATTGGTTTTGAAGATTTTTGAGCCGTTCATTTATGAATCTATTTTTTTAAAAAACTTGCTTAGTATTTTTTTTGAGGCATTGGTCTTGGTCGGCTCAAAACTACTTCAAAATTAGTGTAGTATAAATTTTTGTGTCTTTATAAGCACCCCAAATTGGTAGATTTTGAAAATTTTATTATTATCTTCCATTTATACCCTCATAAAAATACACTAAAGACGTCGCTAAAACGCCTAAAGACGTTGCCAAACCAGTTTAGCGACGTATTTAGCGACATTTTCCTCTTGTCGCAAAAACCTTAGTCGCTGTTTGGAAAGACATCGTTGGTCGTCGCCAACACCGACGTCTACCAACGCAGAGCTACGTCGGTAATATACCGACGTTTACTGTCATTTCGTCGGTAAAATAGCGACGTTTAGGATGTCGCTATACGTCGGTATTTCCTGGGAAAATTACCGACGTTTACGATGTCGCACTGCGTCGGTATATCCTGGGGAATATTAACGACGTTTTGTGATGTCGGTATACATCGGTATATCCTGGGAAAATGAAGTAAAATCCTGGAAAAGTTACCGACGTCTACCGACGGTTACCAACGCATACCGACGAAACTGACGTCGCTATACGTCGGTATCCTGGCAATATATGCCAGTTTAGTGACGTCTACCAATGCAATGTGCCGTCGGAAGGCGTCGGTAAACGTCGATAGACGTCGCTAAATTTGAAAAAAAATAATAAAAAATAAATTACAGTATGCATTTTTCTCCACATAATCATTTTTTTCGTGCAGTTTAATCTGAAACACAATACACAAGCACATTTTATCCCTGGGTTCGCCGATTCCTTCGGTGGAACACTCAACACCGGTAAATTAACATCCAAATAAAACGAATAACAACATAAAATAACCAAACTCCACACAACATATATAAACCAATATCCAAATTGTCATGGGTCTACACAACCAATAACAAATGTATCTATGCAACCAACAAACAAGTGTCACAAACAAATAAGTGTCACAAATAAATACAAAGAAAAACAAGTACTCAAACACTCAATACAAACAGTCCTAAGTAGGACTACTGGGGATCCGGAGCAGGAGGGGGCGCGCCGCGACGAAGGGCTAAGAAAAGCTCATAGTCCTCCTGTGAAATCGACACCGACGAAGGAGGTAGTGACGTCGGTGGAGTCGGTGTCGATGAAGAAGGCAGTGGCGCCAGCGGATTTGACGACGATGAAGGCGCACCCGGAGGACGATAACGCTCCAACGCTGCAAGTCGCTGGTGGTATGAATCCATGGTAGATAACATTCTATCACTGCTATCAGCTACCGAATCCTGTACCAATCTCAGCCTCTCGTCCATGGTCATCTGTGATGCCTGCAGATCCAATACGCTGTGCTCCGTTGATGCTCTAAGATCGGTGATGCTCCGCTCTGTCCGCTCAGTCATATTTCAGAGCTCCATAATACTGCGGTCGAGCGCATCCAATCGTGCTATAAGCGCAGGCTCGTCCGACTGGTGCTGAGACTGGTCCTGAATCCGTCGTAGCAGCTCATTCCGGAGAGACTCCATCATCTGGTGGACTCGGGTAGACTCCTGGGACAGCTGTGGACCATGCACACTAGCAGGGGATGCGCTAGAGGACTGGCTCGCAACTAGGGCGCCATAGGATCCCGTACCATAGTACGTACCCCTACGGAGGCCACCAGCGGCGGTCATCCACAGCTCGTCCGCCGACGGAGCTTGAGTGGGTTGCGAGGAAGTACCGGCCTCTTCCACAGTAGGTGCACTAGCAGTCGCCCGGTCCCGAAGCCTCTGATACTCGACCTAGAAAGTACAGATGGTACTCTATGATTTCTAATATCGAATTAATGTACTTATTATTACTAACTACATGAATATTTATTTGCATGCATATTTACTAAGTTATATTAAAATTAACACGAAGTATTATAATTAACAAATAGTATTGTAATACTTACATAGGCAAGCTCGGCCCTCTCGTCAATAAGGCCTTCGCCCTTCCGATGGATGGCCAGGAAGACGGTCACCATGTCGGCGTTACCGACCTTCCTTACCTGTAATTAAATATATTATCTTAGTAATAATTTATCAAATTTGTATTAAAATAATATTTCTGAAAGAAAAACACATACCAGACGACGGAAATGTTCCGTCATCGGAATCGATCTACCGTACCACTTCGAGGCATGCTACCTAGCCGCCTTGGCCTTCTCGGACTTTTCCTTGTACCTTGGCTCGTTGAATCGAGCCTTCATCGCATCCCACTGATCAGGGGTGATCCAACCTTGGATTGGCTTTCTGGCACGATCATGAGCCTTTTGATCATTAATAGCGTCGCTGATCAGCTTAGCAGCGACAGCAGGAAACATCCCCTCGATCAGCTCGGCCCGGTGCGGTGGATAGAAAAAACATATCCTAGAAGAGTGCGCAAACCAAATGTTTTTTAGTAATATATAATATGCACAAATCAAATGATTAATGTTAAAAGCAAATCTATTTTAACCTTGAAGCGCGCAAACCAGTAGGCCTTCCTATCGTCCGGAGCATCCGAGTAGTTTATCCAAGGACCACCATAATTTTGCCTCAGGAGCTGGCCTAGGCATCTTTGTACCGACGAGGGACGATATCTATACAGACATATTATATTCATGAAAAAGTTAATTGATGATAAACACAAAAAAAAATGATAAACTAAAATACTTACTTTGTACCGTCGGCCGAGATCTCCATCCTCGTCTCCTCCGAAGGTGCGCAGGCATCATCTGCCTGATACTGGTCGGCCGTCGGTGCAGCCTCCTCCATCTGCTCATCTGCCTCCATCGTCGTATCAGCAGGAGGAACGCTACTCTCGGGAGCAGTCTCAGGCCTGGAACTACTCGTCCCAGGAGATATGCCACGTAGCATCGTGGCGGGCGGAGCTACTGTCCGATACACAGGAGTACTAGACGACGAGAATCCAGAGCCGGTACCAGTAGGAGGTACCGAAGAAGAACCCCATCCTCTAGCAGTACAACCAGTAGGTACCGAAGGAGTACTCTGTCCTCTGCCAGTATCAGTACCCCGTGCCCCATGTCGGGAAATATGGAACGATCCGCGACGACCTGTCTTGCCTGATAACAACATATGATGAGATACAACAAAGAGAACAAATAATAGAGACTAGAAATATAAAAGTGCAACAAAGATAAGATAATAACCAAGACAACATATGATGATATATTTTACAAGAAACATCTAAGTCCAGATAGTATATTTTACAAAAAAACATCTAAGTTTAGATAGTACATTCTACAAGAAACATCTAAGTCCAAATAGTACATTCAGATAATAACCAAGACTAGATAATAACCAACTCTACATAATTGTCAAAATGAAAGTACATCTCTCTCAATCATCTTCAGAATAATCATCTTGTTCGTCTTCCTCGACCTCATCTTCCTCCTCATCTTCACTTTCATCTTCGCCTTCGTCGACTTCGTCTTCCTCTTCGGATAATTCTACATCTTCTACATTATGTGTCATGTAATGCGTAACTTCCGTGGAGTCCACATCAACAAAATTGGTTACAAGAGGTAGCTCGTCCTCCTGATAAGCTTTTTCGTCAACATCAAAAGTATCTCTAGCTTTAGTCTTGCATACTGCCCACCAGTCAGACTTCGTTGCTTCCCGTCTCGGATAAGCTGTGAAGTACACGAGCTGAGCTTGAGTTGCTAGGACAAATGGTTCGTAGCCTTGATATCCACGCTTGTAGTTTATATCCACAAGACCATTCTCGTCAATTTTCCAACCTTAATTTTTAGTCGGATCGAACCATTCACACTTGAACAACACGATCTTTGCAGGTTCTCTGCCATAATTATACGTCAACTCTACAATCTTTCGCAAGATGCCAAAGAAATCATTTTCTGGATCGACGTCTTTGTAGTTCGAAGATTTGATACACAAACAACTGTTTTTCGTGGAATCAAGATCCAGGAAGCTGTCTCTGATCGGAGCATTTGTCGACTTGAACCGAAAGCCATTGACACAGTAACTTGGCCATATTTTAACAAAAGTAATTGGTCCCTTGGCAAGAGTTCTAATTAATTCAATCTCGGGTGAAATTAGACGATCGACCTAAATACCAAAGAAGAGATATTAAGTTATTTATTGCGCAGTTGCATTAAAAGATGCCAGTAATTACCGGGCTGCTTACATATTCGCTCAACTAAGAAGGAAAATGACGTCTCATTTTTTGTTATAATGCTTCGTCTGTTAGGTAGGGTCTGACCGACCTCAACTCATCATTATATGTGTTGAAAAATAACGAAGCAACCGTCGATTAGTATAATAATATTAGCTTATACTATTATATTGAGATGACATAAACTCATCATTAATTACTTATCCCTCTAGCTTCTCCACTTCATCCTCGTCGCAATTGAGCAATACATACAACTGAGCAGCCCTTAGCTCTTCGTCATTCAAATATCTCTTCTTCATTTTCCCCGAAGGCTTTCCGGACGCATTGAATACTTTCAGTATTCCATCATTAGATTCTTGATAATCGACGTCATTTCTCGGAGCCCTCGTTCTATTCGTAGCAACATGAGGTTTAAAATACGTCGAGCAGAAGTTTGTAATCTCCTCGAGAATATAGGCTTCACAAATAGAACCCTCAACCCGAGCTTTGTTTTTCACCTTCCTCTTTAGGTGGTTCAAATGCCGCTCAAACGGGTACATCCACCGATAACCGACGGGCCCGCCAACACGTGCCTCGTAGAAAAGATGAATTGGCAAATGCTCTATAGAGTCGAAGAATCCAGGAGGAAATACCTTCTCGAGCTTGCACAGTGTTACCGCAATATCGTTCTCCTGCTTTTCTAGACGATCGACGAGCAACTTACTAGAACAAAGATCTCTGAAGAATATGCTAAGCTCGGTCAATGGATCCCAAACAATCGGGGGTAAGAATTCCCGAAATGCAATCGGAATTAACCTCTCCATGAATACGTGACAATCATGGCTCTTCATACCTGTCAGTTTGTTCTCCTTGAGGTTGACGCATCTTTTCAAGTTCGAAACATACACGTCTGGAAATTTAAGACCTTGAATCCACCTACAAAGTCTCACTTTATCCTCCTTCTCTAGTAAAAAAATTGCCTTAGGCTGCTTCAACTTCCCATTTCCGTCCTCTATCAAATACAATGCAGGACGTCTACATATTTCTTCCAAGTCCAATCTAGCCTTTGGATTGTCTTTCGTCTTCCCCTTTACGTCCATTATAGTATTAATTATATTGTCAAACATATTCTTCTCGATATGCATGACATCAAGGTTATGTCTAATCAGATTGGTGCTCCAATATGACAGATCCCAGAATATACTCCTCTTCGTCCAGTTATGAGTGCGACCAAATTCGTCACACTTGTAGCCCGTAGCAGGCTCTTCAATAGCTCTTGGTAAATTTTTTACCTCTTTCCATATCGTGTATCCGGGACACCTTGGCGGGGGATTAGCCTTCTTCAAAACGCCAGCACGAAAAGCATTCTTGTTCCTCCGGTATGGATGATCCTTCGGCAGGAATTGTCGATGACAATTGAAGAAGCACGGTTTGCCTCCGTGTTTCAAATGGAAAGCCTTAGTGCGGTCCATGCAATACGGACATGAAAGACGACCATGCGTGCTCCATCCAGATAACTTACCATAGGCCGAAAAGTCGTTGATGGTCCACATAAGTGCTGTCCGAATATGAAAATTTTGTTTTCTAGATACATCGTACGTGTTGGAACCGACTTCCCACAACTGATTCAACTCATCAATCAATGGCTGTAAATACACATCGATGTTTCTTTTCGGATTGTTCGGACCTGGGATAATAATGGTGAGGAACATATACGGAGTCTTCATGCACATCCAAGGCGGTAGATTGTACGGAGTGACGATCACAGGCCAACACGAATACTGGGATCCCGAAAGTCCGAATGTGGTAAAACCGTCGGAGCAGAGACCCAATCTGACATTACGCGAATCAGAAGCAAAATCTGGATACTCTCGATCAAAGTGCTTCCATGCTTCTCCATCAGATTGGTGATCCAACATCCTTCGGTCTGTTCCCGCTTATGCAAACTAATGTTTTCTGCAGTTTCCTTCACCATAAACAACCACTACAACCGCGGCGTCAACATCAAGTAGTGCATCGAATCCGTAGGCTTCCTGGCACCGACAGACTTTCCTCTACCACTGCCCTTGTAGCGATCGGTACCACAAAATCTGCAGGCATCTTCATCTTTGTCGTCTTTGTAGTGCAACATGCACCCGTTGCGACATGCATCAATTTTCTCGTATCCCATCCAGAGCGATCTCACAATCCTCTTAGACCGGTAGAAGTCTTTAGGCAACTTAGCACCCTCAGGCAATATTTCTATAAGCAACTCCATAAGGCGGTTGTAGCAATCTTACGACATGTTAAAATCGGACTTGATGCTCAACAATCTTGTAACCACCTCCAACGGTAAATGATCCTCACAACCAGGATATAATGGAGTCCTTGCATTCTCCAGCAACTCCATGAACTGTGCAGCATCGACGTTCGGTGCCTCTTCGGGTGCATCATGATCGTCCGGATCAAAACTAGGCCCCGTCGCATCAAAAATCATGTTCACTAACCCATCGTCGTAAGCAGCGTTGTTGTGGACATCCACATAAGGCTCATACTCCGATGCTAAAGACACAAGTTCTTCGTGCACGCTCCACTGATAGTAATTCGGTGAGAAACCCTTCGAGTATAAATGATACGTGACTTCCACTTATGGATGATATTTCAAGTTGCGACAGCTCACACACGGACACTTAATTTTGGTACCGTCCATGTACTGAGGGAACGCCTTGGCAAACTGCAGGAACTGTTGTACACCCTCTATGAATTCATCCCGCATACCGCACATGTCATCAGGACGACGGTTGTACATCCACGAACGATTTTGTAAGTAGTCATTCGTATCCATATCCAATTGAGAATAATTCTGTAAGATAGATATATGTACATTGCAGTCAGTGAATGAATGTTAAGACAGTTTAGATATGTGTGCGCAATTTAGATAGAGGTCAGTAGAGAGTGACAGTTTAGAGAAACTGAGATTATTGGTGACATTTCACTCATTGACACTTCTTCACTATTACTCACAAATGAATTGGCCGTTTCAGCTTGAAAATTTAATATTGTTTTGACAATCATTCAGCAAGTTAAGCTTGGGTTACGTAAGTCGTGTTTTGAAGAAGCAAATCTTTGCAGAAAATTTAAGTCGTGTTTGACTGTACATTCTACATCATCATAGAGTTCTACAGTTGCAGAGAAATTTTAAGTCGAAGCAAGAAATTACTCTATTAGCACATAATATTCTTATAGGAGGAAATTTGGAGTTTAAATGTTAAGGAACAATGCTACACTAGGGGTCTATTTGGAGACGAATGCCAAGCTGAATCCTATTCCAATGTTAAGAACAATGCTACACTAGGGGTCTATTCACCACCACAAATACTTTTAAGTTGCTTTCGTCTTTCGAGAATTTCAATATCTATCACAATATTATTATTTTTCTTTGACAGCAGGTCAAAAAATGCACTTGTCTCCTACTTGCAATTCATTACTAAGGACAAATTTTCTCCAACCTCTTGTAAAAGGTGTATGTCGAGGTATAATTGTACTTGTAGGAGTACACGACACCAACTGTCCAATATCGATCCTTTGGGTCTATAAGAGTTACTTCACTCAGTTTGTCAAGACAAGTAAAACTTTTTAAATTAATATCCAATATCGACCCTTTGGCCTGTGCTTGAGTAGTATCCTAACTCAAACTATCTATCCTAACTAATAAATTAATATCCTACTTTAACATCTACTAACTCTCATATTCCTTCTAACATAAACTAATATCCTAATCTAAACTAACCCTTTAACTGAAACTAATATCTAAACAATGCTAATCATGAACTAACACCCTAACCTGGAAGTCCACACTGCTCAAGCACAGGCCAAAGACCAAGTTATAAGGCAAAATGCAGGCAACTGCCTGTAGCTACAAGGCAAAACCAAATGTTGACGGTATATATACCGTCAACATTTAAAAAGTTTACTTGTCTTGACAAACTGAGTGAAGTAACTCTTATAGACCGAAAGGATACTCTATACACTCTATGTAATACGATATATCAATCATACCTACACTTCTAGGATACTCTATACACTGTAGGTACTAGGATACTCCTTAGTATATTAGATATCAAAATCACTTAGTATGACACAAATATGAGTGTGCATTTCATATAAGAATCTAAACATAAACTACATTCTTGGAAATAATATCAATCATGTTAGCAGACCACCTATTCATGCAACTATCTCAAACTGATAACTATTTTGAGTAACCTCTTTCATTTCTATCGATACATGCCAAAAATACTCTTTACCACATATAAAATAACACTAATATCCCGCTTTTCTTCTCACACTAATAACTCACACACACACACAATCATATATATAGATATACTAATCTAGTATTTCAAAACTCTCGACTTTGAAGAGTCATTTCTGTGTCAGTGTATACGACTCTCCTTGAAAGCTTTCTTATTTGGTAGTAGACTACATTTAAGTATGCTAGTATTTTTTTTACCTTCGAAATAATTACTTAATTGACAATATTGTGTATGAATATTGTGTCATGTCAGCGTGTCGTATCGTGTCTGTGTTAGCACATCAGGAGGAGGGAGATAGGGTTAGGGTTTACCAGCCTTGGTCGGAATCGGGTCGGGATCGGGGCTGGAGCAGCGGCGGAGGGGACTGGTCGGGTCGGCGTCGACGAGGAGACTCGACGGTGGAGGAACGGCGGAGGGTCGTCGATTGAGGGGGGACGCCGGAGGAACGGGGGTCGCCGTGGGGAAAGGGGTCACCACGGGGAGGGGGTCGCCGCAGGGAGGGGGGTCGCCGCGGGGGAGGGGAGTGGTCACCGGTGGGAGAAAGATTTGGGGCAGAATGAAAGTTTGGGTGAAAAAATGAAATCGATCGGGCCAGCAAAACCCTATATGAAACATTTTAGCGACGTCATTCTGAGCCGTCGGTAACCGTCGCTAATATCAGTGATATTATCGACGTTTACCGACGTATCCGCGATGTACGTTTTTTTATACAAAACGTAGTCGCAATACGTCGCCGAACGTCACTAATATTAGTGATTTTAGCGACGTTCACCGACATATCCACGACGTACGTTTTATAATACAAAACGTAGTCGCAATACGTCGCTGAACGTCGCTAATAGTGACGTATTGCGACGTTATATATTTACGTCGCTAAATTGCTAAAATATAGCGACGTCTTTGTTAAACGTCGATAATTACGTCGCTAATATGACTTATTCTGATAGTGATATAACTACAACCACTATATAAATAATATAATAATCTATTTTCTCTTTCTCGTCTTTATTTTCTTCATCTTTCCTTTGACAAGATAATATAAGAACAATTTAGGTTGGTCACACATTCCTAATCAGATAACATCAAACTAATAGTGATAATCTTTTGTTGTTGTGACCTGATAACATGCATTGGTATAATCTTCTTACTTTGGAAGGACTTTTGTTTATATATTGACATATATGTAATTTTATTATTTAAAAAACTTTCAGATGGATTAATCTAAAATTTTTGCTACTTAAAATCACTCAAAATCGGATCTTTCATAATTGTTCACGGTACTTTAAAAATAACTCACAACCGCCATCCTAACGATTGCTAAGCAGGCCCAAACGGCCCGCTCAAAACCCTCCAAACCAATGAAATTGCATCATTTGTGAGACCCTTAGTCTTCTAGACTACAATAACACGTTATCTAGAGGAATTATATATTTTTGCTAAGAATAATGCTATTTGTTCCTCCAAATTGTACCTCCAAACCGTTCCTCCTTACGTGGCAGCTGACGTGGCATGTTGATGTGGCAGCTGACGTGACAAATTTTAAAATTCAAATTCAAATTAACATTGAAATTAATGTTAACATTGACACTAACATTAAAAATTAATATTAACATTAACATTAACATTAACATTAACAATAATATTAATATTAATATTAACATTAACATTAATATTAACATTAAATTAACATTAATATTAACATTAATTAATATTAACATTAAATTAACATGGACAAAATTGGGTAATTAATTTTTTGGGTTAAAATTTGTCATGTCATCGGCCATGTTAGATGACGCATAATATTATTTAACATGCCATGTCAACTGTCACATAAGGAGGGATGTATTGGAGGAACAATTTGGAGGTACGAATAGCATTACTCTTTTGCTAATTGAAGGTGATAAAGGTTTCTAGGTTTAAGGAAGTTGGGAAGGCGCCCAGGAGGACAGAAAACCCAAACAAATAGATTAAATGAACGAACGTACAAAAGATAACATCCCGTGCTCCAACCATATTCCTTCTTCTGTAATATGTTGGCCACACCGATAAAAATTAACAAAAGAGACATGGTTGGAACAATGGATCAGGGACAACTGATCCGGTAAGAGAAAACCATAGACATAATAGTATCTCTTGTTAGCCGATGGAGCTAACAAGAGAGCTGCGTCCGACCGAGGGAGTCCTACAGGTGGTGGTGGCGGCGGCGGTCGAGGAGGAGATACTCCGGAGTCATAGGACGGAATATGTTGTCGAATTCGAGCGCCTCGACGACGTCGCTAAGGAGGTGCACGTAGACTACCCAGTCCCCGTTGGCCCTGGCGCTCGGCATCGGCATCACGTAGCCGGCGTCATCGCCCCACGGGAAGTGATACGAGCCGAACACGGGACGACCCCAGCCGAAATCCACCTCCGCGACCGGGATCCCCCTCCCCGAAGACACGACGAAGGCCATCCCCTCCTCCTCCTCCTCCTCCTCCTCGGCTGTACTCCCGTTGCAGTATATCCTGGCCACCGCAGTCTCGGGCCGGTGCGCCTCGACCCAATCTATCAGCCCCAGAAAATGCTCCTCCGTCGTCGCGCACTGCACAAACCGATGCACCCGGTCCGCCACCTCGCGCAAGCCCATCCTTTCGAGATCCTCCGCCCGGAGGGTCCCGTACGATAACGACAGCACGTTCCCGAAGTAATTTGCCATCAGTTCGGGCTTCAGCCTGCGCCGGCCGTCCACCACGATCCCCATCTTGCACACCCGATACCGCCTAGCGCCCGCGGCGGCCGCCAGACGCCAGAGGTAGGCGCTGAACGCCTCCAGCTTGCTCCTCCTCCTCGTCCTCCCCCCTGTGTCCGCACCCGTCGCCTCCGTCTGCATCTTCTCGATGTCGGCTGCAGCGATGTAGTAGATGCGGTTGAGCATCACGGAGCGCCGACGAGGATCAGCAGGCGGGCGCGGATGCATGGACGATACCAGCATGTAGAGCCTGTCTAGAGCGGACGTATCGTGGCACCCCGACCGCCGGGGGCACAGCAGAGACCTCCTGAAGGTTGGAGCAGCCGCCAGCTTCTTCCTCTCTGCTGCCGCCGCCGACGAAGCGCCAATGAAACTGTTGGCAGCAGTCTCTGCCCATGCCACCAGAAACATGTTGGCCGAGTAGGCATCGGCGATTCGGTGGTCGAATGCGCATGCCAACACCATCCCGCCACACTTGAGCTCGGTAGCCTAATTATGCACACATGCATGGATATAAACATATGAAATTAATAGCCAAAGTGGACTTTTAGTGACAGAATTAGACTTTTAGTGACTAACAGAATTAGACTTTTAGTGACTAATTTGTTTTTAAAAAGAAACTTGTATTCATAACAAAATTTGCTTTTTTAGTGATGAAAGTAGACTTTTAGTGACAAAACTAAAATTTTAGTGACGGAAATTAAACTTTAGTGGCGATTTTTTTTTTTTTCCTTTCCTTAACAAGCTCTATATATGCATGCATGCAGCTAGCTAGCTCACCTGGACGCAAAGAACTCCGTCCTTCTTGTTTGGGACGAGCTTGTTGTGAACAGTCTCGTCCGGCCTATGGAGCTGCAGGTCCCCGAGCTTGACGTCAGCGTAAGCCGTGACGAAATCCACGCCCCGGTTGTTGCATAGGATCTCCGGCTCCCCGGTGGTGGAGTTGGTCACCACCTCGCCGGCGAAGGGGTAGTAGGTGACTAAGGTTTGCGCCAGCGACGCCTTGAGGCAACCAACTGCGGCGACAAAGCCGCCGCCGTCATCGTCGTTGTTGCTGTAACAGAAGAAGACTCCGACGTCCAAGGGTGGCAAGAGGAGGTCGAGGTTGGAGAGGGGCAGCCAGTGCTCCTGCAGTGGAAGCACCGCCGCAACCCTGTCCTTCCCCTTGACCTGGACTTGCACCTGCGCTCCTTTAGATCCACCCATATTTATCAATGGATCCTTGCTTAGTTAGCAGCTTAGCCATCAATTTATAGAAGTTTTCTTCCTCTTAAGGATCCCCTAAACTTTCTAAATAACAGTTCGAAACAGTGTTGTCCGGACCGGACTGGACCGGCGGTCCGGCCGGTTTTGACAAAAATTTCGGTCCGGTTTGATGTAAACCGAGATTTTTTTTAAAGAACCGTCGGATTTTTTTTTATAGAACCGCGTTTAACCGGTGAACCGGCCGAACCGGTTCGCAATTGAATTGGAAATTTTGGTTTTTTATTTTTTTTCAAAAAACTCAAAAAAAATTATTGTGTGAGATTTGGACAATTTAGTTCATGGTTTGGTTTTGAGAGACCTTATAGTTGTAAATTAAACCAAACAAAACATGCTAAGAACCAACCCAAGAAGTAAATGTGGATATGTTATTTGTTTGAACCAAACCAAACCAAGTCTATTTGAACTCCGGTTGAACCCTGGTCCGACCTATACAAAAAAAAAATCAGTTCAATCATCGGTCCGATTTTTAAAACATTGGTTAGAAGTCCCCGCGACTTTGATTTAAGAAAAAAAAATTCATGCATTGCAAGCCTTTTGGGGGGGCACTACCCTAAACTTCTACTATTATTATAAATGGAAGCAATAATACGCCCCCTTGGTTTGATTCACTGATCTTCTGCCATCCAGCCAGAATCTTATACCTCTTCTCGGTATCAACAAGAGTCACTCGATTTCGGTGAAAATAATAATACTATTAATCTATTCTTCTTATGCTGCAGTTGACATGTGATATCTGTAATTGTAGCTTACAAATTTTAACATTAAAACTAATATTAAGATTAAATAGCATTAAGGTGCTATTATTGACACTATTAAAATTTCATCCTTCACTCCTATTTAATTTTTGTTTATTCAAATTGCAAATCTTTTCCTGCATTAAATTTGACATTAATTTGTGTATGCATGGCAGGAGTGCAATCTGACATTTCAATAATTTTAATGCAGGAACATTTTTAGAATTTAAATGATATACAAATTAAAGAGGGGTGCATGACGATATTTTAGGAGTGTCAATAACGGCATCCTAACATTATCATTAAAATTAACTTTAAATAAAATTGGACGATAAATTTTTTGGATTAAAATTTATCATGTTAGCTGCTATGTCAGATATCACGTCAGCTGTCACATAAGAAAAGTTGTTTT
Source organism: Iris pallida (assembly GCA_029216955.1). Taxonomy (NCBI): domain Eukaryota; kingdom Viridiplantae; phylum Streptophyta; class Magnoliopsida; order Asparagales; family Iridaceae; genus Iris; species Iris pallida. Next base: position 3,498,317 of record JANAVB010006993.1, on the reverse strand, counting down.
GGCGAGATAATCTGGAGGGATAATTAGCATTATTCTTTGTTGGAATATTTTAGCAAATTTTCCCATATAAAACATGGAAACTAAGAGATGCCCCTACTATTTTTTAAAACTATGAAATACCCATATTTTTGGATGAACATTCAAAAGCTCCGTTAAATCTCCTTAAGTGAACACCCAACCCAGCTCTAAAGCTGTAAACGGCAAAAATGCCCATAAGAGCACACCTCATCTTCCAGTTCGTCTGTGGCGATGATTGCCGTGTCATCTAGCACTTCCCTCTGCATCTCTCCGTCCACATCAAGCCTCGAACTGCAAACGAATATTCACAGCAAGTAATCATATCTAGTCTCCAAATAAACATTTTTTTTTCCTGTGCAAACCCTAAGGAATTATCTACTCAAAGGAAGAGAGTGGTCAGATTCATAGCTTTATCGGTTGATTTAGTGAAACCCTAGTATGAATTATTCACTCAAAGGAAAAGGAAGCTAAAGCAAAATAACTTCTCAAAGATGGACAATATACATGAAAACTGTGCAAAACATCATATCTTTATATTAATTCCTACTTGTTTTCATCAATTGAGGAGACTGCATTCCTTATTTGGAACTCTGGACCAAAATAAAGCAAAATGTAGGGGGACAACTGGATCTACAAAAAAAATCTATGAAGAGAGTGAAAACCAGGGGAGGGTTTATACGGACCAATTCCAACCAAAGGGGATCTACTTCTACAGTAGGAGAAACATGGCAGTCATCCACAGATGAAATTGGAGCACAAGGAAGAGGTAGATCACATGGTTCAAGTGGTTTTGAATCTTGGTTTACATGTGGCAGTAGAAGAAGGGAGTAGCAGTAACAATGGCAATAGTAACTTGTGAATATGATTTTTTGTCGTTTTTGGGTTGAAAATCTGACTTAGAACTTATGGTGGATATGTTTTGATATTTTGAGTTCCAAAAGGTGGATTAGGACCTATTTGTTAGTACTTATGGTGGATATAGCTTATGAACTTTTTTTGGAGAATTTTATGGTCGATCTAACTTATATGGGTTTTAACATTTTCTTTGTTCTGGGTGTATGGCTTGGGACAGACAAATGAAATGGTGATTTTATTGCTAATTACAAACACTACTAAAATATGCTTATAGCGACGTAAATTTAGCGACGTTAAAAAGACGTCGCCAAATTGTGGACTTTAGCGACGTATAAATGAAACGTCGGTAACCGTCGCTACTAGCGACACAAATGGCGACGTGACAATGACGTATACTAGTTACGTGAGCTAGTCGTCACCAAACGTCGCTACAACATCGCTAATTGCGACTGTTTTAGCGACGTTAATAGTAACGTCGCTAAATTCTAACTAAATTAAATTTCCTCCCCCTCCTGAATTCATTTCCCCCCATCCATTTCACTCTCTCTCACTCTCTTCCTCCGGCGCTCTCGCTCTCACTCTCTCCGGCGCTCTCGCTCTCGCTCTCACTCTCTCCAGCGACATCACTCTCTCCGGCGACTCTCCTCTGGTACGTGACTCCCTCTCTCTCTCTCTCTATTTGTTATTGGTGGTTGGGGGGGTGCTGGTGGCTCGAGGGGAGGGGCAGGGGTGGTGCGGGTGGTTGGGGTGAGGAATGGTTGGGGGTGGCTGGGTGGGTGGGGCAGGGAGGGGTGATGGCGGCTGGGGGTGAGGGCGGTTAGGGTTAGGGTTCGAGTTCAGATTAGGGTTAGGGGTGGGGTTATGGTTAGGGTTAGGGTGTGGTGAGGGCGGTTAGGGTTAGGGTTAGGGTTAGGGTTAGGGGTGGGGTTAGAGAGTGGTGAGGGCGGTTAGGGTTCGGGTTAGGGTTAGGGGTGGTGTAGGGGTTGGGGGGGCTGGGGAGGGGGGGCTGGTGGGGGAGGGGTTAGGGATAGGGTTCGGGTTAGGGTTAGGGGTGGTGTAGGGGGGGGGAGGGGTGCGGGGGGGGCTGGGTCAGGGGCACCGATAGTGCCGAAAAAACTGATAATTTAGTAATAGTTATTTATTTTCCGACACCGAAAAATGTGATACTCTGATTCGAAATCACGTACCGATAGTGCCGATATTTGTAACACGTAGTTTTGTTGGTTGGTTAATTTATAACACGATAGTGTCGATATTTATAACACGTACCGATAGTGCCGATATTTATAACACGTAGTTTCCTTGATCCCGATACTCATAGGAATGGTCCCGAGTCACGGCCGTAGTATGTAGTATATTTGTTTTAGTTTGTAGTATATTCGTTTTAGTTTTTAAGTTTTAATTTTGAAGTTTATTCGTTTTAGTATGTAGTATGTAGTAGGAATGGTCCCGAGTCACGGCCGTAGTATGTAGTATGTAATATATTCGTTTTAGTTTTAAAGTTTATTCATATTTGCAGATATCTAGAAATAGCTCTATCCATGTATCTGCTAGACCGTTCGTGGATGTACAACCGCATTCGAGATGACAGGTATGATGTGCGAGATAAATATATCGCCGGAGTAGAACAATTCCTCCAATTCGCGAAGGCGTTTCCTCAATCCATGGACGGCGTGGACATTAAGTGCCCGTGTGTAAAATGTCAGAACATGAAGTTTCAACCAGAATTGGTTGTGACGTATCATTTATACACAAAGGGTTTCCTTCCGAATTACTACCAATGGACCGCACACGGAGAGCTTGTACCTTTAGCATTCCAAGCGGAGCCTTATGTGGAGCCTTTTGTGGAGCATTATATAAATGTCCATAACCGAACTAGTGTCGACAACGAGTACGTGAACTTGGTCTTCGATGCTGCGGGGCCTAGTTTCGATCCATACAATCGTGACGCAGCTGAGGAGGTACCGAATGCCGATGCCGCGAAGTTCATGGAGTTGTTGGAGAATACAAGGACTCCTTTATACCCTGGCTGTGAGAACCATTCACCGTTAGAGGTGATCACTGGGCTCTTGAGCATAAAGTCTGACTTTAACATGTCCCAAGAATGCTACAGTAGAGTGCTCGAGTTGATTACCGATATCTTGCCGGAGGGTGCCAAGTTACCGAAAGACTTCTACCGTTCTAAGAAGATGGTGAGATCTCTCTGGATGGGATAGGACAAGATCGATTGCTGTTAGAACGGATGCATACTTTACTACAAAGATCACAAGGATGCAGAAGTGTGCGGATTCTGTGGTGCTGATCGCTACAAGCCAACTGCTGCAGGCAAGTCTAGAAGACCGACTGCTTCAATGCACTATATGTCGTTGACGCCGCGGTTGTAGAGATTATTTACGGTGAAAGAGATTGCCAAAAATATGAGTTGGCACAAGCGACAACAGACCGAAGGAGTGTTGGATCACCCATCTGATGGAGAAGCGTGGAAGCACTTCGATCGAGCATATCCTAATTTCACTTCTGATGTACGTAATGTAAGGTTGGGGCTCTACACTGATGGTTTTACCCCATTTGGTCTTTTCAGGCTCCCAATATTCATGTTGGCCGGTAATCCTCACTCCGTACAACCTACCGCCTTGGATGTGCATGAAGACACATTACATGTTCTTAACTATTATCATCCCCGGTCCGAACAACCCGAAGAGGAACATCGACATGTACTTATAGCCGTTGATAGATGAACTGAAGCAGCTATGGAAAACAGGGGCGTACACGTATGATGCTTCGAAAAAACAAAATTTTCAGATGCGGGCAGCACTAATGTGGACAATCAATGACTTTTCGACTTATGGAATGTTATCTGGATGGAGCACTCATGGTCGGCTTTCATGTCCATATTGTATGGACCGCACTAAGGCTTTTTGTTTGAGACACGGAGGAAAGCCATGTTTCTTTGATTGTCCCCGGCAGTTCTTGCCGAAAGACCATCCGTACCGTAGGAACAGAACTGCATTCCGTGCCGGAGCTATAAAGAAGGGCGATTCACCGCCAATGTGGTCCGGAGAGGACACATGGGAGTAAGTAAAAGAAATTCCAAGTGCTATTGAAGATCCTACAACGAGCAGCCATTGCGAGGGATTTGGGAAAGATAATAACTGGACCAAAAGGAGTATATTCTGGGATATGCCATATTGGAGCACAAATCTGATTAGACATAACCTTGACGTCATGCATATCGAGAAGAACGTGTTTGATAATATAATTAATACTGTAATGGACGTCAAGGGAAAGACAAAAGACAATCAGAAGGCTAGATTGGACTTAGCCAAAATATGTAGACGCCCTACATTGCACATGATAGACAACGGGAATGGAAAGCTTTTGCGGCCTAAGGCAATCTACTCGCTGGAGAAGGAGGACAAAGTGAGACTTTGTAGATGGATCCAGGACTTAAAATTTTCGGACGGATACGTCTCCAATCTAAGAAGATGTGTCGACATAAAGGAGTGTAAACTGACCGGAATGAAGAGCCACGATTGCCATGTATTCATGGAAAGGTTAATTCCTGTTGCATTTCGAGAATTATTACCGCCGGTAGTCTGGGATCCATTAACAGAGCTTAGCATATTCTTCAGAGATCTTTGTTCTTGCAAGTTGCTCGTCGATCATTTAGAGAAGCAAGAGAATGACATTGTGGTAATACTTTGCAAACTTGAGAGAGTTTTTTCTCCTGCATTCTTCGACTCAATGGAGCATCTACCGATTCATCTTATCCATGAGGCTCTTGTTGCCGGACCTGTCGGTTATCGTTGGATGTACCCATTCGAGCGACAGTTGAACCACCTCAAGAGGAAGGTGAAAAATAAGGCACGGGTGGAGGGTTCTATTTGTGAAGCATATGTCCTTGAAGAAATTTCAAACTTCTGTTCCATGTATTTTCAGCCTCATATTGCTACAAACAGAATAAGGGCTCCCAGAAATGACGACGGCTATGAAGTTGGTATGGAGGCAAAACTGAAAGTATTTACTGCCTACGGAAAACCATTTGGTAAAATAAAAAAAGATATCTAAATGACGACGAGGTTAGCGCTGCAATGATACATGTATTGCTCAACTGCGACGAGGAAGAAGTGGACAAGCTAGAGAGGTAAGTAAAATTATTTCGCTTGCTTCGTTGCTTCTAAATATAACTAATATACCTTTTTTTGTTGCTTTTCAGCATGTTTAAGGATGAGGTAGCGTCCAACAATCCGTACGCAACCGAGGAGGAAGTAGAACGGCAAATGAGACTTCATTTTCCTTTTTGGTTGAGAGCATATGTACGGACGTAGTCACAATTTAATTTTTCTGTACATTTATACTTGCACATAATAATTAAGTTAGCATCGTTTCTATGGTATTTAGGTTGATCGTTCCGAGGCAATCCTTGAGAATGAGTATATTAAAACTCTAGCCAAGAGGCCAATTTATCAAGTGAAGACCTGGCCAAGTTACTGCGTAAATGGTTTCAGGTTCAAGTCAACAAATGCTCGAATAAGAGACGACTTCTTGGATTTGGATTCTACGAAGAATAGTTGTTTGTGTATAAAATCTTCAAACTACAAAGACGTCGACCCAGGCAATGACTTCTTTGGCGTCTTACGGGAGATTATGGAACTGACATACAATTATGCTATAGAACCTTGTAAGATCGTCTTGTTCAGATGTGACTGGTTCGATCCGATCCAGGGTCGAGGTTGGAGAGTTGACAAACATGGTCTTGTTAACATAAATTATCGCCGTCGATATCAAGCTTATGAGCCATTTGTTTTAGCAAGCCAGGCTCAGCTAGTTTATTTTACCAGCTATCTAAAATGAGGAGTCGGAAGATCAGATTGGTGGGCAGTCTGTAAGACTAAAGCTCGGAGTACCTTCGATGTCGACGAGATAGCTTATCAGGAAGACGAACTACCTCTTATTACAAATATTATCGATGTGGACTCAACGGAAGTTTCTCATGACATGTTTCATCAATTGGAAGAGGTAGAAGTATCAGAAGAGAAAGAGGAAGTTGATAGAAGTGAAGAGGAAGAGGAAGAGGAATCGGAACAAGATAAATTTTCAGAAGAGGATTGAATATGTTTAATTTTCAGATATAGTATGGTTTATTTTTGTTTTTTTCAGATGTAGTATGGTTTACTTTCGTTTTAGCAACGTTAATAAGCGACATTTTCAGATGTAGTATGGTTTACTTTTATTTTTTTCAGATATAGTATGGTTTACTTAGCGATGTTTCCTGGCTGTAGTATGGTATACTTTTTGTTTTTTTAAGATGTAGTATGGTATACTTCTGTATTTTTTAAGATATGGGTCGACGTGGATCATTTGGTTCCGGTCCTGGTGGGAGTCGACGAGCCCGATCGCCTCCATCTTGTAGTGCCCCGTCCCTACATCGTGCCCCGTACTTGTCCACGGGGTGCGCGAGAAAGGAACACTGTCGCTATCAATTCGGTCGGGACCGATAGGTCGGGACCGGCCGAGTCGATCGAACGGGAACGGTTGAATTAAGATCCATTCCTCGTTATGGAATGTCTTCTTCGGAACCAAGTCCCATATTCAGCGGGTTGCGCCTCGAGGATTGGCTCTGCGGCTGAGTCGGGAGAGACCTCCCGTTGCTCTGATTTTCACGCCGCTTGCGTTGGTTTTGGCTTTGTTTTCTGAATGCGTTTTCGTGAATGTTTTTGATGGTTTTCATGGCTTGCATTTCGAACTCGCATTTCCTATCGAACTCCTTGAATAATGCAGTGTTCTAATCGGTTGCTTGTGCGATTTCAGGTAATCGCGTAGGCGACGTCTAGCGCGACCAACAAGTTCCCTCGCCAAGGTAAACTCAAGGTGAGTGGCTGACCCTTCTCTTCTCGACCCTCTTCTTAGGCAAAATCAATAGTGTTGTTGCGAAGGAAAGGATAAATGCAAGGGCACGAACACGGGAAAAAGGATTGAGTTTTCAAAGAGAATGTAGGCTAATGTCTTAATAACTAAAAAGGAAATGTGTCTTCACACGGTTATGGACAACTTGTCGACAAGGCGATAGTTTCCTCGAGCGGCAACCCGAGGCCACGGGACCGTTTCGGCCTAGGAGGAAACAGGGTATAGTCGTGCATAAGGTTTCAGCACAGGTTAAGCGGGGACTTGCAACGGAGCTAGCTACTTGCGTTGAAAGGATCCCGATTAACAAAGCTATACGTCCAGGATGGCTTGTGATGCCAGTGACCAAACACACGTAATGTTGCACTTGGAATATAAATGATAACAATGGACAAGGAAGAACATGGTAAGTTTCTAAAGGCGCGGCGCGGTCCGCCGGGGTAAGTTTCAACGTAAAAGTTCACTATGCTTGTCATTACTTGTTTGTAATCCATTAGGATGGTTAGAAACATTCATACTCTAATGTCATATAAACTCTTCAACCAAATGAGAGCTTGGAACTTAAATAGCCACGCACCAGTACAAGTGTAATGTACTGATCCTCGCTCTCCACGCAGGTACCCCGAACTACGAAGGGCGTGCCAACTAAAAGCTCAAGGCGGCGTGCATTCTTTTGAAGCCTCGTCCGTGTGAGGGCTTGTTTTTCTGGATTTCCTTTTGAAGAAGACCCGCACATCAGTCCAAAGAAAAATGACGACTCGACTTCCCGCCATAGCAGGTGGAAATATGTATTGGTTTTTGCTTGTATAAAAGGGTGTAATGTATGGAACGACTATCTCATCGGCGTTCATTTTTGTAAGTCGAAGTCATGTTGTAGCCCGCGCGGCAATGATTGTAAAAAGAAGTCTATGTAAAGTTCATATTATCAATGAAAAGTCTATTTCCATTTCAAATGTGTTATTCAATTTCTCTGCGTACTCTAAATTGATGTTGTGTTTCGGATAACCTTATGTATACGCCTTGTGCGATCGCAACTTAGGTTCGCACGGCATCACGCCCGGGGGACGACTATCGATTCTACGGAATCGGGGCGTGACATAATGGTATCAGAGCACGGCTTTACATCCTTTGGCCTCGCGTCTAGAGTTTCAAACCTTTGACCACGCAACGATGAGATAAGTTGTTCCATACAATGAGTCCGTAATAATTTGAGACTGATGCGTTGCCTTCGTATCGCAGAAGTGGCGGAACCCACGGCCGAGCAAGAACAGAGCGCTTCCAGCGGCTCTAGTAGCTCGCATCGTCCGCAGGCCGGACCTTCTAACGATACCATCGAAAGGATGCTGCGCATGATGGAGGCGCAGCGGAACCAGTCCGAGAACCGACATCAACGAGTAGAGGAACGACAGGCCCAGTTCGAAGCTCGCTTCGACGCGCACATCAAACTTCAACAAAAGCAGATGGATACCCTGCAGCAGATCGTCCAGACGTTTGCGGCCAATGGAAATTCTGCGACGGCACCTACCGTCACCGTGCCTACTACTACCGTGCCGGCGAATCCACCCATTGAAGTCGACACGGCGGAGCTCGAGCTTCAACCAGCGGCACCGAAAAGGTACAACTTTGAAGTGTCAGAATTCAAGAAGGCGTGCCGCACTTCCTTCAGCGGCACCGAGGGCCCTTCCATTGCGATCGACTGGCTGGAAGAACTAGAAGACCACTTCGAGCTTCTCGGCATCGAAGAATCAAAGCAAGTCGCCTGCGCACAACTTCAACTACGGTTGAACGCGCACGACTGGTGGGCCGTGCGCAAGCGAGCGATTCGACCGGACAACACTACCGCGCCGATCTCTTGGGCCACGTTCCGCAAGGCTTTCGAACTCGAGTACCTTCCGTCCGCCGTTCGCCAAGCAAAAGAAAATGAATTCATGTCATTGAAGCAGGGGAGCAGGACGGTGCAACAGTACGCCGCAGAGTTCAATAAATTGTCCAAGTTCGCTGGTGCGTTTCTGCCTACTGAAGAGTGCCGCGTGCGACGGTTCGAAGTGGGACTGCGACAATCTATTGGTGTGCATGTCGGCGTCCCGGAGTACAAGACCACGGGCGAGGCTCTAAACCACGCTCTCCGTCTTGAGAGTCTGCATCCTTCCGGCGCTGCAGACGTTGTGCGTCACTCAAATCACAAACGTCCTAGCCATACGGGAGGCAACATTCACGCATCAAAGCGTCCGAACCATGGCGGTTACCATGGACATAACTCATCATCACGATGTGCCAAGTGCGGTTCCATTGGGCATGAGGCGAGCAACTGCTTGGTCGCCGAGGGGGGATGCTTCTTTTGCGGACAAAAGGGTCACTACAAACAAGATTGCCCCCGGAGAGGAAATCGTAACGCCCCGCCCCAACCACCTCGTCAAGAAAATCGGGGACAGGCATCCCGACCTCCTCAGCACACTCAACCAGACAACCAAGCCCGACGCCCTAATGCCCAGGGGCGTGTCTTTGCTCTGACTCGAGACAAGGCGTTCGCTTCCGACACGGTCGTGACAGGTATATTGAACTTCAATAATGTACCTGCTCGTGTGTTATTTGATTCAGGTGCATCGCATACTTTCATATCGGCGGACTTCGCCGCCGAGCACAAATTTCCTGTAAAGTTGTTAGATCTTGATCTTAGCGTAAGTATGCCTTCGGGCGTGCCACTACTCACAAATTTAGCTTGCGGGGGAGGAACCATATGTATTGGGGGTCAAAAGATCGGTCTTGATGCGATAGTTCTAGATATGAAGGACTTCGACATCATACTGGGCATGGATTGGCTCGGTCCTTGCAACGCCAACATCGACTGCGCAGGAAAGAGGGTCACCTTCCGCATACCTGGAGTGCCCGAATTTTGCTATTCGTGTGGTGAAGCATCGCCGACGTGTATGGTGATCTCGGCAATCTCGGCTCGGAGGCTACTTCATTCTGGATGCGAAGGCTACTTGGCGTCCGTTCGTGACACGAGGCAGGATAGTGCGAACGCGGGTGATACCGACGTTGTGGCAGAATTCCCAGACGTGTTCCCGGACGAGCTACCTGGCATGCCGCCCGATCGAGAGATAGAGTTCACCATCGATACATTCCCCGACGCCCGGCCGATCTCGAAGGCTCCGTACAGGATGGCTCCTGCAGAATTAAAAGAATTGAAGGCACAACTTCAGGAATTGCTCGACAGAGGGTTTATCCGTCCGAGTGTCTCGCCGTGGGGTGCGCCCGTGCTGTTCGTAAAGAAGAAGGATGGATCGATGCGACTCTGCATCGACTATCGGGAATTGAATAAAGCCACCGTCCGAAACAAATACCCCCTGCCCCGCATCGACGACTTGTTCGACCAGCTCCAAGGTGCAACCGTGTTTTCGAAGATTGATCTGCGATCGGGTTATCACCAACTCAAAGTCAAGCCAGATGACGTGCCGAAGTCTGCCTTCCGCACTCGTTATGGCCACTACGAGTTCTTGGTAATGCCGTTCGATCTGACAAACGCCCCTGCCGTCTTCATGGATCTAATGAATCGGGTGTTTCGTCCATTCGTTGATAAGTTCGTAGTAGTCTTCATCGACGACATCCTCGTCTACTCGAAGGATCGAGCGCAACATGCAGAGCATCTGCGGACGGTACTCCAAACCCTTCGAGAGAATCAGTTGTATGCGAAGATGAGAAAGTGCGAGTTCTGGCTGGACAGCGTTTCATTCCTTGGGCACATCATCTCCGCCGCGGGCATCGCAGTCGATCCGAAGAAAGTCGAGGCAGTTGCTGATTGGAAATGGCCCGCATCAGTTGGCGAAATTCGAAGCTTCCTAGGCTTGGCGGGATACTACCGACGCTTCGTGAAGGACTTCGCGAAGATTGTATCGCCGTTGACTCGCCTCACCCAGAAAGGAGTCGCATTCAAGTGGTCAGACGACTGTGAAGCTTCCTTCCAGGAGCTCAAACAACGGCTCGTTTCGGCCCCGATACTTGCTCTTCCTGAAGGGACGGAGGGATTTCAAATCTTCAGCGATGCTTCTGGCCAGGGCTTGGGGTGTGTACTCATGCAGCGGGATAAGGTGATATCTTTTGCTTCCCGGCAGTTGAAGCCGCACGAGAAGAACTACCCCACGCACGACCTAGAACTAGCGGCAATTGTGTTCGCGTTGAAGCTGTGGCGTCACTATCTCTATGGCGTGGCGTGCAGGATTTATACGGACCACAAAAGCCTCAAGTATCTCTTCACCCAGAAAGAACTGAATTTGCGGCAGAGGCGATGGCTCGAACTAATCAAAGACTATGACTTATCAATCGACTACACGCCGGACAAGGGAAATGTGGTAGCGGATGCGCTGAGCCGAAAGTACTTAGCTTCATTATGCATCAACGATCGACTGCTGCGTGACTTAGAAGGAATGGGCATTGAACTTCGAGTTCGTTTCAGAGACGTGAAACTGGCGCAACTGCGGGTGGAACCGAGCCTACTGGAGAGGATCAAGTCTGCACAGAAGGACGACCCCTACCTGGAGAAGATGCGGAAGTTGATATCGACAGGGAAAGCGTCTGACTTTGCAGAGGACGAGTCGGGAGTGTTGCGCGTGAAGGGACGGCTATGCGTACCGGACGACGTAGAACTCAGAAAGGAGATAATGACGGAGGCACACTATGCAAAATATTCCTTGCATCCTGGCAGCACCAAGATGTATAAGGACCTCCGCGTTGTCTTTTGGTGGCACGGCATGAAGAGGGACGTAGCGCTCTTTGTGTCAAAATGTATGGCCTGTCAGCAAGTCAAAGCCGAGCACCAGCGACCGGGCGGGGAGATGCAGAACCTTTCCATTCCAGAGTGGAAATGGGATCACATCACTATGGACTTCGTTGTTGGCTTGCCGAGGACGCCGCGGGGAAATGACGCCGTCTGGGTCATCGTCGATCGACTAACCAAGTCAGCGCACTTTATTGCCATCAAAGTTACTTGGAGCGTCGACCGCCTTGCTCAGATATATCTTGATAAAATAGTTCGGCTGCACGGGGTCCCAGTTTCTATCGTCTCGGATCGGGATGGACGGTTCATAGCACGTTTCTGGAGTAGTCTACATTCAGCACTGGGGACCAAGTTGAAGTTCAGCTCAGCTTATCATCCTCAGACTGACGGCCAAACAGAGCGGGTGAACCAAATTCTCGAAGACATGTTGCGACTCTGTGCTATCGACTTGAAGTCAAGTTGGGACGTCCATCTACCGCTGGCCGAGTTTGCATACAACAACAGCTATTAGTCCAGCATCCAAATGGCGCCGTATGAAGCTTTGTACGGCCGGAAGTGTAGATCGCCCATTTGCTGGGATGAAGTCGGGGAACGGCAGATACTTGGTCCGGAGCTGGTGGAGCAGACTGTGCAGAAGGTCAAATTGATACGAGAAAGATTGAAGATAGCACAAAGCCGGCAGAAAAGTTATGCCGACACGCACCGACGCCCCCTCGAGTTCTCGGAAGGCGACCATGTATTCCTGAAGGTGATGCCTATGCGTGGAGTATCCCGGTTCGGTACGAAAGGAAAGTTGAGCCCAAGATTTGTTGGCCCGTTCGAAATATTGAAGCGAGTCGCCCCGGTAGCTTACCAGATCGCCTTGCCGCCTGCATTGTCAGAGGTACATGACGTCTTCCACGTCTCGAAATTGTGGAAGTACGTGCACGATCCGGGGCATGTGGTAGATTTGGGTAAGCTGGACCTGAAGGCGGACTTATCATATGTCGAAGAGCCGGTGCAAATCTTGGAGCACAAGGATAAACTTCTCCGCAACCGTGCTATTCCACTAGTCCGCGTTCTCTGGAGAAACCATTCCGTCGAGGAGTCGACTTGGGAGCTTGAGTCAGAAATGAAGGAGAAGTTCCCTTCATTGTTCTCGTAGAGGTAGGTTCTATTTTAAGTTTCGAGGACGAAACTTTTTCTTAGTTGGTTATGGTGTAGTGCCCCGTCCCTACATCGTGCCCCGTACTTGTCCACGGGGTGCGCGAGAAAGGAACACTGTCGCTATCAATTCGGTCGGGACCGATAGGTCGGGACCGGCCAAGTCGATCGAACGGGAACGGTTGAATTAAGATCCATTCCTCGTTATGGAATGTCTTCTTCGGAACCAAGTCCCATATTCAGCGGGTTGCGCCTCGAGGATTGGCTCTGCGGCTGAGTCGGGAGAGACCTCCCGTTGCTCTGCTTTTCACGCTGCTTGCGTTGGTTTTGGCTTTGTTTTCTGAATGCGTTTTCGTGAATGTTTTCGATGGTTTTCATGGCTTGCATTTCGAACTCGCATTTCCTATCGAACTCCTTGAATAATGCAGTGTTCTAATCGGTTGCTTGTGCGATTTCAGGTAATCGCGTAGGCGACGTCTAGCGCGACCAACAAGTTCCCTCGCCAAGGTAAACTCAAGGTGAGTGGCTGACCCTTCTCTTCTCGACCCTTTTCTTAGGCAAAATCAATAGTGTTGTTGCGAAGGAAAGGATAAATGCAAGGGCACGAACACAGGAAAAAGGATTGAGTTTTCAAAGAGAATGTAGGCTAATGTCTTAATAACTAAAAAGGAAATGTGTCTTCACACGGTTATGGACAACTTGTCGACAAGGCGATAGTTTCCTCGAGCGGCAACCCGAGGCCACGGGACCGTTTCGGCCTAGGAGGAAACAGGGTATAGTCGTGCATAAGGTTTCAGCACAGGTTAAGCGGGGACTTGCAACGGAGCTAGCTACTTGCGTTGAAAGGATCCCGATTAACAAAGCTATACGTCCAGGATGGCTTGTGATGCCAGTGACCAAACACACGTAATGTTGCACTTGGAATATAAATGATAACAATGGACAAGGAAGAACATGGTAAGTTTCTAAAGGCGCGGCACGGTCCGCCGGGGTAAGTTTCAACGTAAAAGTTCACTATGCTTGTCATTACTTGTTTGTAATCCATTAGGATGGTTAGAAACATTCATACTCTAATGTCATATAAACTCTTCAACCAACTGAGAGCTTGGAATTTAAATAGCCACGCACCAGTACAAGTGTAATGTACTGATCCTCGCTCTCCACGCAGGTACCCCGAACTACGAAGGGCGTGCCAACTAAAAGCTCAAGGCGGCGTGCATTCTTTTGAAGCCTCGTCCGTGTGAGGGCTTGTTTTTCTGGATTTCCTTTTGAAGAAGACCCGCACATCAGTCCAAAGAAAAATGACGACTCGACTTCCCGCCATAGCAGGTGGAAATATGTATTGGTTTTTGCTTGTATAAAAGGGTGTAATGTATGGAACGACTATCTCATCGGCGTTCATTTTTGTAAGTCGAAGTCATGTTGTAGCCCGCGCGGCAATGATTGTAAAAAGAAGTCTATGTAAAGTTCATATTATCAATGAAAAGTCTATTTCCATTTCAAATATGTTATTCAATTTCTCTGCGTACTCTAAATTGATGTTGTGTTTCGGATAACCTTATGTATATGCCTTGTGCGATCGCAACTTAGGTTCGCACGGCATCACGCCCGGAGGACGACTATCGATTCTACGGAATCGGGGCGTGACACATCTACCACTCCTACCGACTCCTCATCCCTCCGCACTCCACTATACACTAGCGGTCTAGTCGCCGGCAGTGCCTCCATACCCGGCTCTACCAGTTCGAGGCTAGGGCCTTCTTCTTCTACGCAACCAGTACCGTCGAGTATTCCAGAGGTCGACCCCACTATTGAGGAGCAGGCCGAGGCCCACGTCGAGGTCGAGGACGATGGCGAGGCCCACGCCGAGAACGAGGGCGAGGCCGAGGGACAGGCTGCGGACAGGGACAGGGGCAGGGAGCGAGGCAGGGGCATAATGAAGCTCCCATCTGAGACAGATCCTCCGTGTCGCCCGGAGGGGGATCTGAGGTTCAAGATTTGGGCATGTACTCGGACCAGGCGGTAAGTAAAATTATTGCATTTAATTTGTTTAAATTTATTATAAACTTGTTTAATAAATTTTAATTTCTATTTTACAGGTATTATCCCTCCTCCATACACCGGGCGCTGGGTACATTCCTGCGACAGAACTACGGGGGGCCCTGGATCAACTGGAGGGATGTCCCGGCCGACATGAAGGCCTTCTAGTTTGAGCACTTTTTGGTACGTAAAAGTTTATTTCCTTTTAACATTTAGTATGTTATGTTATAACTTATGTACTTCTACAATTTTTTCAGCGGACTTACTTCTTCCCTCCCCACCGCGCCGTTGCTGTCGAGGCTATATTTTCCACTGTCGCCAGTAAGCTTATTAGGGACGCGATCACCGACCAAAAGGATCGCGACCGCCGGGGATTGCCTATTCAGGGTTGGATCTCTGCCGCCGACTGGGCGGTATTGAAGAGGAGATTTGATGAGGAAGCCTACAAGGAGAAGTCCGCAAAGTCTAAAAGAGCGCGACAGGCGGGGTCGCAGTGGTGTGGTGGATCAAGGTCCATCATGGATTTCTTCACCCATATGGTATGTATCTCGCCGTATACCCATAATTAATATTTTATAGTAATATATTTCTTTCAACTTAACTGACAAATCATATAATAATTTCGTAACAGGTTGAATCGGAAGAATACCCGAATATGGTGACCTTGTTCCTCGCCACGCACAAGAAGGGGGAGCTGTTCGTAGACAACAAGGCCCGGGACACCTACGTAAGTTTTACTTAATGCTAGTTCATTAATATTAATTTTTAGTTACGTAGAAAATTCATATAGATGTTATTTCTAGGCCGAGTTTTAGAAGTTTTACTTAATGCTAGTGCATTAGTATATTAATTTTTAGCGACCACGGGAGAATTCATATAGATGTTATTTCTAGGCCGAGTTTTTGAGGCTTAGGGAGGCCGGGCCAACACGGGAGGAGAGAGCTGGTGCTAGCACTTCCCAGCAGCCCCCGACCGCAGCTCAGTCAGATGACGAGCTGTGGATGAGGGCCGTTGGTGGCATGCATAGGGGTACGTACTATGGTACGGGCTCCTATGGTGCCTTCATTACGTCACAGTCCTCTGCGACCGCCACTAGTGTGCCCGGCCCCGCACAGACTGAGGAGTCGATCCGCCAGCAGGAGAGTGACATCCTTGCGCAGATCGCAGCTCTGCGTGACGAGATGCTGGAGAGGATGGGGGCGCCGCATAAAGATGATTCTGCGCTCATCTCACGCTTTGAGAGGCTGGAGGAGACTACGGAGGCTCTGCAACAGATGACCCGTGCTACGCAGGAGGCTACGCAGCGGTTGACCGAGCAGATATAGCATTTCTAGGAGATGGCAGCGGAGCGACCGTCTGCTGGTACGCCGGGAGCATCGTCTACATCCGGCGGCGCACGGGAGGACATGCTCGTCCACCTGTTGTCACCGGAGGAGTATCAGACGATCCTGACGTTGCGACGACAGTCATCTGGTGGCGCTCCTCCTCTAGCACCGGGTCCAGCTCCAGGCGATCAGTAGTTGAGGATATTGAGTTTGTACTGTACTACATTTTTCACTTTGTACATATTTGGGGATATTCAGCTTTTTCGTTGAGGATATTAAGTTTGTACGTATTTGCGGATATTGATTTGGTTTGTTCAGGATATTATATATTGACATTGTTTGTTGCGGATAGTATTTTTTTTATATTTTTTGTATATTCTGGAATATATTGTGCGTGCCGGTGTTGAGTGTTCCACCGAGGGGGTCGGCGAACCCAGGGATTGGATTCTGTATTTTGTGCATTGTATTCTGTATTTTGGCTCAGGCTCCAGCTCCAGCTCCATTTGCATTCTGGAACCTATTTTTTTATTATTTTTTTAATTTAGCGACGTTAATATTCGTCGCTAAATGTTAGCGACGTTAATAAATGTCGCTACTAGCGTCGCTAAATGCTGCCGTGGCAACACGTGGCACCAAATCTGATGTCATCTCGTCGTCGCCAAAACGTCGCAAAAATGTCGCTAAACGGCGACCAAATCCTGACTTCGCCTTATACGTCGCTAATTAGCGTCAACGAATAAACGTCGCAGATAACGTCGCTAATTAGCGACATTATTGACGTCGCTAAATAACGTCGCCCGAGCGACGTTTTGCGACGTTTTCTCGTTTAGCGACACGTATTTTTCCGTCGTTTATGAAACGTCGCCAAAAACGTCGCTAAATTCTCTTAGCGACGTTTTCGTCGAGTATAGCGACATTTTCTAACGTCGCTAATCTGACAAATTTTTGTAGTGAAATGACATGTTTGAGAACCAAGTAAGACTTTTTCAAAAAAAAAAAGAACCAATTAAGAAATATATGTAAATAATATCTATATTATATATGGACATTCCTGTCATTTTACGCAAATGGCATGTTTGAGAATCAATTAAGAAATATATGTAAAAATATCTATTTTAGATGGGCATGTCAGGTTCAGAGGTGGATTGAGTGTTTACCGAAGGGAGATTTAACGATTTAACGGATGTTCTGAACTTCCACCAGAAAATGTGGGTATTTTATAGTTTTAAAAAATAGTGGGAGCATCTCTTAGTTTTTATATTTTATATGGGGGCATTTGCTAAAATATCCTTTCTTTGTTTTAAGACCCCAACGTCCCATATTGGTATGATACAAACTTGGGAAGATGGAAGTTCATGTGTCAAGTTACAAAATTTGGAGTAAGTTGCAATAGTATGATAATTTGTAGTATTTAGTTACAAATCAACCTATGAAATATATGTTGGCGTGTACTTTCTGAGTGTCCTTTCTCAAAATGCATTACTTGGCGTATCTCATTGTTTTTCCTTCTCCTTTTTAAGTTTAACACTTTGTATTACTAATTCTTGTTCGAAATGCAATACAGTTTGCAGAAGTTGGTGTATTCATTTGGTGTTTCATGCATAGTTTAACAATGTGTGATACTTTTTCTTTTCAGTGGTTGTTGACAAAGGCGCACTTGATCCATTCTAAGTTCTTTTTTAGGATCGGATGTTTGTGTTTGGAGATTTGTTCTAAATGCATCTATTAGTTAGTTATAATTGATGTCTGCTTCTTGTTTTGGCTTTTTCTTTTTTTTCTTTATATTGTTATTATCTTACAAAACTGGGTCAACAGCCAGAGGTGGAAAATAATCAGCATCATGCCATTTGTGACAATTGTATCAAACCCATAGCTCAATAGCTCAAGATTCTACCAACCAGAGGATCGAGGAGAGAACTAGAGATCAGAAAAGGTATCACACTATCTCGAGAGGCTCTTCTTTTAAGTCATCAACACCAGTACCAGCAGTAAGAGCATTGGAGATTGGATCTCTGAGGATAGAGGCCCAGTATCATCCTATCAGTAGTCGATGCAGACGCGACCCCAGCAACGGAGACCCTTGTCATCAGATGTATGTTCCCATTGCGGAAAGTCATGACAATGTTGGGAATGAAGCGCGAAAACCGTTCCCCCAAACTAGAAAGTCCAGCGAGAGAACCGAGCAAAAGCACACAAACCAAAAATGTCAAACACAATCGCAGACATAAATATTTTTGACGTGGAAAACCCTTGCGGAAAAAACCACGAGACGACTGGAGTCCAACCCTGAAGAACCTCCACTAATGGAATAAAGAGAATACACTATCTACAAGCTCCTCCTGATCCAACACAGATCACCACAACTCACTTGAAAAAAATTTAATTGTAGACTCCGAAGAACAAGAGATGTCGAAAATTATTCGAAGTGATCTCTCCTTCACAATAGTCATTAATCCTCTCTCTCTCTCACAAATATTGTAAAGTACTCTTGTTTTCTTTTTGAGATATTTTTCAACTTGCATGCATCAACCTTTTATAAGCCCTTGGTAATCCATACATAGAAGGTCAATATATATTGAAACTTTCAATATGCATCAATCATATATTTAATGAAAATCTAATCATAATTGGCTTGCCATAATTGGAAATCCAATTATATGGAAAGCCACTATATGAAAGATCCAATCATAAATATATGATCAAAGAAGCACATGAGATACATGCGCTGAAGCACCTGAGTCCACCAGCCAAGAATTATCATCGCAGGCGAGGTTCATGACAACCTCATCACCTACGACAATCACATAACCTTCACGTGCCGAGGCCTTCGTTGTAGTGTTCTCACTTTGCTTTTCCTTATCGTCCTTCTTTTCTCTCTTCCAAGCGAAACAATTCCGCTTAATGTGGCCATTCTTGCCACAATGGTAACACTCTGAGTCCTCGTACCGACCCTTGGACTTGTCCCTGCTCTTGTCTCTACCACCACCTGGACCCCTGCTTTTGCCCCTTCTGCGGCTTTCTGAAACTAGCGCCTCTGAGTGGTGGGATGTGGATGAAGTGTCCTGAGAACGTCTCTGCATTTCTTCATTCAGCACCCCGCTCTTGGCAAACTGTAGACTAACTATGCCGTCCGGAGCAGAAGCGATCATAGGTACTCGTACGGTCTCCCACGAGTCTGGCAATGTACATAGCAACCAAAGTCCCTGAACCTCATCGTTGAACTTGACTCCCATCGAGGATTGCTGGTCCTGCACGCCCTGGAACTCACTCAAGTGATCCGTAATGGATGCACCATATTTGTACCGCAGACCCATCATCATCATCCGGATCAAGAATAGTTTGTTTATCCCGATCTTTTTTGCGTACAAAGATTCCAGCTTCTCCCATAGCATCTTCGCATGCTCAATATTGGCAATATGGTTGTACACGTTCTCGTCAACAAACTGCCGTACATACCCACACACTTGTATATACCCGATATTTCAGTCCACATCGGATTTGTCACTGGGCTTCTCGGACGCAAATGCTAGAAGATGCAGCTTCTTGACGAACAACAAATCCTTCATCTTGCTCCACTAATAATGATAGTTGGTACCATTCAGGTTTACCATGCGCACCGGCTTCGCTTCCATCTCTACTTTCTGATTTGACTGTCAACTTTTGACACCTCTCTAGAACCTGGCTCTGATTCCACTCAGTTGGAAATGAAGCGCGGAAACCGTTCTCCCAAACCAGAAAGTCATGCGAGAGAACCGAGCAAAAGCACACTAACCAAAAATTCTAAACACAATCGCAGAAACAAAAATTTTTGACGTGGAGAACCTTTGCAAAAAAATTACGAGACGATCAGAGTCCAATCCTGAAGAACCTCCATTAATGGAATAAAGAGAACACACCCTCTACAAGCTCCTTCCGATCCAATACAGATTACCACAACTAACTTGAAAGAAGAAAATTTATTACGGAGTTCAAAGAAAAGAGATGTCAAAAAATTATTCGAAGCGATATATCCCTCACAATAGTCCTCAATCTTCTCTCTTTCTCAAATATTGTAAAGCATTTTTGTTTTTTTTGAGATATTTTTTAATTTGCATGCATCAACCTTTTATAAGCCCTTGATAATCTATACATGGAAGACCAATATATATGAAAACTTCCAATATGCATCAATCATATATTTAATGGAAATCCAATCATAATTGGCTTGCCATAATTGGAAATCCAATTGTATGGAAAGCCACTCTATGAAAGATCAAATCATAAATATATGATCAAAGTAAATATGAAAATCTAATCATATATTTGCTTACCATATATGTTCCAAAATAGGCGATCGATTCACTCCCCGAGCTTCTCCAATACACGGATGACACTCGTCGCACTACGGGGTATTCTCCACATAGGTTGGGAACCCCACCCACTCCAACAGACACGTCCTTTCAGAGTATTATAAAGTACATGATTTATGCTTGGTGTGTGGATCGCTTCAAACCACATGATGGGATCTTGCCTACGCAGGACATCAGTTTGTTTCTTAGTAGTTCAGCCAGAAGCATTGTCTACCCGGTAGGTCCACTGTTCAAGGTTTCTTTTTCGTTTCAATAGTATCAAGTCTCGAGTTCTCTACCAACTCAGTCTCAGACTTTCCAGCAGCATAGGCCACATCAGTATGTGCATGCTCAGGCGCAGGTTCATGCTAGGCAGAGTGGCCAATATCAGTGGGGGGCTGCACCCAGAGGACAGGGCCATGCTTTTACGCTTACCTTGGAGGAGGCGTTGGCATCGAAAGAGGTGGTAGCATGTACCATTCTTGTTCATTCGCATTCAGCTTCAATTTTATTTAATTCTGGTGCTTCCCATTCATTTATTGTCACGCCCCAGAACCAGAATACTGGAGAGCGGGGGCGAACATAGCCAGCTACGTATATTGAAATGAAGTCCATCTCGCTATACGGTCACGGCTGTCTAGATATGAGGGTTTACTACAAGCCAACAGTCTCTTAAGGTCAAGCTTACTGTCTCAATCTCAAGCAAATAATATAATTACAAGATGTTTGACCACCAAATATACAATAAAAGGCGTCCCAAATATTACATATCAGCTGATCATGAAACTAGTCGTACAAAATGCTAGGACTAGCAAGAGTTAAGTCATACATGATCAACCCTAGGATTTGTTAATCATATTTACAGCCCGTAGGCAGACAGTAAGTAAATGAGCATCGAGCTAACAGATGCTCGTCGGCTAAACGCCTCAAAAGAATAATTTACAATAGAGTGAGCGAAACAAAATAGAAAAATCCACTCGTAGCCCGGGTTTCTTCTAGTCGCCACCATCGGGCTGGAGGTTCGGAGGATCCTCGGGAGCTGCTCCGAAATCTGGCCACACAAAACCAGCTGGGTCAAACCCCAGAAAGAGCAAGTGCCACAAGGGAGGCCACGAAATAAGAACAAAAGCCAGCATATCAGAACATAAAAAAAATGAAAGAAGGTACAAGTAAATAAAGAGTACAACAGGACAATAAACGACTAGTGACGTGGGACCATTCCGGGAGCCAGGTTACAACCCTTAAACCAGACAAGGACCGAGGTTGTAACCATTCACCTGAACAGTACTTTGTTTCTACCCATTTATTGTTAAAGATAAGTAAAACAAGCATGTACAAGAGTAGCCAGGTACAGGGACTAGACAAGACTTAGATAAGGCTGGACTCCATCCATTCATAATGCGGCCAAGCAATTACTACGGCTTACTACTTAACTAACTAGGGTTATCACAAGCCTTAATTACTAACAAGATGCAATGAGAATTTCCCAGTCCCAAGCCCTGCAGACCATCCAGTTATCCTTCTGCGGGTTGAGAGTATGGTTGGGTACATCGCCCCGGAGACGATATACCCTTAGGTGACTTAGAGGGTGCAACACATGACAGTGCGCTGGAAATGTGCTCTACTCGTCGGCAAGCTACAAGTCCAATTAAGAGCGCCCAGATAACGAGATTGCCTGTGACTGGAAATTCTCTATGAGCTATAGTTTGATCTAGTCATTAGCCTAATCCATATTCAGTATGAATCCCTGACCGTGGGAACCAGGGAGTCACGTCCTAGACATGATACAAGACAAGACAAGTGGATTGCACAAGCAAGCAAGCAGAAACACCCACGGTGTCAAGTTGATTATACGAGTCAAGTTAGCCGTCGCAACAACATCAAGATAAATCATGTCAGGGTACTTGTCAGGAGTGCGCCACGACGGGCCACTATCATGTCAGGTTGGTCATGTCAGGAGTGCACCACTACGGGTCACTGTCGTGTTATGCTAGTTCCTTGTCATACCATGCCATGTACAATAGTCATTCCAAACATATTAAGTAAAATATCTAATAAAATATCAATATACAGGGCTATAGAAGAGCCAAGCTTAAGGAAAAATAAAACCAAATCTCCTTGATTGGACAGATTGCGCAAGGGTCCCTGGGGTCGGGTTGCGCAGGAGTCAAGTGCGCAGAGGTTAAATTGCGCGGGAAGCCAACTGCGCAGGGGTGAGCAGCGCAGGGGTTAGATGGCGCAGGAATGGTTGGCGCAGGAATGGACTGCGCAGGGGTGAAGTGCGCAGAGGTTAGATGGCGCAGGAAGCCAACTGCGCAGGGGTGGATTGCGCATGAGCAGACTGCGCAGGGTTGAAGTGCGCAGGGGTTGATTGCGCATGAGCAGACTGCGCATGAATGGATGGCGCATGTGGCTGAGCGCAGTTCGCCAAGGGGCAAGCAGCGCGGTCGGCGCTGCGCTAAAGAGCGCAGGCCGAGAGGAGGATGCGCAGTCTAGCACTGCGCTAAAGAGCGCAGGCTGCAGTCTGCTACTCCAGGCCGAGAAGAACACCAAGAACACCAAGAATTCAAATTTTTATATCTTTATCAAATCAAAACCAAATCTAGATTTTCAAAGATCTAACTTGAGTAAAATTGAATTCTCTTCCACATGGAAGCATCAAAACCCACAAAAATCCAACCAAAATAGATCAAAACCATGTAAATCCGAAAATAGTTAAAACCTAGATCTAGAACAATGGAGACTCCAAATCACAAAATGTCAAGCACTAATGTTGATCACCATGGCCTAATCTAGCTAATAAACAAATAAAATGTGATTCTCATGTGGTGGCAAGGTGCACTTGCCTATGGGTTGAGTGTTGTGTAGAGGAAGGAAGAAGAAGAAGAAGAAATTAATAGAGGGAAGTAATGAGGAGAGAGAGTGTTAGGTGGGGATAATAAAGAGGGTGGGTTGTGGTGGAATGAGGGTTGAACATAGGCTAAGGTGTTCCAATGCATGTTAAACCAAACCAAACCAAATCAAACCAATTCTCCTCCACAAAATAAACCAAGCCAGGTAAAACCCAATTACGAGAACCAAAATCTGCAAGTCAAGCCAATTATAAGTACATGCCAAAATCTGAGAAAATAAATACAGGTCTGAAATACATGCAAGCTTGACAAAATACGTATTCGGAATATGGGTGTTACATTTATATATCTTCATGATTTGCGATACAAGTTGGATTGGAGCCCAAGTCACTACTAGTGATGCTAAATACACTTACTGATAACAGTTCACTACAACAAAAAGACCTATTAATGATGGCTAAAAATCGTCATTAATTAAGAACCATAACGTTTTTTTTTTCCAATCCAACCGTTATGAAAACGGGTGTTATAAATGTTTTTGAAAGCGTTATAGATAATTCTTCCAAAAACGTCATTAATAGGTTGAATTTCTGCTACGTTTTATTTTCAAAGCGTTATGGATATTTATGTAAAACCGTTATGAATAGTTAATATGGTTTAGAAGTCAGGACATTTTGAAAGCGTTATGAATAGATGATCTGTATATGGTCATTGTATCACATTTATAACGCTCTATACTGCATGTTATACATTCCAAACGCTGCTCAATTCAATTCGAAAACAACCATTTTGATCCATATTCACAACAAAATATTGAAATGTAATATAAAGTACCATTCTCTATTTCATTTCTCAAAATAGGGTACATCAACATCTCACAGATATAAAGTACTTTAGCTAGCTACATTTCATTGTCTCAAAATAGAGTACTTTAGCTACCATTATACATTCATTTCATTATATACTTCTCAAAATATATAAAGTATCCAATATAGAATTTACACTTAAAAAACCATACTGCTTACGACAGTCAATTGAACTGCAACCAAGGAATCATTTTTATCTCTAGTGGCCAATACTGCTCTTGAATCTCCAACATTTCCAATAATAAGATCTTCACCCTATAGCAGCAATACAGTAGCATCAAACTTAGTTATTCTGGATCTTTTCATATGAACAAACTACAAGAAAGGTAACTCAAAAGCATGTGGAAAAGGTCTCGCCAAACTATTGCTGCTATCAACCTTAACTGCTTGACCAGGGTGACTGAAGTTGTACCACTGCAAAAGCAATCAATATTTGGATGTAGTTTTAATTCTTTATCCATAACTTTGAAGGCCTTTAGAAATGATTCTTTCAGCGTTGTAAAGATGTCCAGGAGATAAAACAACTTCTTCTTTTATTTCCTCAACATATGTTCCCTGCATATTTTCAATACTTGAGAAATCAATAACAAAAAAGCTTTTATTAGGGAAAAGGATGACAGCACAAAACTAACATTCATATTTTGAATGCTAAAAGCAAACAAAATCCATCATTTTAACATAATTAAAGTAATAGAGTTTCTGTAACTTTAAAACAATATTGTTCCAAATAGTAGTAAATGGGTGGCCAATCCTGATCTTGACCATTCCCTAACATCATGGTGAGAAGCTCAGTCCCAGACCATACCACCACAAGACCACAAGGACAAACTTCAATAGTTTTTCTCACTTCCATGAAGGAAATTAATATGTATCAACCCCACAAAAAAAATTAGCAATGGCAACAAGTTCACTAAAGTCAATTTATTAGCACAAACGGCAAAAATAGAAAATATTAACCATTCATTTAGTAAAGCAAAAGCAAGTTTTCCCCATAAAAAGTACTAGAACTTCAAAATGTAGCAAGCAAAAGGCCCGAAGCAAGAATATCATGCCAAAGAGGTGAAGCATTACAACATTTCTTTTGAACCGTATGCATGACAATGTAGGGGTCTTCTATCTGCTAAGTGTTGGAGTGGGTGGGGTTCCCAACCTATGTGGAGAAGACCCCGGAGTGCGACGAGCGCCGTCCGATGTCGGAGAAGCTCGGAAAGTAGGCGACGAAGTTGCTGCTGGAGCTGCTGGAAGCAGGGGATCCGAGTTCGGCTCGAACTCGGTCCCAGGCCGAGTTCTGGCCGAACTCGGTCGGGCGCTTCCAGAATGTTGGCGTGAGGTTCTGTTTGCTCGACACAGAGTTCTGGCCGAACTCTGTGTCGTCGGGGGCTGAAGCGGGATTCTGGATGAGTTTTCATCATTGGATCTAATCCAATGGTCCAGGTTGGCTGCGGGATTAGGGAGTTATATTGGGATTTCCCAACCCTAATTCATAAGTGCAACGCATTGGACAACACAAGTTTGAGAGAGGAGGCAAGAGTGCCATTACAACTTCGGAGAAGAAGACGGAGGATTGAAGGTCGCCATTCGAAGGAGATCGTGTTCGGGTAATCTATACTCGTCGTTCTCGCTCTTCGTAGCCTTGTAATCATTGTTCTTATCTCTGAGTGTTGTGGGAATCCGATTTGGATCGGGAGGAGTTTGTAGAGGGTGTAATTCTTCTATTCCATTAGTGGAGGCTTCTCAGGGTTGGACTCCGATCGTCCCGTGGTTTTTCCTGCAAGGGTTTTCCACGTCAAAAATTCACTGTGTCTGCATGGATTGTTTTGTGTGTTTGTTTTTGGGTTCGTACGTTGTATTGCTCGGTCCTCTCGTAGGTACTCTCCGGTTTGGGGAAAGGTTTTCGCGTTTCTTTCCCAACAGAGTGGTATCAGAGCCAGGTTCAAAGGGTGTCAGGAGTTGACAGAGGAACCAGAGAGAAGAGATGGACACGAAGCCGGTGCGCATGGTGAACCTTAATGGCACAAACTATCATTATTGGCGGAGCAAGATGAAAGATTTGCTATTTGTCAAGAAGCTGCATCTACCCGTATTTGCATCCGAGAGGCCCAGTGATAAATCCGAGGAGGACTGGACATTCGAGCACATACAGGTGTGTGGGTACATAAGGCAGTTTGTTGATGAGAACGTGTACAATCACGTTGCCAATATTGAGCACGCGAAGACGTTGTGGGATAAGCTGGAATCCTTGTATGCGAAGAAGACCGGGGTAAACAAGTTGTTCCTGATCCGAACGATGATGGGTCTGCGGTACAAGGATGGGGCGTCTATTTCGGATCACTTGAGTGAGTTCCAGGGCGTGGTTGACCAGCTATCTTCTATGGGAGTCAAGTTCGACGACGAAGTTCAGGGACTGTGGCTGCTGTGTACTTTGCCAGACTCGTGGGAGACCGTACGAGTATCTATGATCGCTTCTGCTCCAGAGGGCATGGTCAGTCTGGAGTTTGCCAAGAGCAGGGTGTTGAATGAAGAGATACGGAGACGTTCTCAGGGCACTTCATCCACATCCCACCACTCAGAGGCATTGGTTTCAGAGAGCCGCGGAAGGGGCAAAAGCAGGGGTCCAGGTGGTGGCAGAAACAAGAGCAGGGGGAAGTCCAAGGGTCGTTACGAGGACTCAGAGTGTTACCATTGCGGTAAGAAGGGCCATATCAAGCGGAATTGTTTCGCTTGGAAGAGAGAGAAGAAGGGCAACAAGGGGAAGCAAGAAGAGAACACTACAGCGGCGGCCTCGGTGCATGAAGGCGATGTGATCGTCGTAGGTAATGAGGTCATTACTAACCTCGCCTGCGATGACAATTCTTGGCTGGTGGACTCAGGAACTTCAGCACATGTATCTCACAATAGGGCACTATTTGCCACTTACACGACAGGCGACTGTGGCGTGTTGAAGATGGGCAACGGAGATGTGTCGAAGGCGGTTGCCGTTGGAGATGTGCATTTGAGAACGAAGACGGGTGCGGTTCTTGTTCTCAAGGATGTTCGTCATGTCCCTGATATCCGTTTCAACCTGGTGTCGGTTGGAAGGTTGGATGACGAGGGATTCTTCAGTCTCTTCGGGAACAGTCAGTGGAAGCTTTCCAGAGGTTCGATGGTGATTGCCAGAGGAAGCAAGAAGTCCGGTCTCTACTATATGGAGGGGAGTGCTGAGGGGGCACAGGAGGTGAACGCAGTCAGTGATGCGTCTACCGAGTTGTGGCACAGACGGCTCGGCCATATCAGCGAGAAGGGGATGAGCTACTTGGTGAACAGGAAAGTGATTCCGGGGCTCAAGTCTACAAAGTTGGAGAAGTGCACGCACTGTTTAGCTGGAAAGCAAAATAGGGTGTCTTTCCAAAGTCATCCAAGTTCGAGGAAGCCGGCGTTGCTCGAGTTGATTCACTCGGATGTCTGCGGTCCTATGAAGGTAAAATCTCTTGGTGGTGCTTCTTATTTTGTGACTTTTATTGATGACTGTTCCAGGAAGGTTTGGGTCTATGCCTTAAAGACCAAGGATCAGGTGCTGCCTACTTTCAAGGAGTTTCAGGCCTCTGTTGAAAGGGAGACGGGCAAGAAGTTGTTGTGTGTTCGGTCCGACAATGGCGGCGAATACATCGGTCCCTTTGATGCGTATTGCAGAGAGCAAGGGATACGACACCAGAAGACTCCGCCAAAGACACCTCAGCTCAATGGTGTAGCGGAGCGCATGAACAGGACACTGATGGAGAGGGTGCGGTGTTTGCTGTCAGAAGCAAACTTGCCGGGCAGTTATTGGGGTGAGGCTCTTCTCACAGCTGCTTATATTATTAATTTGTCTCCTAGTGCTCCTTTGCAGGATGATGTGCCTGACAAAGTATGGTACGGCAAAGAGCCGTCATACAGTCACCTGCGGGCGTTTGGTTGTAAAGCCTTCGTGCATGTACCGAAGGACAAGAGGACCAAACTTGAGCCAAAGACGAGGCGATGCGTCTTTGTCGGCTATGGTCGGGATGAGTTTGGCTATAGACTCTACGACCCAGTGGAAGGAAAGCTCTACAGAAGCAGGGACGTGGTGTTCGTCGAGGATCAGACCATGACCAACACTCAGGATTCCGAGATGCCTTCTGAGGCTGAGGAATTGCCTGAGTTAGAGTCATTTCGCTTTGAGCAGTTTCCAGAGGACATCGCAGAGGATCCAGTTACGGAGGAGCCGGTACATGGAGTTGCTCCCAACCTTGATCATCAGCCTGCTGATGGTGGTCAGGGTGTCCCTCAGGAGGATGAGCATGCCGGAGAGGTAGTTCCTGAAGGGGCGGAGGCTGTCGGTATACAGCCAGCACCAGTGGCTCTACTGAGAAGGAGTGACAGGGATCGTCGACCATCTACGAGATACTCATCGGATGAGTATGTGCTATTGACAGACGGGGGGGAGCCCGAAAGTTTTGCAGAGGCTATGGAAGACGAACACAGGCAGGAGTGGATGGTGGCTATGCAGGAGGAGATGAGTTCCTTGCACACAAATTCCACTTATGATCTGGTGCGGTTGCCAAAGGGCAAGAAGGCTTTGAAGAATCGATGGGTGTTCAGAGTGAAGCAGACGAAAGATGCTACTCGCCCTCGATACAAAGCGAGGCTGGTAGTCAAAGGCTACGGTCAGCGGAAAGGCGTGGATTATGATGAGATCTTTTCGCCTGTCGTCAAGCATTCGTCTATCCGGGTGGTACTAGCATTAGCAGCCAGTTTCGACTTGGAGGTCGAGCAGATGGACGTGAAGACGGCATTCCTCCATGGTGATCTTGAGGAGTTGTACATGGAGCAGCCGGAGGGATTCTGTGAGAAGGGCAAGTCACATTTGGTCTGCCGGTTGAGGAAGAGCTTGTATGATCTGAAGCAGGCTCCGAGGCAGTGGTATAGGAAGTTCGAGTCGTTTATGGGGGAGCATGGTTATGCACGGACGACGTCGGACCATTGTGCATTTGTGAGGTATTTTGCCGATGATGATTTTATCATCTTATTGCTCTATGTTGATGATATGCTATTAGTGGGTCGGAATGCCACTAGGATAGCGGAGTTGAAGCGCCAACTGAGCGCGGCCTTCTCTATGAAGGATTTGGGCGCAGCGAAGACTATTCTTGGGATGGAGGTCAGCCGAGAGAGAGAGTCCAAGCTGCTACACTTGTCCCAAAAGAAGTACATTCACCGGGTACTTCAGCGTTTCGGGATGGACGGGTCGAAGAAAGTGAGTTCCTCCCTCGCGGCTCACTTTAAGCTCACTGAGGAACAGTGTCCATCTACCGAGGACGAAAAGGAAGATATGGAGCGGGTTCCATATGCCTCAACTGTGGGAAGCCTGATGTATGCTATGGTGTGTACGAGGCCAGATATTGCTCATGCAGTTGGTACGGTTTGCAGGTATCTTTCAAATCCTGGAAGGGTACATTGGAGTGCGGTCAAGTGGATTCTACGTTATCTTCAGGGCACTGCTGGTTGGAGACTTTCCTTTGGTGGTGACGAGCCGAAGCTGGTTGGGTATACCGACGCTGATATAGCTGGAGATGTAGACACCAGGCGATCGACTTCGGGCTACGTGATGATGTTTGCGGGAGGAGCAGTATCGTGGCAGTCGCGGTTGCAGAAGTGTGTTGCCTTGTCGACGACAGAGGCAGAGTACATTGTGGCGACGGAGGCTTGCAAGGAGCTGTTATGGATGAAGAAGCTGCTGCAGGAAATAGGACTGAAGCAAGAGCAGTATACTTTGCTTTGCGACAGTCAGAGTGCGATCCACCTTGTGAAGAATCAGACGTTTCAAAGCCGGTCCAAGCACATCGAGACCCGGTATCATTGGATACGGGATGTGGTTGAGAAGAAGGACGCGGAGCTTGAGAAGGTGCATACAGATGACAACGGAGCTGATATGTTCACGAAGATTCTACCAAGGGGGAAGTTTGAGTACTGCAGGCAGGTCGTCGGGATGACGGCATCCTCCCCATAGTTGTGAAGGGGGAGATTTGTTGGAGTGGGTGGGGTTCCCAACCTATGTGGAGAAGACCCCGGAGTGCGACGAGCGCCGTCCGATGTCGGAGAAGCTCGGGAAGTAGGCGACGAAGTTGCTGCTGTTGCTGCTGGAGCTGCTGGAAGCAGGGGATCCGAGTTCGGCCCGAACTCGGTCCCAGGCCGAGTTCTGGCCGAACTCGGTCGGGCGCTTCCAGAATGTTGGCGTGAGGTTCTGTTTGCTCGACACAGAGTTCTGGCCGAACTCTGTGTCGTCGGGGGCTGAAGCGGGATTCTGGATGAGTTTTCATCATTGGATCTAATCCAACGGTCCAGGTTGGCTGCGGGATTAGGGAGTTATATTGGAATTTCCCAACCCTAATTCATAAGTGCAACGCATTGGACAACACAAGTTTGAGAGAGAAGGAGGCAAGAGTGCCATTACAACTTCGGAGAAGAAGACGGAGGATTGAAGGTCGCCATTCGAATGAGATCGTGTTCGGGTAATCTCTACTCGTCATTCTCGCTCTTCGTAGCCTTGTAATCATTGTTCTTATCTCTGAGTGTTGTGGGGATCCGATTTGGATCGGGAGGAGTTTGTAGAGGGTGTAATTCTTCTATTCCATTAGTGGAAGCCTTCTATTCCATTAGTGGAGGCTTCTCAGGGTTGGACTCCGATCGTCCCGTGGTTTTTCCCGTAAGGGTTTTCCACGTCAAAAATTCTCTGTGTCTGCGTGAATTGTTTTGTGTGTTTGTTTTTGGGTTCGTGCGTTGTATTGCTCGGTCCTCTCGCAGGTACTCTCCGGTTTGGGGAAAGGTTTCCGCGTTTCTTTTCCAACACTAAGAAGTATTGAGAATAAAAAACAGCAACATGAGCAGTAAAGCTTTATTAAACAACCCCTAGAGTTTTTCTCAAATAAAAGAATAGAATCCGCTACATGAATCGCTTTATCCCACTCAAATATACAAAGGGCCATCCCTCTGACTTTGGTGGGTACAACATCTGTTATGTGTTTCCTCATTTCAATTTTTTAGGCTTCCCACTAGTCCAGCACCTCTTTAAATTAGAACCAGCATTGCCCATTGGTCTCCATTTCGCATGTATATAAAATTGATCTCATTTTCTCCACAGTACTGGTACCCATAACTTCTCGTAACAGCTCTAATATCCTATCTTTTGTTATAGTGCTTTTCATCCATCTCAACAATCTCAATTCAGTTATATTGACTTTAGGAAGATTGTTTCTTTATTGTTCAGCCTTCTGACCCATAAATCATGGGTGGTCTTACAGTCCTCGTATAAATTTTCCAGTAAAACTAAAATCTACAGTTTAATAGTACTGAAGAAGAACCTCGGTCTCACCTACTCCATCTTTCTCAATATATCGAACATGACAGATCAACTATCCTAAATAGTATTGAGAATGTGCATAGTGCATTGTGCAGATAATAAATGAAAAGCTTTGAAAGTACATTTCAATATAAAAAAAAGAGAGTTATCAGACTTTAAACCAACACATACATAGTTACCACCTTCTTGTGCAGATAATAAATGAAAAGATTTGAAAGTACATTTCAATAGGAAAAAAAAGAGTTATCAGACTTTAAACCAACACATACCAGAGCCTTTCAAACCGACTTCTCCATATCTGTCATACAGAGATCTCTTCTAGATTTTTCTTAGGGGAAACAACAGGACAAGAAACGTAGTTTAGCCAATAAAATGACATGCATATAAGCCAAAAACAAGTGAATTACGCTAATCTGTCATACAAAGATCTCTTCTCAATTTAAGTAATTCAATCGACAACCCAAAATGGACTATAATTTTTTTTTCCAAGTAATAATATATATCAAAGCATACATCATATGAGTAAGATCTTGCAATAAGAACTTTTTATACTTCACTTGAGAATGCAATAAGACCAAACTAACACAAATCTATATGCAACAACTCCATAATCTTTTATCCTTGAGAAGTAATTACCTGTGCGTGATGTCAGAAGCAAATTAAATAGGTATATAAACAGCAACAAGAAGACCCAGCCGAGTGGCTCCGCCAGCCGAGACCATTATTTTAGGTTAGGTGGGTCTTGAATTTTAAAAATAAGAAAAAGTAGCAGTTTTATCGCAAAGCGCATGACAAAGGAACTCATGTAAAATGGAAAAATAGTATAACTTGGAAGCTAACTTATTGGAAAAGAAAAAAATATCCAAGAACTACCTTCACCGTCCTTTTGCTAAACTTCTCTATTCCCTCCTTATCTCCAGCCTGCAATATTAACACAATGCACATTTGAGGAACATTAACATAGAAGTAATATCTAGGAAGCACATGCATTCCGGAAATTGGTACAGTGATAGTATTATCATGTTGGACACCACACGTACACTTCAGAACACACTGGGACACACCAATCAGGTGGTGTTTCCATGTCACCAAGTTTGGACCGTCTCCTAGTTGTGTCTATGCAAAATAGAGTTATAGTAAAGAATTAAAATTTTGTAAGAAGCATTTACTTCTATTGCCGCATTGAGATCCTTAGTGGCATCTTCCCTCCTTGAGTACCTAAGCAGTTAAATAGATTACAAAAATTAAAATGTCAGATAGTTACAGTTTACAAAACATAGTTAAGATATAAAGATTAAACCTTTTGGCAAGCTCTTGCTTCTTTAGGTCCGGCGGCTGACCATCAAATACAAACCTAAGCAAGCATGAGATTGTAACTATTGTAGATCAAATACAAACCTAAGCAAACATGTACAGAGATCGTAACTAGTAGACAAGTGGTGAACGGTATTGTAACTATTGTAGATCAAATACAAACCTAAGCAAACATGTACAGAGATCGTAACTACTGTTGACAAGTGGTGAACGGGATACAAAAATAGAGAAAAGAAGAAAATTACACTGGCTTTATTCCAGCCTCCAGAAGTCTTATAGTTCGAGCAAACATTCTTTGCAGATGAATATCGAGTTCCATGAAAAATTAAGTAGACAGTAAGCAACGGTACCAAAAATTATCGTAAAAACCTAATTTTCACCATCCAAACTGAACAAAGATTGGGTTTTTCCGAACCTCGTGGTCTCGCCGGCCTCATTCGTGAGGGTTTCGGCCCCAATCCTTCCGACCACAATCTACGAAGAAAACAAAACCCTCGAATCCATCAAATGTACCAAAAAATGGGCCAATAGTGAATAAATGCCCTTCAAGACAGTAAAAAAAAGGGATTTGGGGGAGATTGTGGACGAGGAACTGGTAGATGCTCATGCTGGCGTCGATGGCGATCTTCCGTCCAAAATAGCTCTCGAACTTCTGGTCTTTCATGGATTTGGGGGCATTGTCGGCAAGGAGCTTCGTTAAACCCTAAAAAATTAAGAAGAATATTGTGAAATCATGGGAAGAAGAATGGAGATGGAGAGAGAAATTTGATGATTTTGTGGAGAGAGATATCGAAACCCTAACCTTGATTCCCATGGCGAGTGGAGGAAAGCTGAGATCTTTTGTGCAGATATGGGGGAGAGGGAAGGAATTTTTTCTCTCTTAAATGCTCCAAGGCCTCTCGGCTGGGTCTTCCCGGAGGCGTCGACGGCGCTGGATTGGGCGACGAGGATGTGATTGGAGGATTTCGAGGTTTTGAAATTTGGGGGAAATATTAGGGCTTAGCCTTGGGGGAGTAGCTGTGGAGTTTAGAATTTTTCTTAAGTGCGGGAGAAGTGCGGGGGAGTGGAGGTTTTGACTTAAATTTTGGTACTTTTTTTCATAACGCTCGTATGACTGAAAGACTATCAATAACACTTATATTGGACATCGTCATAGAATGGAGTCTTGCTGAACTTTGATGACGCTTCTTTATCAGCCGTCATGAAATCCACTTATCAAGCGTCATTAATAGGTCTTTTTGTTGTAGTGGTTGTAGGAGTACATCAAGTTTATGCCTTGTATCGAGTCGTAGTGTGCGGGAGAGAGTTTTCCATGAGACTGATAGAGTTTTCCTTGGATGATTATGATATCATCCTGTGAGTGGATTAGTTGAGTGTGAGACACAAGATGAAATATTACCATACTGGCAAGTTTATCTTTCGTGTTCCTGATAATGAGGAGTCCTCATTCTCGAGGGGGTAGGTGGAGTCTCGTCAATTATCTTGAGGATGACATTAGGCGAGGAGGAGCAGTTTTTCAGGATTGTTACTGAGTTTTCTGACATGTTTCCTGAGGAGCCGTCAGTTCGAAAGGTAGAGTTCTACCTTAATTTGATTCCAGGGACAACTCCAGTGTCAGAGAGATTCTAGAAGATGACACCGTCAGAGTTAGTAGTGTTATACCAGAAGATTGAGGATTTGAGAAACAAGAGATTCATTCGTCCAAGTGAATTACCTTAGGGAGTCCTGATGCTTCATATAAAGAAGAAGGATGTCACATTGCATTTATGTGTTGATTATCGTTGGCTAAATGCCGTGACAATTAAGAAAAATATCCCTTGTCCATGCATGATGGATGACTTGTTCGGCCATCTAAATGGGGTAGCTATACTTTCTAAGATTGATTTATTGTCTGGGTATTATCAGATCAGAGTCAGAGAGCATAATATACCCAAGACTGCATTTGAATCTAGACATGGGCATTGAAAGTTTTTTGTGACGTATTTTGGGACGACCAATGCGCTAGCAGTATTTATGGATCATATGAACCGCTTCTTTATGTCTCACCTAAACAATTTGTGATAGTATTAATTGATGATATCCTGATCTACATTAACATTAACCTTAAATTTAACATTATCATTAAAATTAAAATTAAAACTAAAATTAATATTAACGATAAAAAATAGGGTTATAAATTTTTAGGTTAAAATTTATTATGTCATATGCTACACCTAGTGCCACATGAGGAGGAATGATTTGGAGAATATATTTGGAGAATACTTTGTTTTAAGACCCCAACGTTCAATATAGTATTGGTATGATACTAACTTGGAAAGATAAGTTCATGAAACTAAGTTACAAAATTTGGAGTAAGTTGCAATAGTACAACAATTTGTGGTATTTATTACAAATCATCCTATCTTCCACTTTATAAAGAGAGTTCAAAACGGTTCAAAAGTAAGCCATTTAATATCATCAACCATTTAAATAAATTTAGAAAATAATAATAATTAACTAAATAACTACCTAAATACCTCACTAATTATTTTAAAATAAAATGTAACTAAGTATTTAACTATCTAATAAGATATATTTACAAATAAATAGTTTAGCTCAAGTGGTTAAGGTAAAAGATATTTTTTTTGGTTGCTTGAGTTCAAATCTTAAATTTAATAATTTTTATAATAAATTTATACTTGATTTTTTTAACATTTTTTCGCATGCACATGCACATTACTAGTAAAATATATATTGGCGTATGCTTTTTTTAGTGTGGCATTTGTCATAATGCAATCATAGTGCATTACTTGGCGTATCCCATTGTTTTTACTTCTCCTTTTTAACTAAACATTTTGTATTACAAATTCTTGTTCCAAAAGCAAAGCAGTTTGCAGAAGTTGGTGTCATTTGGTGTTTCATGGATTGTTTATATAACAATGTCTAATACTTTTTTCTGTTCGGTGGTTGACAAAGAAGCGTTCTTGAGACGCTCCATTCTAAGCTCTCTTCTTTTGTGTCGGATGATTGTTTTTGGAGACTTGTTCTAAATGCAATTGATGTCTACTTCTCGTTTTGGCATTTTCGTTTTCATCTTTATATTGTTAATATCTTATAAAACTGGGTCAACAGCCAGAGGTGGAAAATAATCAGCAGCAGGCCATTTGTGATTATTGTATCGAATCCATAGCTCAATAGCTCAAGGTTCTACCGCACTTTCTCGACAATCAATTTGATCCTTTATACATAGAACATAGTATGTAGACGTATCTTTGCATTTTATTATTATTAAAGTCTCTTTCATTGCCGCAGCTGATACAAATGGTTGCTTTGGACGATGCATATGTTAGGGTTTATTTGAAATTGGTCACTTGTGATCCAGGCCTACCACCCTATAATATAACAAATCTCAATTGTGTGTATTCCAATATTTGAGCCATTTTTATTGGCTTAGACGCATGGGCGGGAGGTGTTTCTCTAGAAGGAAAAGTTCAAACTTCACAAGGAATATTTGTTTATGTTATCATTAAGGGCATGGACGAACGGCACAAAGTTGTGTTCTAATGTCAAACTTTGCTCTTCACACACTCCATTTAGGGTCTGCTTAACGGTATTTTCAGCGGTTTTGGAGTATTTTTGAACTGACCGTTTATGAAAATTTCTACTTGTTAATTTTTTTGAGGCACTGGTTTTGGTCGGCTCAAAAACCTCCCAAAACCGGTGTAATGTATTTTTGGGTGGTTTTATAAACATCCCAAATCGGTGGGTTTTGAGGGGCTCTATTTTTTTATTCCATTTATATCCTCAAAAAAATATATATAATTATAACTACTGATGCCCTTCCCTATTTAATCTATTCATGTAAAAAAAATTTCAGAACCGCTCGTTAGTGAATTACCAAGCATGGATTGGACTGGTTTAAAAGCCGCTACTTAAAAACCACCCAAAATCGGACCCTTCATAACCGGTACTCTAAAAACACTCCATAACCGCAACCCCTACAATTGCCAAGCAGACCCTTAGTAGAGAGTAACTCCCTAGTTTTTTCCCCACATTGGTAGTGGGTGCTTGTGGCGGTTAGGGAGTTGCCTCCCCTATAAATGGTCTTCATTTTTTTTAACCAAGGGAGATAGACAAAAAATAACATAGAGTGAACATTACAGAACAAAAGAGATTGAGCAATAACAACAACTTCAGTAGTGAGCCACAAGAGTGTCCTTGTCTGACATCTAGGCGGTGACAAAGTTTGAGCGTTCCAAAAGTTCTTTTGACTTATTGGTTCCTGGGACTGGATCATCGAAAATGGTTGAATCTTGCTTTGAGCAATGGTAGTCTTTACCATCCCTAGGCTAAAACTATTTATTTACAGTATTATATCGTGGTTGAGAGCTTTGCTCTAAACATTTTTGTGCACTCGGTTTGCTTGTTGCTTCATCTTGCATTTGTTGGAGAGCACTCGGTGCACTTCCCTAGAAGGCGATAATTCACGATAATATTTGTAGGATAGAACTCAGTGCACATCTTTGTAAGCTAAACCAAAGTGACAATTGTACGGGTAGAGCACTTGGTTCTATCCTTAGCAATTTTGGTTACTTGTACTTCCATAAACAAGTGATTCACAAGCAATTGCACATGTATTCACCATTCAACGGAGGTGGAAAAAAGGTAACAACTTCTGCAAGTGGTTAATTCTGCATTCCTTGGAGGACCCGCTGGCTGAGTCCTCCAGTAAGAAGGAGAAGGCGAGAAATATATAGGAGTCTCTTGAGAAACAATACAAAGATGACGAGAACATGCCAAAAAGTGTATCTCGTCAACAAGTTCATGAACCTTGAGTTTCTGCATGAACAGAACTTGCTTCCCCAGGTGAAAGAACTGATTAAGCTTCAACAGAAGCTAGAAGAGGCTATGCCTCTCATGGAAAAGTTTTTGGTAGGATTTATTCCCTCTTAACTTTCTAACAGTTGGGATCGATTCTCTACCAATATGTACCTCAAATACGAAGATAAATCTTGAAGATCTTCTGTGCTTCATTCGGATTGTGGACGCACTGCTAAAATCTTGCTCATTAGCGATGCCCTATCGGCGAGGGCCGCTATCCGTCACCAATTAGCGACGTATAGACGTCGACTGTACGACCGATGGCAACTATCTTGGATATTAAACACATGGACGTCGCCAATACATCCGTTGTAAGTCTCTAATATATGTTGGTAACCGCAGAAACATTGTGCAACAATCTAGTGACGACCCAAGGACACCTTACTGTTTTGGACATTTTAGCTTAGTGATGTCTTAGGCCTTGTGTTGCCATGATCCAATTATGTGTCCTATTTTACAAAATCAGAAACTTGATCCCCTTCAATCCTCTTTCTCCCTTTCGGTTTCCCAACTCTCTCGTTATCCGCGGCCCCTCCTCGATCTTCTTTTGCTCCTCCACCTCCTTCTCGACGTCGGGGATGCTTATACGTGCAAAGCACGTGTATTTACTAGTGTATATATGTGTGTATACACACCCCCCTACACTCCTAGTGATCTAGAGGCTCGAACCTCCACTTGAGTAAAATCAACTAGGAGAATCCCACAATAAGAAATTCATCCAACTAAATCCAGATATGATTCATTCTTCCAACTAAAAACAATCAATCAAAAATTCTTATGAACCAACTCAAATCCTAGGATTATCTTTCAATCTCGCTACTCTAGATATATTCTAAAGTGATCTACCTAGGCAACTCTTCTTAAGACCGTCCTATCGATCCCTAACGCTTAACATTGAGACATCAACCTAGATACTGGACTAGCTCATTCATATGCCACACACAAACTTTCTGATAGCTCATCTCCAATGGACAACCAAAATCACTACACCCACCCTATATCCTAGGGTCAAATCTTACTCAGCAATCTAAGAGTCAAACTTAAGGAAAATACTTCTAACTAAAAACTACTAAGGAAAACACACAGACCAACCCGCTAAAACCAACATCATCAAAATTCAAGGATCGATGTCTACCTTGCAAAGTCTTTAACTAGGATAAATCCATGTAGCGGTCATTATATGATTGACGACATCAATCCAAGTAACTTTCAAAGTCAAAATTCTCAATTTGTTCGATAAATTCACCAATCCAAATTCTTATATCTCAATCACCAAATCATAAGTCAAAGATCAAATTTACCAATCATAAGTCATAATTTCTCAATTTACCAATCTACCAATCATAACTTAATTTCAATTCCAATCCAACTCACACTCAATCTCTATAGATCCAAATTAATTATATAATCAAAATCAACCTAAGATCAATCCAAAAGTCAAGGCATTCCTCGTAGCCACCAATCGTTTCAATCTTACAAATCCATTCCATCCAAAATATAGGTCAACTCAATAATTTTCATAATTCATCAAGTTTAACTCTCTGAATCGATTATTTTAGTTACAAGGAATTCTAATATCATTAAGTCGAGTCTAACTTATCCATTCATACCATGCTGAGATTCATTATAACCAAGTCATAAGAAACTTCCAATACTACCATTCAATTCATCAATAATCCATAAGCTAGAATCCATCAAGACAATATAACGATTCGATATATCACTCAATCATCATTCATCCAACCATTCGCGTGCAGGTACCTACCCTTACTGAATCTCCTGAATTACGTGTACTCAGCACTTATTATTTTCTCCCCTAGGCTGAACCGGTTCTGATGTCCCAACAACTGTTCGAGGAACCAAACCTTGTACACAAGTTGTCTATGACCATGCAATATGCAAAAATAGTTAAAATATAAAATATATATGCATGGTAAAAAAATAAAATAACTATGCAATACATCTCTACTCCGCATTATCCACAACATATCTCTTATGTACCACCATAATCCTCAAGCCATGGATCGTACTTCTATTTGTCATATTCTAAAGATTTTTACCTTGGCCACCCAAAGGTATCAAGTCTTCTTATATTTCCATTCCTTTGAAACCACAATACTATACTCCACAAGATACATATCTACATTACTATATTCCATATTATAACAACATTACACTATTCAATATCTATAATAGCAATATAATAACCCATGTCTTACAACAGTAGTATAAAAATTCAAGTATATAACAACTAGTTAACATTTTCATGTTCTATACAATAAGTTGACAACAAAATAATTACTCTCTTCTATCATAGTTATTTTTTTATTAGCATTAACAAATTTATAGCATAAAGAACTAGACATGTAACATCAATTTATTTAGTGTGAAGGTAAAAGAGAGAAGGACCAAAACCATCCACCTTAAAGAAATGCCTATCTACTTTATGTAGATCTCTGAACAATTCTTCTGCATGAATCCAAGTCAAAAAAGCTCTTCGAGCCAACGAGATCTATGCACCATGCACAGTGGAGCGTTATATGTCACACCTCAGTTCTACAGAATTGATCGTCCTTACTAGGGCATGATGTCGTGTGATTCTAAGTTGCGTTCGCACAAGACGAATATCGAAACGTGTCACAACCGGCTCCCACTTTTGGATACGAGTACGTAGCCAAGTCCAACCTACGCCGCAGCATCAGCGATAGTATGCTGTCTATGATAACATGGTCCACAACAAAAATAATATGCACATAATATCCACATCTAAATCATCAAAGATAATGTCCAATAGTCTCAACAATAAACTAAAAAAAAACTGTCAAAATAATCCACTACAACTCAGATAGTCTCGGGAACAAACTTGGTAGCAGAAAAGTAAACTAGAATCTAAAACTATGACTACTAACTAATGAAAAGCATAAGAAAGAAAATATGCTAATTTGCATCACTCCTAGAATCTGGTAAGTCAGTAATGCCAGTGTCGCCAACATACGCACCGTTGTCCTCAGGACATATGTCGTCATCTAAAGCTAAAAAATAGTTATCCAGTCAGTATTAGAACAAGTTCACCATAACCCTATACTACACAATATAATATACATGCATGAAGAAAATAATAACAAGGAAAGACGAACTATAGGCATGACATGATATTATAAGAAGATCACAGTTATAACATGAGGACAAAATGACAGTAAACTCGATGGAAGAAGAATAATTGATTAATAAGCAACATGATATCATGTGTACTGTGTTCATGTAGACAGCTTGGAATATACGTCAATCGTACATGTGGTACATGATTGATATTATTCAGGTTATATAGGAAGGGATTTATACAAATAACGTAGATCACCACATGCATGCTCATAGTATTCTCCTGCCCACAATTTCCAAGAAAATATGTTCACTACATATAACAATATAGGTAAACAGGATAAACAGGTAATCACAATGCAATATGGTGAACAAA
This sequence comes from Iris pallida, assembly GCA_029216955.1. Taxonomy (NCBI): domain Eukaryota; kingdom Viridiplantae; phylum Streptophyta; class Magnoliopsida; order Asparagales; family Iridaceae; genus Iris; species Iris pallida. The sequence continues at coordinate 3,457,212 of JANAVB010006993.1, read as the reverse complement.
TATAACAGATGAACGTAAACAAGTAACCAGAGAAGAACTGTGCTCGTGCATAAGAAATCAATCATGGTGACTCAAGAACAATGACAACAAGATATATAAAGAAGTAACCATGAAAAGACGATATAAAGATACATGCAGTACAAAATAAAGGTAACATAGTGTCATAGTAAAGCTTGCCTGATTTCCTGGACAAACCATTTTCATAAGTCGAGGACGAGAGTAACTCCGGCCTAGAAGATATCAAACCAATGCACCATGAACCGTGCACGAAAACTACAAGTCACTTCTAACCTAATAAAAAATCATAAAAAAATGGCTAATGGGTTAACCTAAATTAATACTAATTAATTCTAAAATAATTATTTAAAAATCTATTTTATCCTAATAATAATCTAAAATATAGTTTAAATAAGAAATTTTGTCTATAGAAAGTCACGGTTCCTATTTTGGAATCTATGACACGTAATCCGAGACGTACCGTTGACTAACTAGTCAAATGACATAAACTCAATAATTTGAGTTTGCATCCTAGTACATGTCAGAGCCATGAGTACACTGGAATCGACGGTGCCATAAAATCATGATTTAGTCAAAAATTATCGCCATTATGGCTAACCATGACCAAATTAGTAAATCATCGACCAAATCTGAGTTCTATGAATTAAATAAAATATTAGATGAATTTACGAATTCCAAGAAAACTTATGTTCCATTTGGATATGCTTTCTGAATGATGTTCTGAAAACAGTTCTGAAAGTAAGTTATAAATTTTTTTCCTGATTATAGAAATTCTGAGTTTGCGTTTGGTTGCATTCATTTGAAAAATAGTTATTTGAAATTTCTTTTTAGATTCTTTTTGCTAAAAAAAATCTAGAACATAGACATATTACAAATTCAGGATAACAGAGGACAACTCTTATGTTCGACACATAGACACTTCCTGACACCATGTTTCTTCAGTAGCACATGTTTGAACTCTTTCAGCACCACGTCTCCCCGGCCACACAACTCCTAACACTACGTCAGACATGAACCCAGAATACAGTAAAACCTAAAACCCAATATCATTCATCCGCTCAAGCATCGTAGTTGTCCCCAGGCAGCTCGTGGCTGACCTCAGGGGGAACTGCCACTCCAGCTCCACCTAGATCTGTGTTGACGATCGTGAGTCTGGCTCGAATTATAAGGAGGAGCTCAAGGTGGTTCAGCCACGTCGGGCGTGGGGAAACACACATCCTTCACCAACATCTTCGTCTGGCCTTGCGAAGATAGAGATCCAACTGCTGCTTGAGCTCAGAGAAGCAGTAGCACATGTCGTCGAAGTTGCAACTATCAGAGGGAGAGGGAGAGGGAGGAGCGGAGGTTTTTTCTTTTTGATTTGGCGAAGAAGAAGCTGTAACTACAACCGGAGAGGGAGAGGGAGAGGGAGAAGCTATAACTGTTAGACTGAGAGGGAGCCTTAGAGGCTTGGGAGTTGCACAGAGCACACAAAGGGGGAGGAGAGAGAGTAGGGTGATAGAGAGAAACTTTTGAGTGGAACTACTCCCAAAAGAGCTAAAAACACTAGATTCCAAAAAAAAACTTTTGGGAACTTCATTCCTGAGTTGTGTTTAAACATAGTTTCTTCCACATTGTGCATTATAACTCAAAATTTTGCTTTATAACAGGTAACCAAATGCACCTTTATATGTTGTAGATCTTTGTGTAAGCTTTCCATAACTTCAAAATGGATCGCAAAATGGAGTTCAGAATCTCAAAAACAGTATGACGCATCAATTTTTGGACAATCGACACTCAAATAAATCTCCACAAATTCACGTAAATAATTACAAAAAATTAAATATATTTTTGGGAATCTAACCTCGATACGGTTCTAACAAAAAAATGGCACGTAAAAAGGACGTCAGAGTTGGTCGCAATCGCTCCGCGATGTCGAAGGATCACCGAGAAGAAAACCAAAGGAGGTTGGAACTAAAAAATAGGATTTATGGAATTTATCCTAACACATATATAGGGAAAACCTGTGTCGGTGGCTCGAGATGTGGCTCTAGGTGGACATATGGTAGCATCACAGCTGTCCAGCCCAGATCCAAGGGTTGTGGCTGCTTGCGGCTTGGCTTAGCTGAACTAGAGCCACATCTTCATATACGGAAACCAGCCGGCACAGTCAGCGCTGATTGTGCTGACCGTTGGGATGCCTGTGCGGCTGACAGGTGGGCCAGCAGCTACTAACTGGCCTGTTGACAGGATAAATGCTGATTTAATTTCAAAAATTCATTTGAAAATTATTTTAAATCCAAATAAATTACAAAAAAATCTAATTTTTTTAGAAATTTCTAAAAAAATACTTCTAGATGTCTAGAGCCTAAGGAAAAAGTTTTGTCTCAAAATATCACCGTGTGACCCCACAGTAAATTCCAAAAGTTAGTGGAAAAATAAATTATTTAGATTTTAATTATCTAAAAATCCCCAAAAAAATCCAGAAATATCCAAAAAATCTTTTTCTAGAAAATATTTCTAGTCACTTAGAGCCCGAATAAAAATATTTGGTCTCCAAATAATCCTAAAAGACTTTAAAGTAAATTCTTAAAGTCCATAAAAAGTATAAACCCTTAAATATGAAATACCTAAAAATATCCAAAAATTCTTAAAAAATATAAAATAGATAAATAATATATCTAGGACTATCTTAAGACCATAGTGGCCCATTAGTACTATACGGGACCTATAAACTTAGGTACGACCTCCTTATGATTCCAAAATAAATCCTAAATAAAATAAAATAAAAACTCTAGGAAGCATGTGCTACAAAACAACTGATTGGGCAGGTAAACAACATAGTCACACAGAAGGTCCAAACAGAAAAGTTGAATATACACAAGTTATGTAAAAGAAGCTCTTTATTGATCATTATATTGATATAAAAGATTAGAATGGCTTGAAGCCATGGTTACAGTCACTCAATCCCTCTTTCTCTCAATTGCAAAAAATCTTGCCATGAGACTTATAACTTGATGAAGAATACAATAGGTGATATCCATATATTATGTCCCGTATAAGTGATTTCTTTACACGAACGCATGTCTCGAAATGCCAAGAAAACTCCATGCATCGATGCGCCCAAGCGAACACCGCACCGAACGAGCTAATCCCTGCATGCTGCAAGCAAACTGGTGGTGTATCAGTACATAAAATGTACTGGTGGGAGGCCTCTCGCCCACCCATAAAAAATAACACGTTATTTTAGTAAATGCACACTATGATATTTGGTGATCTTTCTAATCTTGCCTTAGGTTCAGCTTTATGGCATAAACTACGAAGCCTACTTGTGTCACAATATTGTGACCGTGCTACGCGGCATAATAAAACTTACCCTTACTTACCTTCCGAACATCCTTATTTCAATACAAATGAATCCATACTCAAAATTTGCAACAGAGTGTCGACACAAAGCTAACTCATCATATAACCATAAGAAAGTTGCACAAAGCGTGTCTCTGCAGAAGCCATATCTTAGGCTCAACAATTTTGATACATGTCATGCATCCATCTCCTGACTCAACTAACAACATGCACATAGATTGTCGCTAGCACGCCAACTCAATCTATATAAAAGGTCACTGGCGACACGCCATCTGGAATATAGTTAGGGTTAGACGGTGATCCTTTCAACACAGGTATCTAGCCCCTTCAAAAATTTTGGATCACCCGGTGCTTTAATCAGCTCAGCTATCCCCTGTTCCACCTAGGTTGACACGATCCCAGTGCCCCGATAATTCGTTCGAGAAATTAATATCTTGTGCACAAGTTGTCCATGAACATGCACCTACAAGAATATCTAGACTCAATGTAAATGCATGACCTAACTGGTGATATGACTCAAACATTTGTTGTTCTCAAGCTTTCCATCTCAAAGCAGCTCCCAAACTAAGGACTGCCTCGAGGATCCACTATTCAAAGAACTTTCTATGTTACACCTCTGAACCCAGAAACGAATAACGGATAGCTTTCTACCAAACTGAATTAACCCATATTCTCATCTCAACTCTGGAATGACTATTTGAGAACCTCCTGCCTCATTTGAATAAATAGTATTCCATAAAGTACTCTAAATATTGTCATACGCTATATGACATGCATCGAAAGCATATGAGCGTATAGACTATGACAACAAGTCGATAGTCTATGTGACAATATAAGAAATTCGACTTTACGCAAGCCATGAAATCAATAAGGCAAGTGTCAATTTGAAAACACGATGAAATATACTATCCCAGCAGCACGTAAACATTTCCATGTTCTATAATCGACTACAAAATGGGATTATTGCCTTAGCTATATGGATTCAACTCTTTTATTAGCATGTAACAAGTTACTTCAAATCAAACAAGCATGTGGCATTAATTTATTAGGTGTGAAGGCAAGGCAGAGACGAGTTCATCGAAGCCACCCATGCGAACGCAGAGTTACCTCGACCGAGCAAAACTCCGACTAAGTTGTTGCATAGCTAAGTTCAAACGTCGTTGCATCTATTGATTCATCCTGTTGAACTGAGATGGGCGGGACACTACATAATACATCACCCAAAAAAAGTTTCACCCTCAAAACTTCTTGAGTACAAACTCATCATCTATATCACTCTATATTCGACTAGAATCCACCTGGCCTAATATTAATATCTTTCGAAAACAACTTCGTATTTGTTTCCTCAATCAGAGCCACGCTCATACCTTAGCCAAATTCATCGAAAAACAATACCGTTTCCAAATATATCCCCACAACATATATAGCTATCAATTTACTATCCATACTGCACTTCGCACTGCCACTCTCAAAACATGGGGCAACTATAACTCGCCATACACACACGAATAACTTAGTTATAGGACAAATCCATCCAAGCGACATTCCTCAATCATTCTGAATCAAAAACATAACCAAGTTGACCACTCATCATCTTCTATTCGAAACTCAGTGTTACCCCTTAACCAAATCCCAGTAATCCTTAAGACTTCAAGTTTGAATCAACAACCAATCACTCAAACCTAACTGCATTAATGCCTTAATCATAGTCACACGTGTTGATACTCATTTTTTGCTAACCAATTTCACAATCTTTCAAAGTTATCGTTTGTATCATCTACGTTCTGTCTTCCAAAATTTTCCAAACCCTTGTAATAATCAATCAAAATCCGAATCTCTTATTATGCACAATTTGAATACACTCTTCCAAATTACAAATTCAAGCAAGTATAATTTTGCTTCATTCCATTCTCAAGAATACATTTGACTTCATCGAAACACGAATTCATCTTCAATCATCAACTTTCTTTTAAGCTAGAAAAATCTGACCCAACATATTTGATTATCCAACCTAAGCAATTACCGTATTATTTTGAACTAATTTTATCAAAATCCAAGTCTATTCCATTTTTACTTGATCAACGCAAATGTGGCAAACCCTTGATACGCAATCGATCTGACTAATCCTCGATACCATCTCGTTCCTATGATTGCAAGCCATCTATCCATCAAACATCTGACATCCAGTTAACTTCAATCCATTACTATCAATCATCAACGATCCCAAGAATATTTGTCTAATCTCAAGCCTCAACTATACAAACTAGCTACCTCAGCTCTATATTCTATCCATGCGACTCTTACTAAGGTCAATCGTACCAATTCTATCTCTTGACATATTGAAGTCTGCCTAACATCTACGCTAACTTACAAGGCCAAAGTCAATTTCCATGCAACAGTATCAAAAATCTCATTCCCCAATCATAAGGTCAAACTATCGTCGATAACACAATTTTTTCTACCCATGCCTATCTCACTATGTTTCCTAAACATTGAGCATCGATTATAATACTCGCATCTGCAATGTTTAGTTCAAGAGGTCTGAGTGTTTGCTATCAAAACCATTCTGGGGGTAAGTTCATTCCAAGCAAAATCTTTGACATAATATGTCGCGCCCCGATTCGACAACCGTTCATCCTCGCATCGATTATGTCGAATCGATCGTCCTCGCTAGGGTGTGATGTCGTACGAGTCTGGAGTTGTACTCGTACAAGGCAAGAACATTAAATTTGATTATTTATTTGAAACATCAAGTTGAAACTTCACAAATCTCAGAGTAATTGAACACGCAGTTTAGGATGATAGAAATATTCTTTTTATTGCTTGCTTGTAATTAAGTACAAGTCGTAATTATATTAGTTATGTCATTGTGGCAACATATACTGATTGAAACAAAAAAAATACTCGACAAGCTGCCTGAGCTAATACTTGTAGTTCCATATATTCATCATTTTATATATTGAAAGCCTTTGATGAATTGGTTTCCAAATACTTCAAAATAGGCAAAGCTTCAAAACGTCTCTCTGAACTTCAGCTTTGGCATGGCTCCGTGCACCTCCAGAGTTCTCGTTACCTGTAGGATTGGGCGATTAGTACACTTGAAAATGCACTTGTGAGTGGGACGAACCCACTCGTCTAAACCGACTCTGATTGTTAAGGTAGACATGCATTGGGGTTTTCTTTCTGTTTAGAACTAAATGCATTCAGTTCATATTGATAGCCTATTTGAAACAGAAAAAGCAGACAAAAATTATAGCAGTTTATCTCAATTCTTACAACGGACGTGCTCATCCCTGTATAAAACAGAGATTATAATTTTTAGCTATATAAGATAATAGGTGAGCATACTACTATCTTATATGTGTGGTCATTGGTGCTATGCACCACGAGGGACTTTTATATGGCATTGAGAAGTGCCCTATCAGCCTGGGTTGTAAGCCCTACTGGAGGTCCTACAATGCCTTATGCCGAAGCACCATTTTATATTCCCCTAGGTCGATTCGGTTTCGATGCCCCGGATACCGTTTTGAGGAAAGTTAAACTGGTGCACAAGTTATTCATGACCATGACCATGCCAATGCGTGAACAGTTTAATATATAAAACAGATTGCATATCATGGACAGTATTGAGCAACATTATAATTTTTTTAACTCATGTAACGAATTATTTTCTCCAAAGTCGTACTTCTGATTTGGCATTCCGTAGGCACTAATTTTTCGAGGCACCATATGCTGCAACCAACGTTTCATTTTATTTTGCAGATCATGAAATAGTCTATCTCTTTTCTAGAACCTTAACTTTTCTCTTTTTGGTGTAAAACTTATATTTTTAGAGTAACTTACTCAAAATTGATATAGTTATCCCGAGTTCTTATTCTTAGTAATTTGGCATGCATTTAATTTGGCATCATCGATTTGAATAAGTTCGAGGCAAAATAATTTCGTTTGTGGAAATGAGTAGAAAAGAAGCAGCCGAACCACCCACCAAGTATTTGATCGTGCCGAGAGTCGAAGCGCTTCTTAATGCTCAAGCTTCAGTTACGCGAGCTCCTTCAATGGGCACCAACATTTTTATCATAATCCCTTCTTTAATCCTTCGTTTCAAAATTCGTAGAATGAATGCAAAAATCGACGCAAAAACACATTCATCAAAACCAAGCAGCAAAAACTCAAGAAAAATATACAACAGCCCGACCCGTCGAACGGACTCTTATATAGAGCTCACTCGCCGAGACACAGCCTGTTGCATCCAGGACTTATTCGAACAGAAGCCATTCAATTAGTTGGATCAATTCTCGTAACATTCGTCCAAATCGATTTATTCGATAGCACAAAGTTTTATCGTAAACCAAGCTTAGCGATCGAGTCAGACTAGCCATCTAAGTTTTCTACCGAGTCTGACTCACCTCAACCATATTACATAGTCCGTCGCCTATCGAGATGGGGTGCTACACAATATACCACTAAGAAAAAGTTTTATCTCAAAACTTAAGAACAAGGTCTGACCTTAAATTAGGCGAACAACAAAGGGTACTTCTCCTTCATCTCTGCCTCCATCCCCCATGTCGATTCTTTAATTGAATGGTTTTGCCAAAGCATGCGAACCAAAGATATCGACCAATTTTTCATGTCCTTTCCCTTTCTATCCAAAATTTGAAAAGGCTCCTCCGAGAAAGACAAGTCCGCACGTAGCTCCAACTGATCGAAGCTAACCACATGACTTGGATCATGCACGTATTTTTGAAGTTGTGAAATATGGAAAACATCGTGCACTTCAGCCAAGGCATGAGGTAGTGCGATCCGATAAGCAACAGTCGCAACCCGCTCGAGGATCTCGAAAGGGCCTAAAAATCTCGGGCATAATTTGCCTTTAACGTCGAACCACATCACGCCAAGCATGGGAGTTACTTTCAAGAACACATGGTCCCCGACCAGAAATTCTAGCGACCGTCGACGAAGATCTGCGTAGCTCTTTTGTCAACTTTGAACGATGCAAAGTCTGTCCCGAATCAAGCGGACCTTTTCGACGGCCTTCTCCACTAGTTCCAGTCCGAGCACCTGACACTCTCTAACTTTATCCTATTATATCGGAGATCGACACTTTCTTCCATAGAGCGCTTCGTATGGTGTCATCTGAATGCTCAACTGAGAACTGTTGTTATATGCAAACTCCGCAAGCAGCAAATGCGTATCCTAACTAGTCTTTAGATCGATTGCACACAGACACAATATATCTTCCAAGATTTGATTCACCGTTTCCTTCTAACCATCCATCTGGGATGATATGTAGTACTAAAATTTAGTTTGGTCCCCTTTGCAGCTTGTAAGCTTGTCTAAAAATGCGATAGGAATCGTCCGTCTCTGTCCAAAATTATTGTGGCTGGTACCCCGTACAGTCGAACAGTCTCATCGATGTAGATTTTTGCTAACCGTTCGACACTCCATGCTACTTTATTGCGATGAAGTGAGCCGACATGGTCAATATATCAACAATGACCTAAATTGTATTATTCCCTCGCGACGTCTTCAAAAATTTCATGATAAAATCCATCGAGATATTGTCCTACTTCTACTCGGGAATGGCAAGGTTCGGGAGCTCTCAGACTGGCCTTTAGTGTTCTTCCTTCACTTGCTGACACGCCATGCTCTGCGACACGAAAGTAGCTACGTCTTTCTTTATGCCGTGCCACCAAAATTTTGTGCGCAAGTCCTTGTATATCTTGGTGCTCCCAGGATGTAACAAATACTTCGTATAATACGCTTCCATCAGAATTTCTTTTTTGAGTTCAACAGTTTCAGGAATGTAGAGCCTTCCTTTTAGTCGCATCGTCTCGTCTCCGTCTTTCACAAAGTTAGCCGTCCTTTCTTTTAAAATTAGCTCACTTATCTTCTTCAAGAATAGATCATCCTTCTGTACAGTCTTTATTTTGCCAAGCAGACTCGACCCAAGCTTCAACTGGGTCATGTATAGCTATCGATACTCAATTCTGAGTTCGATATCCGTCGCTTCCAAGTCTCGCCGTATATTATTATTTAGGGCTAGTGATCCCATGAAAATTCTTCTCAACGCATCTGCTACAACGTTTCCCTTGCCCGACGTATACTCGATCGTTAGCTCGTAGTCTTTTATTAGTTCGAGCCAATGTCGCTCCCTCAAGTTGAGTTCTGGTTGGGTGAATAAATATTTGAGGATCTTGTGATCCGTGTAGATCCTACAAGTCACACCGTAGAGGTAGTTTTGCCAGAGTTTTAATACGAACACGATTGCCACCAATTCTAAATCATGCTTTCGATAATTCTTCTCGTGTTGCTTCAACTACCTTGAAGCATAGGAGATAACTTTATCTTTCTGCATGAGCATGCACCCTAGGCGAGTCCCCGACGCATCATTGAATATCTGAAAGCCTTCTGGACCATCTAGAAGTGCAAGGATTGGAACTGAGACGAGCCGTAGCTTCAACTCTTGAAAGCTGGTTTCACAGTCGTTACTACATTCGAATATAACTCCCTTCTGGGTGAGGCGAGTCAGAGACGATGCTAATTTAGAAAAACTTCGTACGAATCTTTGGTAGTAACCTACCAAGCTCAGGAAATTTTGAATGTCGCTAGCCGAGGTAAGTCATTTCCAATCCACCACCGCTTCAATTTTCTTTGGGTCCACCGTGATGCTTCGACAGAGAATACGTGTCCGAGGAACGTCGTGCTACTCATCCAAAACTCATTTATTTTGCTTGGCGTATAATTTTTTTCACGCATAGTCTGCAGTACCGTCTTTAAGTGCTCTGCATGTTCTTATCGATTCTTCGAGTATATAAGGATATCGTCGATGAACACGACTACAAATTTGTCGATTTGGGGTCGGAAAACTCGGTTCATCAAATCTATGAAAGCGACTGGGGCATTCATCAAACCAAATAGCATGACTAGGAGTTCATAATGACCATATTGAGTGCGGAAGGCAGACATCGATACATCATCGAGCATGATCTTCAACTGGTGGTAGCCTGAACGAAAATTAATTTTTGAAAATATTGACGTACCTTGCAGTTGGTCAAACAAGTCGTCAATTCGTGGCAGTGGTTATTTTTTTCGTACGGTAGCCATGTTGAGTTCTCGATAGTCGATGTACAGTCGCGTCGATCAAACTTTCTTTTTCATGAACAGCATGGGAGGTCCTCACGGAGAGACGCTAGGAAGTATAAATCTGTGGTCTAACAACTCTTGTAATTGCACTTTCAGCTGCTTTAGTTCTGCTGGAGCCATTCAGTAAGGCACTTTTGATATCGGTCGTGTATCCGGGAAGTTATCGATATTGAATTCTATTTCTCGATCTGGTGGCATCCCGGGTATCCCGTCTAGGAAAATGTCAGGAAAATCTGTACAATATCAGTTTGTACTATGTTTGTATTATCCTTCCTCGTATCTCGAACTGATGCCAATTATCCCTCACAACCGGAACGCAACATATGCCTTACCAATATTGCCGATACCACCATCGTCGTCTTTGATACTTTACCGCACGAATATGAGAACTCTGTCTCGCCAGGAAGATGAAACACAACTCTCTTCTCCGTGCACTCAATCGTTGCATGGCAAGCGCCCAACCAATCCATATCTAGTATTATGTCATACCCTTTTATGTCTAGTACGATGACTTCCAGGGATAGATTTTTGTCCCCGATGCAAATGTGGCCGTTCCTACAAATAAAGTTTGCAGGCATATCGACTTCCGATTGAGTGCTAACGCTAATATTCATATCTAGCGATTGTATGGCAAATTTATTTTCTTTAGCATAATCGGCAGATGTAAAACTATGCATCGTACCCTAATCGAATAGTACTCGAGCATGTATATTTTTATAGAGTAATATACCTGTTACAACAGTATCGAACTCGAACGCCTTATCCTAAGTCAATGTAGACTCGACCTTGTGCCCCATGGAGTTGATTTTGTGGGTTCACTGGCACCGCATTTACGCCTTGTAGTGGAGGCACTCTATACTAATTTGGAATATTCTTTGAAGGGTTTAGAACATTCCTTGGTGTGTTTGGAATATTTCTTAGACAATTTGGCGGTGTATGGCCTCTCCCGCCATACTCATAACATTTCCTAAAGAAACAATCGACCCAGTGATGCCCATGCTTGCCGCCGATATTACAATGTAATTCAGAATAGGAACGCCGATTCTCAAACGTATTTGGACGCTTTGACACTTCGGATCCTCCGGCGTCATTAGGATGCTTGTTGAAGTTATTACGGACAACTGGCACAGCTAGTTGCGACATACGGCCGAAGATCCGCTCACTATCTAGAACGGCATCGTAGAACTCGCGGTAGGTACGACACTTTTGATTCATGACGTCCCTTCGCAGTTTGTCATTCAGACCCTGTTGAAAGCATTCGCACTAGGCTTCCTTATTAGGCAGAAAGGTACCGATAAACTTTGCAAGTTTCGAGAAGTTTGAGTCATAATCATCGACTAACATATTCCCCTATCTTAACATCATGAACTCGTCTTCTTTTTGATGATGTACGGCACGAGGAACGTACTACTCAAGAAAGGCTTTCTTGAATATTTCCCAAGAAACTTGGTTCGAGGTCAATTTCGTAGATTTCCTGTTTCTTCGTCGCCCACCAGTCGTAGGCCCTAAGTTGCAGTTATAATGCCGCGCATACTATCCTCTGGGACCCTTTGATACGAAGAAGATTAAATAAGTCTTCAGTCTCCGCGAGCCATCCCATGATCACATCAGGCTCTGCTCGGCTGTTGAACTTAGACGGGTTCATCTTGCGGACCTCCGTTGCTTTGAACAAGGATGAAGAGTTCATCGTTCGTGGTTGAACTTCTTTCGGGTCTTCTTCCCTCCCTTCAGGTGCCATGATCGAAGCGTTGGTGCCATCCACCAAATTGCTTACGATCTGCGTTAGGGCGTCTATTTGCTTCTGTTGCACACCAAATTGGGCTTGGATCTGCACCTGAAGCTATTGTTGTTGTGCCTCCATCAGATGCAACATTCTTTCCATTATAGTCTCGCTAGGGCCAGTTCCCTCCGAACCATCCGCAACATTGTTGGTTATGGCAGGATTATTTTTCTTAGTCATCTTCTACAAAACAGAGTAAACCCGTTAGTATTTTCAAAATAACTATGGGCTTACCAGTATAAAACTTTTATTTTGCGCAGCATGTTGACAAGCATTCAATCGAGTAATCGCAACCAATATTTCAAATAAAACATTTTTAAAAATCTAAGAAAACTTAACTGTGCTCTGATACTAATTTGTCATGCCCCGATTCGACAAACCGTTCGTCCTCGCATCGATCATACCGAATCGATCGTCCTCGCTAGGTCTAGATGTTGTACGAGTCTTGAGTTGCACTCGTACATGGCAAGCACATTACATTTGATTATTTATTTGAAACATCAAGTTGAAACTTCACAAATCGCAGAGTAATTGAACATGCAGTTTAGGAAGATAGAAATATTCTTTTTATTGATAGCTTACAACGAAGTGAAAGTCGTAATGACATTGGATATGCTATTGCGTCTACACTGATTGAAATAAAAAATAATACTCGACAAGCTGCCTGAACTAATACTTTTTGTTCCATACATTCACCCTTTTTATACATTAAAAGCCGTCAATGAATTGGCTTCAGAATACTTCAAAATAGGCAGAGATTCAAAATGCCTCTCCTGGCCTAGTAGTTCCGCAACAACTGTGGTTGTTGCCAACGGGGATCACCCATTCCGAAAGGTAATGGAGCTTCTCCGAACTTCAGATTTGACCTAGCACCGTACACCCCCAAAGTTCTCGTCACCTGTGGGATTGGAGGATTAGTACATTTGGGAATGCACTTGTGAGTGGGACGAACCCACTTATCAAAATCGACTCTAAAACACTTATATTTATTATAGTTCATAGATTCTTTATTATATTTCATGTACTCAGTTTACTTATCCATATCTCATGTATTCATATACTTCTTTACAGTACGTCATATATTCTATTCTTATGTTAGCTCTAGATTTTCTACCATGCTTTGGAACTGCTTTCAGAGATATGTGCTCGTTCCCATCTTTACAGGATAACGTCGAAAATTTTACAGATAATTTGAAGGATTCCAGCTAGCCTAGAAGAGACATCAGTAGAGCCTGGAGTAGATTGTTAGGTTATTGTCTAGTTGTTGTTTTCAGTTATTTCATGAGTTGTATTTATTTCATACTCTGTGGGTGTGGTGATGTTAATACTTAAACTTCTTAAATTATGATTTTGTATTAAACATTGTAATCCATCTTTCTGTTCCACATCTTGCAGATTATATCTCTTAGTTATTTTATGATTGAGTTGTATCTTTCTGAGATTGTCCTCCGTTTGGAAAGTATATTATATTGTATTTAGTTGTGATTGAGACCTAGGACAGCGTTCTACCGCTGACACTGCGACGTAGGCTGGACGTACCTCCCACGATCTCGTGCCCCTTCACCGGGTGTGGGTCGTGACACATTTTTAGTGGTAGCCCAAGCAGGTCGAGATTCGTATTAGTGCAATGTCGTAGTAGCAAAACGACTTAGTTGTACTACTGCGAGCCTGCGATAGAATATAGCAAATAGGATATTAGAGTGAGAGGATACTCAATCACAGTTAGAATTTCTTGAGAGATTCCTGGGACGACCCTTGAGAATCTTATTTTGAACTTCAATTTGAAATCCCTTCCTCTTGTTTCTGTTCACCTTTGTTCTTTGTTATTGAATTTGATTTTTGATGGATCGTTGTTGAATTTGATTTTCCTATCGAGATGAATTTTATGCCCTGAGTTACGGTATCTTCTGATAACATATGTTGATGGGAATAACAGGAAAGATAAAAACGTCTACTTGGTTATGGAATCTGGAGTTTATCGTAGCCATTTTAGCTGGCGTGGCAGAAACGTAGAGACCTGACTTCGAATGTACATATCTTGGTTATGAGATTTGGAATTCCTTGCAGCTATACTAGTCGGCATAACGAGAATTCTAGATGACATGATTACAGAGGTACATACCCCAGTTATGGAATCTACCGTTTATCACAGCCTTGTTTACTGGTATGGCGAGGATCCTGGGCAACATAATTTTGGACAGACGCGTATGATTATCAGATTGTATCTTGAGAAGGATCTTAATATGTCATCTCTATCTTTCAATTCTGTTATTATAGAATTGTGTTCCATCATCAATTAACTTAGGTGTAGGGATACTTTCAGTTATTCAATTCTTTGTAGAGCCTATTTTATATATAGTACTTTTATAGTGTGATGGTTTGATGACTTATAGTTGGTCTGTATTCTTGAGATGGTAATTAGCATTGGTATTAGAATATTAACCTATTGTAGTTAATTCCTCTGTTATATATAATACCTACCAGTTTTATAGTATCTAGGATGTTAGTCTGCCTTGTAACCTTTGATGATTTCTTATTTTTCCCTTTATTTCCAGTATGGCACCCACCACCAGAGCCCATCTCTTGAGCGCATCTGCAGTTCGGGACATGACTAAGAGCGTGCTTCCACCTCCTGTTGCTCAGGAGGTCATGACCCCTCCGGCTGACCAGAGGGTAGTTGTACCTCCTGCCGTTGAGGAGGTGGTAGCAGCCTCACCAGAGAGACCTGTAGTTTCGTCTGAGACTGAGAGTCTTCCTCTGCCTCCTGGAGTGGTACCCTATACCATATTCTCGGAGGGGTTTGATTTCTGAAGGAGCTCAGATATTTGGACTTCTTTGGGATGTGTTGGAGACACAGAGAGTTCAGGCCGAGATCCTGAGGGAGCAGCACCAGAGGATTCAACATCTGTGGGACTTAGTGCATTCGGAAGGAGAGCCTAGTTCCAAGAGAGTGAGGAGCAGTATCTAGTTCTACCCAGAGCCTCAGGAGTACCCAGACCTTCAGCCTAGACCATCCTTTCCAGTTCAGATTCCTGTCCAGCAGAGACCAGTCAAGCGAGTGCCCACCTGTGCTTACTGTAGGAAGCTTGGGCATATATGGGACAACTGTAGGAAGAGAAAAAAGTTGTGCATGTTATGTGGGTCAGCTGCACATGTTATGCGAGGCTGTCCTACTGCACCTGCCCTAGTCGAGGCCCCGCCTTCAGGAGGGAGTTCCAGCCACCAGACCTAGTTGGAGGTGAGTATTTGACCTAGACCTTAGGTTGTCTTTTGAGATGATTTGATGCATCCTACCCTTGCTTGTGTGTTTTGATACCTTATGAATTCCATTATGATATAGTATGGTTAGCTTAGCTAGAAGAGACCTTCAACTGATATTGCATGTCATGACCCTGTATGTTCTCCTTTCAAATATTGTGTGATTAGATAAGTTTCTTAGACCATGATTGTTGGGGGCGTGACCTTAAGAGGAGTACGACCAACCTAAATTTCGAGGACAAAATTTTTCTAAGGGGTAAAGATTGTAACTACCACTTTTCTAAAATAAGGATATTTTTGAACTTTTCTAAAACAGATTATTTTAGTTAACATTTTATTGATTAAATATTGTTAGTGATATAAATTGGTTAATTTGATTATTTTAATATTATTTTTATTTAATGTAATGTGTTAGTGTCAATAGTTAGTGAAACCTTAGAACTAATTTGAGTAGAGGCTAACCATGATCACAGAGACCTACCTAGTGGACTTAGACTTGTTAGTTGGACTCTAATTTTGTTAGAATATCATGTAGAGGCTAGAATTGACTTAAATTTATAAGCCACTTTGGGCCTTCTTCTAAAAAGGCCTTGAAATGACTAATAGGAGAGACTTATAGCTAATGCAACCTAATGAAACCCTATCCCATCACCATGGCCGGCCAAGCACAGCCCCCTCATGCTATTTAAAGCATCATGAGCCCCCTTCCTTCCTCCTTTCATTGAAACCGTAACCCTAGTTTTGGTGTTCTTTCCCAAATTCCTCCATCTCTCAAATTAACTCCAAATTCACCTAAACCAATTGTAATCTCTTCCTTTTGAAGAGAAGAAGCCTCTATTGGCTAGCTAGAAAGATTTGGAGCAATTTGGCCATTGGAGCTTGGAGGGAGATCTATTCTAAGGATTTTCGTGGGATTCCAACTCCCAATTGGTAAGAGCCCTCTAAACCCTTCAAATTCTATTTTCTTTCCATAGATGCATTCATTTAGGGTCCTCCTATCATTAGGTAAAGTTTGGTTCAAATTTGAATCCATTTATGGTGCGTATCGTAATACGTATCTCAAGTGTTCGACGAAATGCTCCATAGGATGTTTTCATCTCCAATTTCTAATATAATTACATATTTGTGATGCTAATGTGCTGTGGATTATATATGTGTTGCTCTGAGGTGATTTCGAGATGAATTGATGGGTATTTTTGGACACGGGGACACTCGGCCAGGATTTGACTGGGAACAGTAGCTCCCCTGCTACTGGGGCTCTGTACTCGTTCAATATACCTTGGTTTCACATTCCAGTCAATTTGGTAGGTTGGTCTAGTGATTGACACATGGTCTGGAACTATGGGCTTCGAGCTATGGCCAGTTTGTGCTGTGCCATGACCCGCAGTTCTCGTTCTGTGCGGTTGAACCCCCAAAGCATGTGCACTTCACTTGACACTCTTCACTTGGCCTGCACATTCATTTGACACTTGCACATGATTCACACACTGATCTGATATACTGGTTTAACCATGTTATTCACTCACCTGCACTTCATAACATGGCCACACATGTTCATCATATTCTGCACTATTTGTTTCGGTAAATTGCTCTGCCTGTACACTTCATTAGCATGCTGTACACTTGACACACTACACTCTTTCCATTTTTGTACACTTCATTACATTGATGCATTGACACTATCTATACACTCACTTGACACTCCACACTCACTTGTACACTTTATTAGACAAATGCATTATACCATTACATGTTTGCATACATTATCGTTTATACCTGACATGGTATCAGAGCATCACTTGATGCATTACCTCTCATTGCATTCACATATCCACACTTGCATAACATTCACATCCACATTGCTTACCTGTACACTCATTCCTCACTATGTTGCATCCAGTCAACCACTGCATAGTAGACCCCCTTGCATGATGCACTTGCCTGCATTCTGACATTCCTATAAACCACCTTACCCACGCTTTACTTCCAGATAATGGCATATAATACCAATGCACTTGATACTATTTCACATTGCATTGCACCATCTCATTGCCTTCGCATTCATATGCTGCACTTACCTGGATACGTCAAATCCCCTTTACTCATTTACCTTCACTTTATATACAATGCACTTGGTTCAAAGAGATACCTGACCTGCATTTGGTTGTACTGCTTTGCCGCTTACCTCATATTTTTGATGCCTGACTTGGTATCAGAACATGCTGCCTGTACAATTACTTGCCTTGCACTTTCCCTGCAACATAACACTGTACCCAATTCAATGTACTGTACATGTTACATGGCAATGTGTTTCTCTCACACACACATCTACCACTTAGCTTCTGCATTTAGGATACATCCTATATTGCATTGCCCTTCATCCTCCATTCCTTCACAAACCCAATTTCTCTGTGCCTTACCTTGTATCACTGATACATGCCATGTATCAGAGCTTGGGCATCCTTTGCAGATTGCATTAATGCAATATTCACCACTGCTAGTATATTTTTTTACTGCATTAGGTTCATTGCATTGCATTCACCAATTATCTCCTGCACATGTTGTCCTGCATCATTCATTTAACCATGTTGTTCCTTACCTACTGCATTCGAGCACCTGCATACACATATACATTGCACTTAGTCTTATGATCTGCCACTCCATTACATATATTCTATTTCTGTATTTCCTAAAACCCACTGCATTGCATTTAGATACAATGCAACACTTTTCACCTTTACATTTCATTCATTGTCTGCATATATGTTTGCATACCATTACCTGCACATTCTTTATATTATCTGTACAGTAGCATACATTTTCCCTGCATGTTGCATATTAGCCTATCTGCTAATATTTCCCCTTACTACATTGCTCATTAGCTCGCTACATTATTCAGGCAGACCTAACTCTGATTTATGTGTGGGTCACCTTAGTATTTGTGTTTTATTTGAGAGTTCATAATAGAGTGTGTGTATATATATATATATATATAAGGATTTATGTGTGAGCAGGATTTAGAAAAAGTCTGTGGGTGAGGCTAATGCAGTATCAGTAGAGGGATTTGAGTGTGGGGCGCTTTGGTGCCAAGGGGAATGGTATCAGTAAGAGAATGTGAGAGTTTTCAAGTGAGGTTTGAGTAAGTTGTTAGTTTCAGTTAGAGTTAGTAAAGGTTAGTTCATGAGTGTGTTAGTGTTAGATAATATTTGGGATTGGATGTTAGTATCTAGATGAGGAGATTTGTGTGTGTGAGTGTGTGTCTAAGAGTTATGCTAAGGTCAGTTGATGCCCTGTCCACAGTTCCCTGTTATGTGTATGTACACACATTGATGGGCTATATGCTATATGTATTGGGTTGAGTTGAGGGCTAAGGATAGGTGGAGGTATATGTAGGGTGTGTAATATGTATAATATATATGGTTATTGGATATCTATATATATTTATGTGTTATATATATAGAAGTGATTAATGTCTAAGACTATAGGATATAGTATTAGTGAGATAGGGTATTGGTTATAGTTTAGATATTGGTTGTATATATATATTGATATATATGGTATAGACTATATGGTATCCTAGGACGATTAGCCTATAGGTTAGTTTTGTCTTAAGTTGTCTAGAGTTGACCTAGATATTGCCCGATAGCCTAAGTTGAACTTGTTGACTAGACAGTTGACCAAACCTTAGATGGTATTTGACCAATATTGACCTAAGATTTCAAGTTGACTTATTTGACTAGAGAGTTGACTAGAGTTGACTTTTGACCTAGAGAGGCCTAATATCATGTAGAATGTATTGTATAATTCAATTATTCAATATTGGACTCATTGTAACCTGTATTGCTCTAAATAGGACTCTGCGACTGCAGTTCAGACATCTGTACACTTCAGTTGCTCAGGATATCAGGCGAGTACATTTTCTGTTAGCTTTTATTCATGATAGTATCTATATTGCCTGCTTTATACTACTTTACTTGATGCTGACACGTTGTTAACATGGATTAGTACTATATGGATCTTTTCATGAGATGTTATTCCCTCATCGGGTGCATCGGGTATTTCATGTTCATATACTTCATCGTGTGCATCATGTACTCCTTGTACTTATTCTTCATGTACACTCATGTACTCTCATGTACTCTTATGTGTTTCATGTATAACTAACAATCATGTACGTAACATAACTTGACCACATCCTTGTGTATTGATTGAGGTAAGGAAGAGTAGAAGTGGTTATGTGATTAAATCCCTCTAGTGTAAAAATATGCATGTCGATTATACCCTCACGTATAATGGAGCTACCGTAGAATAAATATATGCAACCTAAGCCAATCACATAACCATCTTGTACTATGAAACACTTATGTTTATTATAGTTAATAGATTCTTTATTATATTTTATGTACTTACTTTACTTATCCATATCTCTTGTATTCATGTACTTCTTTACAGCACGTCATGCATTTTATTCTACGGTTAGCTCTATATTTTCTACCATACTTTGGAACTGCTTTCAGAGATATGTGCTCGTTTCCATCCTGAAAGGATAACGTTAAATTTTTTACAGATAACTTAGAGAATTCCAGCTAGCCTAAAGGAGACACTAGTAAAGCTTGGAGTAGATTGTTAGGTTATTGTCTAGTTGTTGTTTTCATTTATTTCATGAGTTGTATTTATTTCATACTCTGTGGGTGTGGTGATGTTAATACTTAAATTTCTTAAAATCTAGTTTTTATTAAATATTGTGATCCTTCTTTCTATTCCATATCATGCTGATTATATCTCTTAGTTATTTTGTGATTGAGATTGCCCTCCGTTTGGAGAGTATATTATATTGTGTTTAGTTATGATTGAGACCTAGGACAGCGTTCTACCGTCGACACTGCGGCATAGACTGGACATACCCACGATCTCGTGCCCCTTCACTCGGTGCGGGTTGTGACAAACATTCAACATAATAATCATTCATCGAGTCAGAATACCCCAAGTTCACATATCGATCTTTGATACTTCTCAATACCATCAATGATATACATAACTAGATGATCTTTGTATTACAGCGAACTTCGAGTCGTGCAACCAATGCGATCATCCGAACATGATATACAATCAGCTCCTGCACAACGAAGATCAAATCAATAGGTATCTCACAAAATAGTTAGAAGATTAACTCGTCCAAACTCAAATTCACATCCTCTATCGTCTATCTTGGATCATCGTATAATATATTTCTTCAATCTTATCAATCTGTATTAACTGTCAAGCATCGATACATATCCATTCACCAAATTCCAAATTGTTTATCTATACTCTAACTCAAGTCATCTAGCGATACTATCTCAAATCCTTAGAGTCATTCTCGCATCTTTTAGTCCAAACATCCATGTGTGCTATCTTTCATTAACGCTATTATTCCTTATTCAAATTCTAAACTCAATTTCGTTCAGTTTTGTGCTAACTTTTTCGTTCTATATCAATTCCTCGGCTGAGTTATCCATTCTATTAAAAATTTACTTTTCCTCGATCAATCTGTCTACTCTATTTTTTTTGCATTTCATAACCAGCGTAATCCCAATTTGATGTGTGTCATTTCTTGTTCGTCTGAATCAATCTCATATTATATATCTAAAGTCACAACCAACTCATATACTGATTTCAAATCACAACTGATTCACTTTAGTATCTGTAAAGCCCCATATTTTTAAAATATTTTTTATTTTATTTTGGCTTGAATAATAATTTTTGAATATTATTTTATATTTTAAAACAATATTTATAGCCGTATAAATAGCGTTAGCCATAGTTAAGTTTTGTTATGCATGTTGACTAGAAATTTTGACATGGCTAGTATACTTGTGTGCCATGACTAACATATTACCCATGGTAGGGATAGCCTAGACATATCTATGTCCCTTGTATGAAAATAAGTCAAGTTGTGTCTTAAACCATATATTCGGCTTAATTAATTATTATTTTGAGACTTTGAACTTTTTAGGAGATCCGGTTGCACCAAACTAGTCAAAACTTGATCCGAACCAAATCCAAACCCATGTAGACATGTAGTGCATCCAAATATATTCATGTATATATATATAATGTAAATATTTTATTTAAATTAATATGTTTCCATTTATAGAAGTTTGTGTTTATAGGAAATATCTATGTACTAGTTGGCATTAGTCTAATTTGTATATATATATATATATATATATATATATATATATATATATATATATATATATATATATATATATATATATATACACACACACACACACAATCAAATCTATATAGTTGGCAAATATTTAAACTATGGATATTCCTGTATATATATGGGAGGTTTATATTGAGATTTGATTGTGTGTGTGTGTGTGTATATAAAATTGTGTGTGTGTGTGTGTGTGTGTGTGTGTGTGTATATATATATATATATATATATATATATATATATATATATATATATATATATATATATATATATATATTGAGCCAACCTACCATTTTATTGAAGAAGGCCGAACCTTTACAAGTATACCATAAGGCGCAAAATATCGATGCCTATACACGTATACTGCCAAAAGAAGAGGTAAACTAGAAATAAAACGGCTTAGCCGAGTAAAGGAGAGAGTTCCCGAAAGCCTCCTGGCCATGCCTATAGAGGGGTCTCCGTTTGTGGCATTAACGAATGGTCTCCCAAATTAGTTGGTCTGCGCTGTACTGGTGGCCTTCGTATCTCGCCTTGTTTCGATTTTTTCAGATAACCTACGTGGCGGCCGTAGCGACAATTTGGTGGCCGTAGGACGCAGAAGCCCAGGTGGCCATGAGATGGTGAAAGTTGTCGCCTCCATGAGGTAATCTACAACGCAGGGAAAGAGCTCTCCATACCTTGACCGGAAGGTCCCCCTGACTGAGGATATGGTTGGCTGTTTCCGATTGTCAATCCGAGCAGCATGTGCACGCAGAGGCAAGGCTGAACCCGATTGTGGTGAAATTGTCGTTAGTGGAGAGGATATTGCGAAGGGCTCTCCAGATGAGAAAAGACCACTTCTTGGGGATGCACGTCTGCCAGAATAAGGCAATAGTAGGGGACGGGGCCGCGTTGCCCAGGATAATGCTTCTGGCAGACTTAACCGAGAAGGCGCCAACACCGTCGGGCGACCACACTAGCTTATCCGTATCCGGTCCGATCCTCAAACCGCTACGATGAATGTAATCGGTCGCTTCGGACCCGGCCCATGACCTGACTTTGATCCAATTCCAGGTGTTATTAGGAGGGTCCCATAGGTCCTTGATAGTGCTGTTCCTAGGGGCCGCCGGAGTGTTGGAAAGCAAGAAATTGCCTACCCAGTGCTCCAGGAATGATGATGCTTCTCCGATTCCCACCTTAAGGCGAGTCGCTAGTTCGGCGAGGGACCGCCCGTGAAGGATGCGGCGTCAGGCCGCGGATGATCTGTTGTTAGCGATGGCCATGGATGGGTGGATATGCTTGAAGTATCTGGCCTTCATGAACCTGGACCATAAGTTCTTACTAGTACGAAGTGTCCACCACAATTTTATCGAGAAAGCATTAACAATATGGGAAAGTTTGGTAAAACCCAGACCCCCCTCTCCGGTGGGACAAGCCATGGTGTCCCAGCTGGCCCAATGGTGCTTTCCGTGGCCGCCGATGTGTCCCCAGAGAAAATTGCTAAAAATGCTCTCGATAGGACTTTCTTAGGGGGAGCACGCTGCCAGGGTGTAGATGGGAATGGAGGTGAGAACATAATTGATGAGGATAATCTTGCCTCCTGGGGATAGGGTGGCATTGTACCAGCCCTCGAGCTTCTTTCTGATGCAATTGGTCAGGTTCTCGAAGATCCCGGTGTTGGATTTCCCGTACATGAGGGGGCACCCGAGGTATAGGAATGGAGGGTGCTTGACGAAGAATGATATGGTGGTTGATATGCTGGCCGCTTGCTCTCTCTTGATATTATGGTGGGTGTAGATAATACTCTTTTTCGGGTTGATCTTCTGCCCTGAGCATCTTTCATAGATCTGGAGCGTAATATGGACGACTTTCACCGATTCTGCGTCTCCGGATAAGAATATAAGGATATTGTCAGTGAAGGCCAGGTGGGTGATGATCGGACAGCCGCTAGCCATATGGTAGTACTGGAAGTTGGGGGTGCTGGCCATCTTACTAAGGTTTCTGCTCAACGCATCCGCCGTAATGATGAAGATGGTGGAGGATAGTGGATCCCCTTGCCTGACCCCATGGGTGGATTTAAAGAACCCGTCCGCTTGGCTGTTAATAACCATGGAGAACCACGAGCTGCTGATCGATCTTCACACAACGTTGGTCATCGATCTCCACACAACGTTGGTCCAGGTTTCGGAGAAGCCGAAGGCTCTGAAGACCCAAATCATAAATTGCCAATCTAGTCTGTCATAGGCTTTCTCTATGTATCATTTGATAGCAATGTTGCCCCCTCTTGCTGGAAATTTCATGCAGGTGACTAACTCTTGAGCTAGTATGATGTTGTCTTGGATATTTCTCCCCCGAACAAAGCCACTCTGCTCCTCCGAGATGATCTTGGGGAGAAGGCCAGCCATGCGGGAGGCAATGATCTTGGATATTATCTTGTTGGTAAAGGTACAGAGACTGATAGGACGAAAGTCGTGGAATGTCTCAGGGTTGTCTTTCTTAGGGATGAGGATAAGATTGGTGCTCGAGATGGCTCTAGGATAGATTGCTCCCTGAAGGAAGCCGGAGGCCGCATTGTGGATGTCAGTCTTGATGATATCCCAACAAGTTCGAAAGAAAACCCCCAAAAATCTGTCTGGCCCTGGGGCGCTATGCTCGTCGTGGGCCCAGACTGCTTCTTTCACTTCTTCCTCCGAGGGAGGTTGTTCAAGCCATAAATTGTCTGTATCGCTGATAAGGTCGGGAACCCCATCCAGGAAGGTATTGTCTTTAAGAACTGTCTCCTTGGAAAAAAGTCTGGAATAGAACTTCGCGGCCTCCTCTTGGATATCCTTTTGGTCGGTGATGCTGGTGCCGTTGTCTGCGACAATCTGATGGAGAGTGAGTTTTTGTCTATGCCCGTTGATGCAAGCGTGGAAGAAGCTTGAGTTGTTGTCCACCTTGCTGTCCCATTTGATCCTCGCTTTCTGCTTCCAAAAATTGGTCTCTATCTTTAGCCTGAATTTGAGGATGGCTATGGTGAGATTCAGTGCCTTCCTGGTATCAGGCAAACAGTCGGCCATGTATTTTGCTTCAGTACGAGTCACGTCATCCTTCGCCTCGCGAATGGCTTAGAAGATATATCTATAAGTTTGTTTGATCCAAGCTGTCAAAGCTTTCCTCGTGGCCTGGAGCTTTATGGCCACGCGATTAAGGGGTTCTATGGAGTCCGTACTGTTCCATGCTTCCATGACGACCCCTAAGAATTGGGGGTGCTCGCTCCAGAAGTCCAGAAAGCGGAAGCTCTTTCTGGAATGGTTGGAAGTGCTGGTGATTCCAACCAGCAGGGGGCGTGGTCGGATTCGGTGGCGTTAAGGTGAGAAAGCTTAGAGGTTGTCCCCGTATCAAGCCAGTGGACGTTGGTTAATGCCCTATCAAGGCGAAAGAATTGCCGACAGTTGCCTTCCTGCATGTTGCACCAGGTGAATGCATTGCCGGTGAATGGAAGGGAGGTGAGGTGAGGGTTGAAGATGAAGTTGTTGAAGTCTTGCATGGCGGAGAGAGGGGGAGGGCGGCCTCCAATCTTATCTTCTCTGCAAGTGATGGCATTGAAGTCTCCGATGCAAAGACATGGGAGGTTGCAGTTGTGGTGGTTGGTGTCCAGGAGGTCGTTCCATAGGTGTCTGCGTTCCGTAATGTCACAACTGCCATGAACCGCAGAAAGGATGGCGCATTTGGGGATTAAAGGATGTTCCATCCAGCAAGACAGGGCTTGACTGGAATCATGGATAACACCGATTTTGATGGCTTTGGAACAGAGAATCCAGATGTCGTGTCTGCCGGCAATGGTCGAGTGAAAGCCGAACTGCAGTTGAATGGATTTGAGTCTCTTGTATGAGATTTTGGGTTCGAGGATGATCAAGATGTCGATCTTGTGGGTTTTCTTAAGGCTGGTGATTCTCCTTAACGTTGGTTTGTACGCCAGACCGCGGACATTCCAGGAGAGAATGTTCAGCATTAATGGAGCTTTGGGAGGGGTTGGTTGGACCGCTTCATAGCAGACCTGGTGTGTTTGGACGGGGATTTGGCGGTCCCTTTTTTGTCCGCTTTTCTGTTGGTGATGGATGGTTCCCCCGTCTTCTTGGGGGATGTGCCGAGGAAAGAGTCCTCGGGGCATTTAGGGGGTGCGACCGTTTCTCCTGCTGAATCGAGGTCGGGCTGCTCCGGAGGGATGAGGAGGGTGTCGTCGGAGATGCCAATCTGGTCCCCTTCCGCTTGGAGAGGGAATCCAGCGGCGAGGACCTGAAGACCTCTAAAGGCCTTCCCTGGCCCTAGGATAGCTAGAGCATCAACGGTAGAGTTGCCGAACGGAGTATACAGGTCGGTAGAAATCGGAGGTGCTAGGAAGGACTCTTCCGATTCCTCAGGAAGAGGGGCGCTGAGGTCCTCAAAGTCCGTTCTGGGGGCCTGGTCGAAGTCAGTATGACAGACCGAATCATGGGGAGAGCCAATGGCTTCTGATGCGAGGGCACTGATTTGAATGGACAGGGAAAGGTTAGGTGGGTGGTAGGGGTTTACTATTTTTTTTTTGCTGAGTTGCCTCTGCTGGATTTGCCTTCACTGGAGTTGAATCTGGTGTGGGAGTTCAGAAGGGGAAGCAAGGGTGGTTGAGCAAATTTGTGATGCTAGTTCCCTTTGGGATTGGGTTCTGACCTCTTTGGTTTCTTTCTCAGCTCCAGATGGAGACAGAGGCAGTTCTTCGATAGGTGACCGCGTAAATGGCAGTGAGTGCAGAAGATAATATGGTTGTCGTAAATAATTTACTGAGTGTGAGTTTGGTTGCCAAGTTCAATGAGGATATGGTTGGAGGGGTCTGATGTGAGGTCTAGTTCCACGCATATCTTAGCGTAGTGAGCTTTTGTTAGGTTGCTGGTTTCGGCGGCGGTGGCCACGTAAGTCCCGAAGGAGTTGGCTATACGGTTAAGAGCCGTCGAAACGAAGCAAATAAGGGGAAGATTGGGTAGGGTTACCCAGGCGGCAACCGTCGCTGAGTCTTCCTTGGTGTTAAAGTGCGATGACCACTTGATTATCTTCATCTGGTGGGAGTCTACCCTCCCGGTGCCTTTGGACCACACCGTCCTGTAGTCCAGGTCGGAGGTTAGGTGTAGCAGAATATGCCTCGGGTCTAGGGGGCTACCCTGTACTCCGTCGATAGCCGCCAACTAGCTATAACCTTTGCTACCCTGGCGAGCTTGGGACAGCCTGCTGAGAATTTGAGGACGAAGGAGGAGGGGAATGAGGTGGTCAGAGACGAGAGTTCCTGGTCGGTGAATGGCACTGTCGGCATGGGAGATGCCTGCTGGTACTCAACATCGGGAATAGGGACGTCCAGGAACAGGAGTCCCGGTTTGGGAGCCCTGTCAGGACGAGGGATTTCGGCAAAGAAAGTGGTCGGGCGATGAGATGTGCCAGGGGCTGGGAGGGCCGAAAGTGGGGTTGCGCCAGAAGACACAGAGCCCGGGAGAGGAAGGCTTGCACCCAGGGGGGGTTGTCCCCTAAGGATCCCAGGATGCATGCTCGCAAGAACCCGAGGGGAGGCGAGAGGGGGCGGGGGTTGGGATGCTCCAATAAGGGGGTAACGCCCAGCAGACCTGCCACATCGGAGAGCAACATCACATCTACCGGCGGTGGTGGAGGAGGTGGAGGGTGCAAAGGAAAGAGAGGAGAAGGCCCTCTTCTGGTGCATGAGGGTAGGAGTGGGTGGGGTGGGCTACGCCTAACGGGACCACAAGAGGAGGCACAAGAGGAGCAGGGGAATGAAATGGTTGGGTTGCGCCCACACCCGGCACAACCGAAGGGAGGAAGGGAGGCTAGCGCCCAACGGGGCCAC